>JALIZH010017114.1:0-119966 GCA_030522465.1 Rhipicephalus appendiculatus | reverse complement strand
CCTCATATGTAAGCCAACCATACCTGAACCTAAACCATAAAAGAAATATAAAGTATTGCAGCAACCCGCGACTGCTTGTGTTACTTTCACATCTTCATCAACGACAACAAAAATTACTCTGTTTTTAGCTTTCTCTACGGAGATAATTCAATTCAGCTTTAGATAACTTTATATCACTTCACGTTTATCACAGTCTTGCAAGACGACGAGAGCCTAGATGCCTCATTACACACGAAAATTGACCGTCGCCGTCTATGGCGTGGGCGTCAAAGCGAAGTGAGGCGAAAAAGCATCACCACTTGATGATGTCACCCAATGACGTCTTCATGAGGTCACGAATAACCAAAATTTGTGACGTCATGGTGACGTGACTGTGGTGATGTCACGTAATGAAGTCATCCCATAATATCGTCCTTGGTCAAAGGTGATCGCATCACGTAGGCTGTGTGTCAGAGGGTGACCGAGTGGTACGTAATAAGAAGAGGTAGAACTCTTTGAATTTAAAGCAACTGTATTTTGAATTGTAACTCTCAGCTGGAACAGAGAACACGGATGGCAGATTGTTCTCAGCGACGCCGTTCGTGACTCTCCTCTCTGTGCCTCTCTACACCGTCGACGGGTTGCACCGCGTCCCCGGCTGCAAAGCTTCTTCTTTTTTGTTTTTTTTGTCCACTGAACAAGTATCTGACGCCCGGGGAATGCCGTGTAAGGTCCGTTAGCGTAATTCTCAACATAATTCACACTCGCAAATCTGATGCACTCGAATACAGCGAGAGAGAAATAAAAGGAAAGGCAGGGAGCTTAAATAAGCTTTGGCTCGCTTGAATCCTACGCGTGGAGCGGAGAAAAGGTGAAAATAGAAATTATAGAGAAGAAAGAAGGTTAAGAAAGAGAAGAATTAACAGTTCGTTGAACACACACAACACGAACTCGAGCTGTTAGCCGTGCTTATGCCCTAAATCATCACTTCCTATCTTTTAGCATGTCATTGATGAGAACTATACAGAAAGTAATGCCAAGGAAAGTATAGGACATGTTATTAGTAACAATATCAATGTAAATGTGAAGAAAGGAAACTGGACAAAAAGATAACTTGCCGCTGGCACGGACCGAACCTACGACCTTCGAGCAACGCGTCCGATGCTTTAGGAACTGAGCTACAGCGGAGGTCATCTTCTGTTCCACTTTACAGTGTGTGCATGAACATTCTTAACGTGGGAGTGTCAGTCAGCGCCGCCAGTAGCCATGACGGTGAGTGCGGAACACTTCTTTTTGCCTATTGGAGTCACGTAGCACGTGATGTTATTACGAGCTCGCAGCTCACCGATAATCGCTCGTTTTAAACGGACTGACACGTTCACGTTTAAAATGCACATCCATACATAGGTCTACCGGTGGAGCTGAACACTATAGAATTGTCGCATCGCAGCTTATACGCGGATGATTCTACCCTATGGGTCCCGGGAAGCAGCGAAGGCTACACTGAAGGCACTCGAAGCGGCCATATACTATACACCACCTTGAAGATGCATCAAAACTTTATTGAATATAAGCCTACTGGATAAGCACAATCCAAGTCTTCACTTAATTTTGCGGCTTGCTGGGCTTAGTCAAGAAGAGCCAACTGGCTCTCTCGATCCTTGCTAGCAAGGCAGGTCTCCCACTTTCGTGACGAGATGTCCTAAAAACATGTCTCATCGCTCCGTCTAGGAACCGGCGTAAGACGAAAATGAAACGTGTCTTCACAGAGTAGTTGATTCTTTATTGTGATTTGATCTATGAAACCTTCTACCAAGTCTATTGGTGCTTGACACCCATAGAACCGTTCCACGTAGGATGCCGCACGTTGACGCCTAGCGGCAGTTCTCCATCGCGACGACGAACGCCCATAACCACGGCTTCACCATTGTGGTAGCTGAAGATGTTGACATATACGTGGACACAGCATATCGCGGCTCCCGCGCAAAGATGTCGTCAACAAACATATAATGGACAATGGTACTCGATATGCACTTCTTCAAAGCGTCGTAAATTCAGGATGGACACTACACGACGTGCGCTCCCGAGTATTAGGGTAAGGTACACCTGTCCTCATGCTTACGCTACCACACTGCGCTTCAGCAACACGGGAGGCAGAGATTATTTCTTGAGCCTCGAAGCTTCTAAGGCGTTCCACCTCCCGCTGGGCCTTTGTCTCGCTAATAAAAGAATGAAATTGGCCCGTCGACATCGTTGCCTTTCTGTGGCGCTTCTTGCAGTTTTATTAATCGGCGCTATCACACTCGAAGCAGTAGCCGGCAAGGAAACATCGTTGGTGCACGTGGAAGCTGCACTACTCTGACAACTAGCCGGCACACGTTAACACGAACCGAAAAGCAACGACCCTAACTTCGTCTAGGACGACTCCTCGATTCTAGCGCGAACAGAACTCCTCGCTGGCATCGATACGCTTTAACTTTGTCATCGCCAAATCGCTCTCTATCGGTGCTCGATGGTGTGATGATGCAGAAGTCCGCTTCACCGTTCACAGATGGCGGTACCGCGTTGCCCCGCCTAGAGTCACTGTATATGCTCCCTAAGAAAGCATAGTTGCGCATAGGTACGCCATTATGTTCAACTGCTGCGCAGTGAAGCCAGTTGTCGTGCGCGCAGAAGACAAATACGGCGCGACGTTCCGGCGCCAACGACTTACCTCAGACTTATTCGCACGCGTTGAGCAAGATTGCACTCATACAACAAAGCTGTATATAGTTATAGGCTCTACAGCATCGCGTCCGCGGGCAAAACGACGCGTACAATAGCAATATTGCAGCGTCTGGCCGATCCCGGGGGCAGGGCAAGGCGTGGAGCAGTGGCTCATACGTGCAACAATACGTGGATTAAGTGAACTAAGTGCCAAATAAAGTGAATGGGAGGTCCTTTAAGTGGACTAAATGCGACGGAGTTAATTGAATGAGATTTTAGCGACTTAAATGCTAAACGAAATCATCATCATAATCATCAGCCTGACTACGCCCACAGCAGGGCAAAAGCCTCTCAAATGTTCTACCAATCGACCCGGTCCTGTGCTTTCTGCTGTCACATTATACCTGCAGAACTTCTTAATCTCATCTGCCCACCTAATTTTCGGTCTCCCCCCTCACGCGTTTGCCTTGTCTTGGAATCCAGTCAGTTACCCTTATTGACCAGCGGTTATACTGCCTACGTGCTACGTTCCCGGCCCATGTCCATTTCTTCTTCTTAATTTCAACTATGATATCCTTAATCCCCCGCTGGTTCCCTGAGCCACTCTGCTCTCTTCCTGTGTCTGAAGGTTACACCTATAATTTTCCTTTCCATCGCTCGCTGCGCTGCCCTCAATTTAAGTTGAACCCTCTTTGTAAGCCTCCGGGTTCCTGCTCCGTAGGTAAGTACCGGTATGATGCAACTGTTATCATAGGCGTGCGCATGTTTCCCCGTCAGGGGGGCGCGAGGTTTCGTCGCAGTGCCCCCCTCCGTATTAAGTCAATGTATGGGGCAGACTTTGTGCCCCCCCCTTCTTAACGACTAGGGGGCATATAACAGCCATAGGCGTGCCCCCCCTCGTGCGCACGCCTATGGCTGTTATATACGTTCATCTTGAGGGTTAGTGCTAGACCACCATAAATGATTTGAGAATGCTTGCCAAATGTGCTCCACCCCAGGCTTATTCTAGTTATTTAACTCTCATGAATCGGCTTCGCGGTTACTACCTGTCCTAAGAACTTCCAGTGTCTCGCCACCTATCGCAAAACGCTGTTCTCTGCCGAGACTGTTGCACATTACTTTAGTTTTATGCATATTGATTTTCAGACCTAATCTTCTGCTTTCCGTGACCAGTTCAGTAATCATGACTTGTAATTCTTCCCCTGACTTCCTTATCAATGCAATGTCATCAGCGAATTGCAGGTTACTAAGATAGTCTCCATTCACTCTCATCCCTAACTTTTCCTAATCTGGGGCCCTGAAAACATCCTGTAAACACGTGGTGAATAGCATTGAAGAGATCGTGTCTGCCTTCCTTACATCCTTCTTTATTAGCATTCTGTCGCAGTATTTATGGATGACTATGGTGGCCGTGGATTCGCTGTAGATTGGTTCCAGTATATTTATAAAGGCTTCATTTATACCCTGATTCCACAGCGGCTGCATGACTGCTGATAATTCTACCGAATGAAATGCCTTCTCGTATTGTATGAATGCTATGTATAGAGGTTGATTGCATTCCGCGCAATTCTCTATCACATGATTGATAGTATGAATATGGTCTACTGTTGAATAGTCTTTAAAAATCCTGCTTGGTCCCTTGGTTGAGTGAACTCTAATGTCGTCTTAATTCTATTAGCGATTATTTTCCTAAACAGCTTGTAGACGACGGACAGTTAGCTGATCGGCCTGTAATTTTTCAAGTCCTTTACGTCCCCTTTCTTGTGGATTAAGATGATGTTGGCATTTTTCCAAGATTCCGGTATCCTCCCCGTCAAGAGACACTTCGTATACAGGGTGGCCAGCTTTTTTAACACAATATATCCACCGTATTTCAACAGGTATGATGTTACCTGATCCACACCAGCGGCTTTGCCTCTTTGCATTCCCTCTAGGGCAGGGGGTCTCAAACACGCGGCCCGCGGGCCGCATGCGGCCCGCGAGGCTCTCAGTTGCGGCCCGCGGCCCGCACATGACTGGATTCGCCGCAGATTGTTTTTATTTTCTTATTAAGTACGCTCGTGCGCTACACAGGCATGATTGGTTGGTTTAAGGCATTGTATTCGTGAGGCATCCCGTGTGTTCACCTAGTTTTGAAACATTACCATGAAACAACAATTGTATTTCAAAATCGGTGCCCAGATTTGAGGCGTTTTGGAAATCGGTATCGACAAAATTTTGGAATCGTGGCACCAAATCTGTTCCCTTCAGAAACGACCTGTATATGAGATATGGGACAGTTTTCTTTCAAATGGCAACGTTTGCTGGCAAATTGTTCAAACTTACCCCCCCCCCCCCCCCTTCCCGCTTCTAACACTATCCCGGCCCTTGCTGGACTGAATTGCGTGACTGCGGCCCGCTAGCTGAGGTGAGTTTGAGACCCCTGCTCTAGGGCTTTCTTTACTTCCCCCTGTCCTTTCTGCCGGGATGTCAGTTTCCACTGGGATATTACGGTTTCTTACGTTGTCATCCTGATTGTCTCGGCTCTGTAGAACTTCTCAAGCTACATCAACTATCCTAGCCATATTGGTAGCGACTTTTCTTTCTTTGACACTTAATGGATACATCTGATTTTTGCCTATGCACAGTTTTGTATTCGCAGCTTTGATGCTACTTCCGTCCTTTAGAGCAGGCTCAATTCTCTCCATGTTATACGTTCTCATGTCGGCTGACTTACGCCTATTGATTAACTTCGAGAGCTCCGCCATCTCTATTTTGTCTATTGCGATTGAGGCTTTCATGGTTTGACATTCTTTAATGGGGTTTTTCGTCTCCTGGGATAGCGTGCCAGTGTCCTGTCTAATGACTGAACCCCCGACTTCCATTATACACTCCTTAATGATGCTAGTCAGATTATCATTCATTGCGTCAACGCTAAGGCCGGTTTCCTCGGTTAGAGCCGCGTACTATTATGAAGCCAAACTCTGAATTCATGTACTTTCTCTCTCAGCGCTAGTTCTCTCAGCGGCAAAACCACAAAAACGCCCAGTGGACTCGGAGTTGAGGGCGCGGGAAGCGGCGGCACAACGGCAACAAGCTGCTACACCGTAGGCGAGAGCTCGGGAAGCGGTAACTAAACGGCAAAAACAGCTTGTGCAGTATATAACGTCTCTATACGCTCTACGATGCAATGCGTATGACTGGAAACAACCAACAACCACCAGGAGAACGTGCATAGACCTCGTCTTTGCCAACTTCAGGCTAGATCCAATCGAAGAACCATTGGCTCTACACTTCGCGGACCACAAAGCTGTAATAATGAAGGCAAAACGAAATCCATAACTCAACACGGCATACCATTTATGACCAATAAACATTGTATATAACTTTACATCGCTCTGTCACTCATTTACATGCGTGAGTGGGCTGTGTCACGGGTGATTTACGGTAACACCGAACGATCCCCCCTGCTTCACCCACTCATCATCATTCACTTCGTAGAGACGCAGTGATTTTTTAATCCGGTTGGAACTTGTCCGGCAGCGGGATTCGAACCACGGACGTCATGCATGTGAGGTTGATGCTCTGCCTCTACGCCAACGCTGCATCTTAAACTAAATCAAGGACGCCTAAAGTGAAGGGTAGGTATAATGCATTTAGACAGAGAGGCAAAGGAAATGCTGGGAGGTTAACCAGGTTGTACCTGGTTTGCTAGTCTATATGGGGGGGGGGGGAAGGAAGGGGAGGAAAAAAATAGGGAAAGCAAGGAGGAAAGGGAGAACAAGTCATACGCGCAAACACGCGTCAGCGTTCACCCGCACACATAGACAGTCACAACTGGGAAGTCGGAGACCAGTTACTTTGCGGTTGTCTAAAAGTAGGCTGGAATCCAAGATGATCAGAGAAGGCTTGCAAGGGCTGACTCCAAGAAATGCAGAACTTGCAGTGCTCTATGAGCTGACGGAGTTGTCATTCGGTTGAGGAGGAGAGTTCGCATTATGGTCATGAGAGACCTCAACAAAACGAGGACCTGTCGAATTTTGTCATGAAAATCATCTGTGGACGATGATGTAAACTGCGGGGCATTCTGCACCGGCTTTTCTCGTCATTGTCCGAGTGCCCAGTGGTGGCAATGAGGGCTACGCGACATTCGACGCTACTTTCGAAGCCTATGCACCTTTTAGGCTCTCCGACTGTGGTGGATTGGTTGTTGCTGGTGGCGGCAGTGGTGGTAACTGTCGCTTTAGGGAAGGCTCATGGTCTGTCGGAGTAAGACATCGCGTTACTGGTCCAGGTTGGGCAGCAGTAGCCCTAGACGTTCGTCGCGGACACGAGCGTCACTGTCTATTACTCACAATATCAGCCACCTCTTTGTGCGTTGAGCCGTTCCGTACCATCTGTTTCAAGACACCCCATTTTTTTCACTAATGGGTAGTCTTTTGATGAAGCTTTATGCGATCCATGACAGTTGGGACACTTCAGGGTGGTGGCGCGGCAGGATTCTGCATTGTGTGGCTCTGCACAGCGGGGCAAATCACCCAGTTCCTGCAAACTCCGCTCACATGACCCATTTTTTGACATTTATGGCGCTGGAGCGGTCTTGGTGTAAATGGACAGACCACGTGAGGAAAGTGACCCACCTTCACTTGGGATGGCAATGTGTCGCCTTTGAAGACAATCTTTACCCAACGTGAGTTGCCCAGCCGTGAGACTTGGACGATGTTGCCATGGTCTCCAACTTCGTTCATCAGCATAGGAAGGACGCCAGAAAGCACGGAGATGCCGATATCGTATATCACACCTAGCACCATGTCATTGTTAAGTGGAATGTGAGTTGCGGACCTTGATACCGTCGAAGTCTGTGATCCTGGTTAGAGCAAGAAGAGTTACCCGGTGTATGACGCCGATGGCCAAGACAATCTTGTGGGAGTTGACTCGAACATCCTTGATTTCCTTTGGCGCCAGAGACTCGAGTTATCTCTAGATGGTCTGCCGATTCAGGTGTCTGAGATTGTCCGATGGCGCAATTCGCACCAATAAGACAGTGTGGTTTGTTGAAGCTACCTTCGGCTTCACAGTCGATGCGTTAGAAGGTGGAGAAGCACCCAGGGATCTTCGTTTCTGTTTAAGACTGTAAACAACCGTGAAGTCGTCATTGCAATTGTTTCTGCCTGCCAAATACAGTTCGGTAGACTCAATGTCAGCGTCGCTGAGTTCGCTGTTGCGTTTCCTCGCGGGCCCCGCAGACGGTGGTGGCATGCCTGGAGGGCACGCAGGCGAGTCTACTTCCACTGTAGCCAAACAAAAAACTAATGGCTAAGCCAGAAACCTCAAAAATCGGCAAAAACTGTCACCCGGTAAACAAAACGCACTGCATGCAGGAGCCACACTTCGTCGTCGTCCCAATGCATTTAGAGAAGCTGTATATGGCTAGGCTCGGAGCAAAAGTGCGTCCGTTTATCGAGTCTCGAGCTCACAGAATAATAAAACGGAGGCCGATTCCACCACCATAGATTTTTCATGCATGCTACGATCGAACAGCTCAAAAGCTCGCTTGCCTTGCCACTAGAAATGATGCGATTATTTTCCGCATGCACACAACCTTTTGTCGCCTGGCCGGAAAGCGCGGACTATTTGTCTTTAAGGGCGCTTGAAAGAAACTTCACACACTTGTGGTCCACAACCAGGTGGGTGCATTTTGGCCGCCTGATCCAGTTAATCGGCGACCGTCGCCAGAAGAACATTGCCCTCACGGTCGCGCTGGCGACCTCTGACAAAGTGACATTTGTCATGAACCATCATTCGCAGCTCCTTCACTGTTAGAAAAAAGCAATTACGATGGAACTGATGGAAACAAGTCGGCGCGGGAGCAGTGCGGGCTGGTCCGTAAGGTTGGCTTCGCCGCGGAGATATTGAACATTTCAAGTCATTTTGCACCACGCGACGGCGTTCGCCGAATACCGGCGCAGGCGGCGCAAAGAAAAGGTGTCCGCAACTCTGCTACGTGCGGTGGCATATACAGGGACACAAGGCCCGCCTAGCCCTGCCAATAGAGAGCACCGTGCGAGAGAGGAAATGTCAGCGATATAAGGCGCATTTGCGAAACGTCGTGCACGTGCGTTCGTGGCGCCGTCAGTTCAGGACCAGGCGCCTATAGTCTCGGACCGAGAGGTCATGGGTTCGATTACTGGCGACATAACAGATTGTTTTAGTGTTTTCTTTCTCATCGGTTAGTGTCTTGCTACCAACGTGATATCCGTGAAGGAAATATGTCATTGAAGTCTTGGTGGACGCCATCATGAAACAATTTAATGTTAAAAGTGGAGAAATGATCTTCTGGGGCCGCGCACACCCACGTAATTTGCTTAAATCTTGACCATTTCCCACACCACGTTGAGTTGAGGGCGTATATTGTGGGATTTATTCGGTGTTTTCTTTGCAGGTTATGATGTGTTCGTTTGTTTTCGACGCCAATCTCACCTGTTCTCCGGTAAGGTATTTCCTAATCTACCAATCACGAGGTAGGGGCAGACTTCATCCCCCCCCAGGTGATTAGGTGGGGAAGTCGGCCGCCCGCATCCCGTGTGCACGCCTATGCAGATGGCACAGTTACAAGGGCAGTGTAACGCGTCTACACTATGAGCATTTAATGCCCGCGTACTGTCGCGAGCCAAACGCAAGCGCAGCAGCGCCTTCTAGGCAGCTCAGGGATAATCTATATCAGCAATTAGGAATTATTCGCAACTCCCACTTTATCGCTGCACACAGTGGTTCTCTAACTGAAATTCAGTATTTAGTTGCTTTTACACTCGGAGACTACCTACAATCTTGCTAATTAACATTTATTATTAAACATCACACAAATGCGTTAAAGGGATTGCCTAAGGCATGCCCCAACGTGAAGCACAACCACCACAGATTTAGTGACAGCTCTGTGTATATCTTTGTGTGGTTTGCATTACACTTCAGTTGCCCCTAGCGCATTGTCCTGTGCCTTTCATTCACATTTATCTGTGTTGTGGGCTTTTTTTCCCGCACTTTCTTTAACTCTGAAAACACACCAACTCGCCCAACTGCCTATTTTAGGATTACGTTTGCTGAATGAATCAAGTTCCACTCAGCGTCGTTTGAAACTATGCGAAATTTTGAAATGGGTACGCTATCGAAAAGGTAGCATGCAGTAGCATGCATAACACTGCATCAGTGCAAGTATTTGCCTAAATGCTGTAAGATGTTCGACATGTTCAAGTTAGTGTGCAGTGAGGCACAGCGGAGTGTTCCTACAATACACTACCTTGTACACAAACAAGTGGGCGAGCGACTCTTTCTGTTTAGCCAGAAATATCTTCCTGAAAATAATGCAAAAGAAGTCCGTTAAGCTTTCCGTATCCAGAAAAATTAATGTCTTGGCAAAGACTCGCACTTGTTGCTGTTGTAGACTTTACTAAAACACAGAAGAAATGCAAAATTGAAGTGCTGCTGAGTAGTTCTTGTAAACTTTTCGCGTAAAGTACAGAGGGCGAAAAATACACGACAGTAAATAATTGCGAAACAACACCAGAAGTCTGCTAATGTGCTGCGTACCACCACTCGCGCAGTTTTTCCTGTCAGTGAAGTTACCATTGTAGTGTAAAGGAGCAAATGTTAGTAAGATTAACTTTGTAATTAAACGCATTTCCATGGAGGCTTAAATGCTTCAGGCCCATGTGCTTACCTTTAGGTGCATGTTAAAAAGCCCCAGGTGGTCGAAATTTCCCAAGCCCTCCACTACGACTTCTCTCATATTCATATGGTGCTTTTGCGACGTTAATCACCAACAATTATTATCACTTTGTAATCCAGCACGTGGAACACTAGCTTCTTGATCAACCACAACAGCTCTGTTTAGGACTGAAGATTGGGCGACTTGCTATTTATTCCTGGCAAAAGTGAGCAGCGCACTTGTAATGAGTACACAGAACACCTGTACACAATACCATCGCTTTTGCCTTGTCAGAAATTGTGTCAACACTCAGAATATTGTGTACTGATCATAAACACTATGGCAACATAATGTAAAACAAAATGACGAGATGGAAGGAACTAGGTGATTCGACAACGATGTTCAACAGATTCAACTGACTTATATCGATGTGATCAAATTAGCATTGCATAAGTGACACATGTCCTAAATACTATAAATACGCACATGTAACCTTGGAAAGTTCAAGAGCTGATATGTGGCTAGCGAAGTGACAATACCATAAAATGCAAGTGCTTCACAAAACGCACTGTCACTAAACACATGTGTGTCACATCATATGGCCATCATTATGTCACTTTAACATGATTTATCTTTATAGCTGAATCAATACAAGCTTATGATGCGAATGTACCTTGATATGCAATTTAATTTTTTTGTGTACGACATGGACAAAGTGCACAATGCAAAATTGTTGTCAAAACTCTTCTTTCTTGCTCGTAATCTGAGGATCAGAACAGAATAAAAAGGAAAGAAATCTGTCCTTAATCCACATTTCCACACATGACAGCTTGACAACACCGGCCTTTTATTGTTGTTGTCGTTGCTTAAGTGTATACTCCCTGAAAGGACTGCTTCATTCATGCTTCCTCGCAAGCAAGGAAATTATGTGGTACAAACATTCTTACTTAAGGCATACTCGCTTGCATTGGCTTGCCGCGCGAAGCTTTTGCAATATTCACAGGAGTTTCAAAGCGCGCACCACACATAACAGGCTACACTACATTTTTCCATTAGACAGCAATAATAGAGAGCAATATGTATATGTAACAGCTGTGTCGTCATGTCGATGTACAACGAACAGAGGGGGTTCCGCAAGGATCAATTCTGGGGCCACTTTAAATGCGAAGCATTTCTTAGCGGAGCTCAATCCGGTGTGCTTGCGGTGTCCCCGCTCTTACTGCGCATGCGCCAACTCTGCCCCCTCTCGCGTCAGCACGAGGAGGTGGGAGGACCCTTTCCTCGGGTGAGCTCCCACGAGGAGGTGGGGGTGGAGGGGGGTGGCGTGAGCGTTGCCTCCGCTTCGTTTCTCCTCTCCTGTTTCTCTCTCTCCGGTGCAGCTGTGCACTCGTATATACTGCGGCGTGCGCTCGCTCCATTGCATGGCGTCGGGGACGGGATTCTGCAGACGCGCGATGAACCAACGCCTTGTATCCTAGTCAGGACGCGCTGGCACGCGCTAGCGCGTTCGGGCCGGGGCTGGGTAAGACGCTGCGGCCTCTCCCCCTTACACTCACTCAGAAATCACGTGATGGCGTCGGTGAACGAGATTCTGCAGACGCGCGATGAACCCACGTGCTCCCGCGTGGCGTGGCGATGAACGCGCGTGGCGTGCTCCAACAAGAGTTCGGGACGAGTAACAGCAACAGCAACTACAGTGAATTCATGGTGTGCTCCACTTGCGAGGACACGTTAACATCGGGCAAGGTGCTCGTGATGAACGGAACTTTAAGTCGACCCATGCGCTGCTTCGCATCGCCTTATGGTCCCCTTTAGCGGGAGATGGTGTAATTTTTTTGTTTCTAGCTTACATCAATGATCTACTATATCCATCACATCTGAAGATTGCATCCTTTACGCAGATGACAGCAATATATTTATAACAGCCAAAAACCAAAATATACTATACGACAAAGCAGCAACATCCCTGAAAAAGCTATCATTTTGGCTTCATGGAAGCAAACTCCTTGCCAACAGCTCTAAAAGTAATTATATTATCTTTGCCCACCAAACACTCACCTTAATTCAAGAAATCATCTTGAAATGGATAACACAGTACTAGAAAGGGCTAGTAACGCAAAATTTCTCGGTGTCTACTTAGACACACAACTTTCATAGCACACGCATGTTCACAAAACTACACTGAAGGTTTACAGAAAAAAAACCTATTCTTAACAGGCTACGCTACATTATTCCATTAAAGACAATGTTAACATTATAGCATTCTTTCATATATTCACACATCACATATGCTATAGCAATTATTGAAATGACATACCCCACAACGCTGCAACCACGGTAGCGCAGAATACAGCACTACGTGCCCTTCATTTTATACCGAAAACAGACCCAGTTTCACATGCTTATGGATTAGTAAATATACAACCGATAGTAGATTGTGTCAATTATTGTGTTTTACTACTTCTCTACATACTTTTACATAATGCTGTTCTATGCCCGTCAACAGCATTAACATATCAAAAGTTCACATATTCATCACGTTCCCCCTTGACTACACCATTATGCATATCCCGCATAAGGGCTAACTACGGATCACATTCATTTTCTTATATTGCATCAAAACTCTGGAACTCTTTAACATGTACCATCGCGTCATCCATATCATTTTATTTATATAAACACTTTGTTTGTACAAAAACTTACAAGAGTAATGTTTGTATTTATAAATATTGTTCCGATTTGTTCCTGCAATTGCTGCACAATCGGGTACTTGGTAATTATCTATGCCGAAACTTATATTCAGCATCACCTGCAGCCAGACTAACTGCACATGAAACCTTAATTTAATCCAAACTGGAATATGCCTGTACTCTTCATGACAAACGTCAAAATTAACATAATTAATTTTCTAGAATTGGTCCAGAACCAATGTGCCAGATTCATTTTTTTGGACTATGCTCCTACAAATCAAGTGTTTTAGCTCTAAAACCTAGGTTGTGTCTTCTCTCACTGGCCTCTCATAGCAAATGTGCTCAACTACTTCTCTACAGATTTTTTATTTTGTTACTCCGGGAAAATAAATAAATATTTCAGCCAATGTTTCTCTCACCTCTTGCAAGCATCTAAATGCTGTGTATCTGCATGACATGTGTCCATTCTACTACTTATCAATATTCATTCTTTCTGCATAGTGTCCAACAATGTCATGCCCTTCCTTCTGATAATGCCCTCGTCACCAATATATTTCTCGTTTCAAAGCAACCTTTGAAAGCCATCTGTAAAGTTACGAGATCTAACTGCCATTTCTTCAGTCTGCTCCACCCTCATGCAATGTCACACGTCGAAATCTTTGAGGTATCATGCATAAGTAGGTGAATAAATAAATCAAAATGCAGGTATGCAGGGATCACTCATACCAGGTAGGTAGATAATATCCAACCTTGTATAGGGGAGGATGTCAAAACAAGGTCAAGGCCGGGTGTATACATGCAACATGAGATACATGTGTCAGTTCTGTTACTATCTATGATAAAGGAAAAACTCAGCACTAGCTTATGACTGAAAAGAGAGAGCATGCGAAGAAGGATGATCGTTCCAGGTTGTTTGGAAGATTGAAATCACCCAGGAGTAGGATGGGTTACGAAAGAAATCAGATGTGAACAATAAGGTTGAATACTTTCGTGCACTGCTAACTGAAAAATATAGGCGGTGTGGAGGGTGAGCAATATAACACATGACAGATAATAAAACGTTTTGAAGGAAAGTAAGCTAATGTAATTGATTACATTTCTGTAATTGCTCATTTACTTTGCTGGGGCTGTAATTGACCTATGTAATCAGTTACAATTTAAAGGAATTAACTGTAGTTGTTGCGTGAGTAGCAGAGCATGTCAGTTGAGGTCAAATATGGTATAAAGATTCAAGGCAGGGGTTGCGTGTGTGTTAGTGACACATATGTTGAAACTTAGAAAGGCAGAAAAGTTTCTTTAGTGTTGTTTTGTGATGTCTCCTGATGTTAAGTGACTGTGACATTGCACCTGCACCTTGTAATACTAAGCATATGTCTGTTTCTTTATCTGCTGGTAAAGCCACAAAAAAAGACAGACGGTAGTTAACACATGTCCTGTGTCTTATGCGAGTGTCACTTCTGCACTTTATTCCCTCCCAGAAGCTATGTACCACCTTGCCAAGTTCTAAGCTTTGTTAAACAATTGTAATGTATGTGGCATCGTTGACACAAGATGACAAAAGGGCATATATACTGAAGCTCCTATAAGATCCCAGCCTGAAGATAACAACCAGGCATTTTACCCTTGTTAGGACAAAAAGTGCTGACATTTAAGATGTCACTGTTTGCATATGTTGTAAGTGCTTCAGTTGAGTCTTGTGAGCTTAAAATGTGGTGCTCCCACAAACAACTTTTAGGGGCGAAGCTCCTTAGGGTGTGGGTCTGTCCCTCCTCTGTAGTAGTAGTAGTAGTAGGTAGGTAGGTAGGTAGGTAGATAGCCACGTATAGTGGAATGTACCCACTCCACGTGATAAAGATGAAGCATAAGCGCGTTCCAGTATAGTGGAATGTACCCACTACACGTGATAACGATGACGATGACGCTGATGACCATGAAGTATAAGCGCGTTCCAGACCACACATTCTCTTTCTGCCATAGATGAAAACGATCGAGCTTCCCCACTCATCATCATCCAATTCGTGGATATGGCGTGATTTTTTTTCTTTCTGTACTCTGACCAACATGTAGAACTATGCAGATGATAAGTGAAAGAGATCAGTTAGGCGAGATGATGTGATTCCTGACACTATAAGTGAATGCAAGAGTACCTACTTATATTACCATTGTATTACAAGTAGAATATTATATTCAATACGAACCTCGGTTTGCTTTGCCGTGGTGTTTCAGTGGGTGTACACATTCTTACCACTGTGGCAGCATTGCGAAAACCAACGTCTCTGTCAAAACCTTGTGCAGGTGTGTGATACAAGCAGGTCACTGTTTACATCTATGATTCTACAGTGACTGACAGCTCCAGCGTAGCACACATCACGATGGCTTGAGCCATCCCTGTGTCGCACCAGTTAGATTTTGACAAGCTGCATACTTTTGCTTGAGACAACAGCATGGGAACAAGAAAAGGACACCCGCGCAACGATACATTTTTAAGTAAATGTAAGGGCTTACGGTCAGGGAATTCTGAAAAGGTCTGATGTGCCATCTTGCAATAGAGAAGCAACATTTATACCTATTCTGACTCATGTTAGTAAGAGTCTGATAAACATTGGCTGTACAAGTCTGTGGCTAGGGAAGGATGATAGCCAGAAGATGCCCTCTTGAAATGTTAACCTGCACCCTTATCCAATGCCCTTCTTGGTGCACTGGAGGATTTTGCCCTATAGGAACTACTTCCTTCAGTGGGTGCTCCTGAAGGGCTTGAGATTGATCTCACTCTTACCACCTGCTTTACCTAAGGGCCAAACCTGGTGCTGGTACTTGTTTGTTCAGTAGCAATTTTTAATAAAAAAAGAGGCTTCAAGCATTACACAAACAAAGCTAGTGCATTAAAAGATTACTATGTATATATGATGTTCTGTACACACACTGCCCCTATACAATTCACTAAACAGTCAGAAATTACCTCTATGGTGTGCCTGATTAAGCCATAAGAAAGCATGTAGTTTCTTGATGTTATTTTTTTAATCAGTAAATTAACCTTGCAAAATCCGGATTGTCGTCAGTGGTGCTTGCTATAGGGTGCATAAAACCAGCGAATATAAACTGCAGTGATGCCACCAGAAGCATCAGCAAAAGTAAATTCACCCTGCTGCAATTAGTCTCTCAGTTATTATTAAGAACATATTTTCAATAATTTCATGACTTCTAATTCCTCCATTTGCAAAATCCTACCTCATTCATACCTTGCTGTGAACCCAATAATTATTGACCTACGAGGTGTTACTAAAAGTGACCAGCTAGTTTCAGATGCCTGCTAGCCCCAGTGCTAACCCCATTAAATAGAGGCTTTAATAAGTAATGCTTTGTTCTCATCCCTTCAAGAAATTTTCAGCATCGCCTTCATAGCCAAGTTTTTAAGACTTGATGATCAGGAATGCGATGCATCTCCACATCTGATGGAAGGCACTTGCCTAATTACCACCCCATCTTGCCAACAAGCAGCCCCTGTAAGATGCATATACACTTGCTGTCGTCTCGGGTCACCATAAGTTTGCTGAAACCACCTTGCTCTTAGCTCTGGCACAGCATGGTTTTCAGAAATCAATTTCTTCTCACAAAGCCCAACTTGCTTTATTGACAAGGTGGACATATATTTTTTTACCATTCTTCAATATCTATTTTCTGGATTACTCGAAAGAACTCAATAAATTGAACCATGAGCTACTACTTTTCAAAGAAGGTTGATCTCCTGTACCTTGCCTGAGTATGTCTTTGCTTAATAGTCATTTTGAGTTTGGAGCATATATGTAATGGCACGAAATCTCGAGCACCACTGGAGTCTGTCACAGGTATTTTGCATATATTTGAATGGGCCATGCATAAATTTTGAATTATTTCTGCAATAACCTAGAATATTATTGCCTTGCGAAGTGGTTGTCACAAAATGTTTTTTTACAGGGTAAATTGATATGGGCTCGTTACAAAGGCTGAAGGTGGTGGCGATGCTGTCCACCGCATCACCACTAATGAGACAGGGGACGGCGCGTATATAATTAAGGCCCACACATAAGGCCTTATGGGTGTGCTACATTTCCATTTTACACACACACGCGCGCACTATGTATGCGTTACCGCAATATATTGCATGCACTTCGCCGCATAACACCACTGTGTTGAGGCAATGTCAACTTTTAGAGGTTGGCAATTTAAGCTATACAATGCTCCCAGCAATAGATTTTTCGTTTCATTTGCTCTAATGACAGTCCAACTGTAAGTGATCGATCCACGCAACACAGGCATACCATACGTCCACGTATACGTACGCCACAACAGCGTCAAACAGGCACTCACAAATCGCATAAAACGTGGTCTTTATTTCACGCTCGTACAGCTGGTTATCATTGCTTGTAGATTTGGCAACGAAAACTTCGGGAGATTGGTGTTATCGACTAAGCACCGCGAAGAAGCTCCCTCCTTTCATCAGCGTCCACTAAACACGGCGACCTCACAGGAACAAAAGCGGCAACGACTTGCACGTGAATTACTTTCTATAACACTCTTACACAACGCTACCACGTCCCCATGGACAGAGGCGGTTCTCACTAATGCGCACAGCTCACGGTAACACCACAGGTAAAACCAACACCCACCACGGAGAAAAGCCCCCCGCACCATGGCACCGTCACCGCCGTCACTATGCCACCATAGAGTTTCTGACAAGCTAGTGAGGAACCACACTACCTAAACCGCCTAAAAGAGCTTGAACCAAACGATTCCGCCGCCGCCTACTTGCACACCTCAAGCCAAGTCAAGTCGGTTTTAAGCGGCTATATGGGTGAGCCGAACGCTTTTCCCCGCAAACCGCTCGGTTCACCCGGTGCTAGCAACGGCGGCCGAAAACGCACGATGCTGCGTTTACGTCATTGTACGAACAAACAGTAGACATAAAGCACATGCGACGTAACTGCAGGAGGGTGAAAGAAACCCACGTGAGTTGTAGAGGTTAAAAAATAAGTGTGGCGCCATCAGTAGACTGGGATCAGAACTAAAATATCCGTTTTTTTAACCCTCCCGAACATCTCCCGACTCTTTTCAACCTCCTCTCTGTCGGGACCAACCTCCTCGCTGGCGTGATGCGCGCTTTCCACCGCCTTGCTGGCGCTGCCGGCAACGGTCGGAGAGCCGGGCGCTCAGGCGTCGCAAGTTATTACGTCACCGCCACCATCTTGAAGTGCGCCCCCAGCCAGAAGAGCGATAAACTGAAGGCATGACTAGAGTGACCTAGAATAGGGGGAGTGTCCAAAGCGCCGCACGAATACATGGGAGGAGCGAGGGCCTTTCGCGGTGAACTCCCGCGCCGCGGTGCTGCCATGCCGGACCCGTGGGCTTTCTCCGCGGTGGAAGCCGCGTCAAAGCGGCGAGCGTCTGCTACGCGCCCGATATTTTGGCCGCTATCAGCCAACGTTGCGGTAATATGGACAAGATTTAATACTGCGTCACTGCAACATAATACGGCAGCGACTCACCACACGGAGAACACGTTTCTAGGTTGTGAAATGGGGATTTTCTATATTTCCTTTCAGCTGCTTTGTCACCGCAATCGTCCGCACTTAATCGTCCGCCCGTTTGAGGGACGCATTCTGCGCGCACTCATCGTGAGTGAAGGTGCTTAATTTAAATTCATTTCTTTTATTTCGTGCATTCGATTTGTCTTACATGGCTGGCTCCCGCGCTTTGCTGTTTCAAGCCTTTTCATAGTATGCGGAATGTGGTAAGGTCATGGCACCACGAACTTGACATGCTTGTGATTTGCGTAATGACTAAGCGCAATAACATGGCGTGTGGCACGGAAACCCACTTTCTTCGGCCAGAAATAGTACTGACGATACGTAGTCTGATGATTTGGCTCCGTCAGGGAATGAAAACATGATCAGCAATATCGATCTCAAGATGTATATTACCTATACATTTGAAGAATTGATCGCATAAGTAAAATACATGAAAAAAAAACTTCCCCATCTTCCGCTTAAGGGAACCATGTGTGGATGCGAAGCAGCGGGGAGATAATTAGCTTGAGCGGGAGGAACGTCGCCGCTCTCGTTTCACGGCAGCGGTCCGGGCGCTGATCACAGCGCTGCACAGGAGAGAGAATGAGGCGCGCGCGCTCCGTCATTTTCATACCGTGGAACTACAGTGGCGCCCCCCAGCGGAGTATGCAGCTGTCACACCACCTGTCATTCGCTCCGCTCCGTAGAGGATTCCTAGAGAAGAGGACGGGGGGGGGACCGTAGGAGAGGAGAGAGAGGGGGGAGGGGACGTGCATGCGCTGTGGGGGGTGTGGGACGTGGGAGCCGCTCCGTAGAGTAGGGGATTCCTAGAGGAGAGAGGGGGGAGAGGACGCGCATGCGCTGTGGGGATGTGGGACACCGTTCCGTAGAGTAGATGATTCCTAGAGTAGAGAAAGGGGGGTGAGCGTAGGAGAGGATAGGAGGAGGGTTCGCGCATGCGCTATGGGGGGTGTGGGACGCGGGGGGCCGCTCCGTAGAGTAGATGATTCCTAGAGGAGAGAAAGGAGGTGAGCGTAGGAGAGGAGAGAGAGAGCGGAAGGGGACGCCCATGCGCTGTGGAGGTGTGGGACGCGGGAAGGATGGACGGACTGAGCTCCCTCCAAACACATGCAAGCTAGATCAAGGAATGGGGTCAACCTGGGCGACAGACACCACCTGCCTAGCCATTGCTAAGCAGCCTCTCTGTGTTCTCGGCCATGACTCTGATGACTGTGGTAGGGTTGACGGCCTTCATATTACTACAGTGTTCTGGTTCGCATAATGGGCGCTTCCCTACTTCATGAAAGTGGCCGGACGCGGGACGGGGGACGGCGGACGGCGGACGGGGGACGCGGGAGGGACAGAGCCCCGAGCATAAGATGCTTCGCATCTGAAATTCCCCATCTCCCGCTAAAGGGAACCATGTGTGGATGCGAAGCATCGGGGAGATAATTAGCTTGAGTGGGAGGAACGTCGCCGCTCTCATTTCACAGCAGTGGTCCGGGCGCTCATCGCGGGGCGCTGCACAAGAGAGAGAATGAGGCGCGCGCGCTCCGTCATTTTCATTCCGCGGTACTACCATGGCGCCCCCCAGCGGAGTATGCAGCTGTCGCGCCACCTGTCGTGTGCGCCGCTCCGTAGAGGATTCCTAGAGGAGAGGACGAGGGGACCGTAGGAGAGGAGAGAGAGGGAGAGGGGACGTGCATGCGCTGTCGGGGTGTGGGACGTGGGAGCCGCTCCTTAGAGTAGAGGATTCCTAGAGGAGAGAGGGGGGAGAGGACCTGCATGCGCTGTGGGGATGTGGGACGCGGGGGCCGCTCCGCAGAGTAGAGGATTCCTAGAGGAGAGAGAGAGAGAGGGGGAGGGGGACGCGCATGCGCTGTGGTGGTGTGGGACGCGCATGCACGGTGTTGGTGTGGGACACGAGACGTGGGAAGGAGGGACGAACTAAGCCCCCCTCCAAACACATGCAAGCAAGATCAAGACCGTCTGGTTTAAGCTACTAGCGCATGAGCAGAATTTAACAATTTGTGGTCTTTATCGCCCTCCTGATAGCTCAAGTGACTTCTTCGACAACATTTCTCAGTTCATTCATGACCATAGCCTCGACAGCACTAACCTAATCATTCTTGGCGATTTCAATGTTCCGGGCATTCATTGGCCTTCCCTCACGTATTCCGCCACAAATTCATCTATTTGTAGGGAATTAATTTCATTTTCCTCGTCGCATAATCTGATACAATTAGTTGATAAGAATACGCGGCAGAACTCTATACTTGACTTAGTGTTCATCAGTGAGAGTCTTGCTAACTTAGGCTTTAAATACGATATATTAGAAGGAATTTCCGACCATGACGCAGTCCTTGTACACATTAATTGTCCTATCCCGCATGAACGTCACATCTACTCTACATTTCGCGATTTCAACAAAGCTGATGATACGTCCATCTCTGATACTTTGGCGGATAACTTTGACTATTTCTTGTCACTTAGTACCACGTCTCATGTCGACAGTCTTGTCGGTTATTTTGAGACATTAGTGAAATTCTGCATCAATAATTACATTCCATTAAAAACAAAAAAAAGGTGAATAACAATCTTCCTTGGATTAACAGGGATATATTGCATTTATCTCGCCGTGTTGCCAGACTGCGTAAATCCAGACATGCTAACCCTGAGCTTCAAGTTTCCTTTGAGAAAGCCAAGGAAGAACTTCGCGCTCGCACAAAAAACGCTAAAGACTTCTACTTTTCTGTGCAACTTCCTTTGCTACTTAAATCCAATCCTCGCAGGTTCTGGACTTCAGTATTGCCTAGCACAACCACCAGTTCCTCTTTCAAGATTAATGACACCATTACAAATGACCCCACCGTAGTTTCCAATGCTTTTAATTCTTATTTTCAGTCAGTTTTCACCCTCGACAACCATGTTGTTCCAGTCTTTAATCATGACGTACAAACCAATAAACTAGGCGATATTGCAATAAGCTCTGGTGGTGTATTGAACCTAATCTTGAATCTCGACACCAAGAAATGTTCCGGCTCGGACGGCATACCGAATTCCTTTCTTGTGAGATACTCCTCATGGACAGCCCGGTACCTTACTGTAATCTTCCAGAAATCCCTTGACTCTGGTGAAGTACCATCTTCATGGAAAACAGCGAAAGTATTACCTCTGTTCAAATCTGGTGATCGACAACTCTTATCTAATTACAGGCCAATATCTCTCACACCACAGTCATGCAAGATGTTGGAACACATTATTCATAAGCATATCATCGAATTCCTCGACTCCAATGAAGTTCTAACGCCGGCTCAGCACGGTTTCCGTCGTGGCTACAGCACTGTTACACAATTAGTCGATTTTGTTCATGACGTCACCTCTAACCTAGATACAGGAAATCAAATAGATGCCATTTTCATTGACTTCTCTAAAGCTTTTGACTCTGTTCTTCATTCTAAGCTGCTGGTGAAACTAGATACCATACTCAATAATTCCCGTGTTGTTTCCTGGATCGCCAGTTTCCTGCATTATCGCTCACAATTTGTTTCATTCAATTCAGTGGATTCATCCCTTGTCGACGTCACGTCAGGCGTTCCGCAGGGATCTGTACTGGGCCCGTTATTATTCCTCATATATATTAATGATTTACCTCACTGTACCTCATCTAAAATAAGACTTTATGCTGATGACTGCGTATTGTACGAATCCATTAATTCTGCGGAAGATCATCACCGTCTTTCACAATCACTCATTTCTTTCAGCGCCTGGTGCAAAACATGGCAAATGAACGTGAATTGCTTTAAAACAGTCGTCATGTCGTTTACCAATGGACAGAACCCATTTTCGTTTGACTATTATCTGGATGGTACAGAACTTAAAAGAGTGTCACAATATAAATACTTGGGCGTGATTCTAACAAAAAAATCTTTCCTGGACTAACCACATCGAATATATCAGCGGGAAGGCTTTAAAAAAGTTAGGTTATTTGCGCCGTACTTTGGCTAAATCCCCTCGTGATACCAAACTGCTTCTGTACAAAACGTTGATTCGCCCTATTCTAGAATATGCATCTGTTGTTTGGTACCCCTACAAACAATGTGACCTAAAAATCCTTGATAGTGTTCAACGTAAAGCCATCCGCTTCATATGCCGTAACTACAGCCGCAACTTCTCACCAACACAGGCTCTGCAATCACTGAACATCGTACCATTACATTCTCGTTATCGCATCGAATCTTTAAAACTATTGCATGCAGTCATCAACTCCTCTCCTGGCGTCTTTGGTGGTAATTACATCGCATTTATGGAAGAAACTTGTACCCGCAGCTCCCAGAACTTGAACATAAAGCCTTTATTTGCTCGTACTAACACATTCAAATTTAGTTTTTTTGCCACGTACCATAGACCTTTGGAATTCTCTGCCGGGCAGTATTCGTTCACTACCATTAAAAGATTTCATTGATGCCGCTATTAACCACCTTGAAAATATGTAAAGTTCTTGTTTGTGATATGTAAAGTGATGTTTTCTTAGGTATTGTAGTAATGTACTTCAGTTTTGTTGTTGTTTTTTTACTCTGTTGTATTAGTTCTGTATAACTTATCCACTCCTGCTATAGCCCTGCACTAGGGCTGCAGTATATGTAAATAAATAAATAAATAAATAAATAAATAAATAAATAAATAAATGTGGTCAACCTGGGCGAGAGAGACACCACCTGCCTAGCCATTGCTAAGCAGCATCTCTGTGCTCTCGGCCATGACTCTGATGACTGTGGTAGTGGTTGACGGCCTTCATATTACTACAGTGTTCTGGTTCGCATAATGGGTGCTTCCCTACTTCATGAGAGTGGGCGGACGCGGGACGCCGGACGCGGGACGGACGGACATAGCCCCGAGCATAAGATGCTTCGCATATAAAACATAAAACTCACAAGGTCCCTTATGCATTCGCCGAAGACGACTCGATGGCGAAAGCCATGTTCTTTTTTTTTTTCATTCGATGCCCCTATGCTCCCCCCGCCTCCCTCTGGAAACTTTCTGCACCTAATGTGGTTTCAACCCAAGATCAAAGGCATTGCAAGGTTTCTGCACGTCACCTGGTTTTACATGGCCTCTGTGATCGGCTCACGGATCTCGGAGGCAATGCAAAAGTGACAATGTCAGGTGATGGTGTCATCACATGACATCACGCTGAATGACGTCATTATGCCGTCACATATTTTATCTATCTGTGACTTCATGGTGACACCATCACGTGATAATTATTTGCATCACTCGTGTTGACGACGTGGGACGCCGGAGGTTAATTTCCTTGTTTGACGAGGCATCTAAGGCTTCCGCCCTAAAAAAGAAAACAAGACAAACCAAATTAAATGAATCGATAACAGTGCACCATTGTGTACGCCTCACTTCATGTTACTAGCGATCGCCCGAAAACAAACGTGATTCTAAGCTCACAGCAGCTGAATACACACGCCCGTGGTACATACACAAGAGGCTTCCTTTACTTATCAGGCCATCTCTTTATATTTATTAAAGAGATGACAGACACACTGTGTAAGTTAATGGGAAAATTTTGAGCTGTGTCAGTACTAGGGAGCTTCAGCAAGAAAGCATGGTGTACGCTATATTGAGCTCATCAGGAAATGCGGGAAATTGTAGCCGGGTGCCCTGTTGACGCGCACTCAGTTGCCGCGGGAACAATGGCATTTCAAGTAAGTACTCCTCTACACTTTTCTTTTTTTGTAAAACTCGAACCGTGCGATCGCTAACCACCGAGAACCTTCAAAATACCTGAAGTTAAAGGAGCAGTGACATCAACTTTACGCATGTCGCGTTTTTTGCGTCAACGTGTAGTTATCGATCCCCTAGTAACGATTCAGTACTGATAATGCAACAAAGCGACGAATTAATATATGTAATAATGATTAGTATGAGCAGTATCGAACGCAATTCAAAACGGGAGCAAAGCCCGCCAATTTTTAGCGCTTCCAACGCTGCCAAGCGGCCACCTCCAGCGGTCAAGCCCCATCTAATCACGTGGCCGCACAAAATGGTGACGCGAGTTTCAGCTGACATTTCGTCTGCTCGGCGCGCACGTGTAGGCATGTGTTCCCCCCCCCCCCCCCCCCCCATCGTCGTCGCCGCCGTCAAGAGCGTCCAGAAGCGACGATGAAAACACTGAGGAATATGGAATCGCTGCTATTCGCGACGTGGTGAATCATTTACGGTTCGATCCTCTTCAGGGTAGTGATTCTGATATCGACTCCCGACCCAGCAGCGACGAGGAGGCAGCTGGAGACGCGCGCTTGGGCAATGCTGGCTGGCAAGGCATGTCACAACTACGCATATGAACGCTGCGTGCTTGTTACTTGTTTGAAATAATATTTCTCTGAACCATACTTTCCGTACTGGTGCACTTTGATCGGTTATTGTCATGTTTGCGTCTACCTAAGCATAACCAATGTGTCGGAATAACTGGTCAGCTAGTGAACGTTGACACGTGTGTCAATTGTAATGTATACTTCTCATAGACTGAAACGCGACAAGATTCCGTGATTCCGTGAGCGCATTGTGGGGGTAGCGTTTCGCAATGGCACGCCATACTTTCCGCTTTTTCTCTTATTTGAAGAGCTTGATTGCAGCGCACAACGGTTCCACGGCATGCTGGCACGTAATGCGATGGAGATCTTAGCTTCGAATAATCACATTCGTGCTCATTACTCCACGACAGTCCACCCGAAGCGGCACAACGAAAACGCAGGATTCACACGAACACGCTGCGCGAACCAAGCTAAACAAAAGAAGCGACGCCGTTGCCAGGCAGCCTGGCGTCGCCGCCAGGTGGTACCACAAGTAGGCACCACGATGAAAACATTAAACTTGTCGACGTCAGCGTTGCTCGCGCATCGTCACTCAGCGCCTGAGGCGTGGCCTAGGAGCTAGCTGAACACGTCAAAATAGTGTCGATGTTGCATGGCATGAACGCGCCGTTGAGCCTTTAATGACGATTTTCCGGAGCTGGTTTGTTTAATCAAAACTAGATGGCGCTACCACTGCACCGTGGGCGTCTCCTACCGCGGACGTATCAATGCCTTGGCTGGCAGCGCTGCTCAATAGACGATTTTCCGCAGCGGCGCACGGACGCTGCCATATTTGATCACGTGACCGTAACTGGCCTCCCCCCAGCCAGTTGCACCAGCCAGCGCATTGGGCCAGCGAAGCGGCCGTGGCCGTAAGCGCCAGCAGCTGGGGTTAGACGCGAACATGGCAGCACCCATGCAGATGCGACCGCCCGCTTCGATCCGAACTCGCGCTTGTTACTCGCCCACTGTGTTCCCAGCAATAAATAAATGGTGAAATCAGCTATCGCTCAGTGTCATTTCACGCTGGGGACAAAGCATCAGGTATGCTCTGTCTTTATTATCGAGGTTAGCTGTGTTTATTTAGCCATGCCTGCTAAGCCTTGTCTCCGAGAATTTGACAACGACTCTTGAAAACGCTGCAAAATGCTGCCGAATACATTGCTCTGAAAGCTTCAGGACGTAAATATAAAGCAAATAAATGCGTAGGTTACGCACTTACGGGCCACACAGCGCAGGACGACGACGTAATAAATTCGAGGCGGAAGGGAACTGCATCCACAGGTGTCGCCATGTTGACTTTTCCGGCGCTGCCGTCTGCTCGTTTTTACTCGCGTGCGGGCAGACGCTATGGGGACGCCGAGCAGATGACGCGACGCGGATGGAGACATATTGAGCAGCGCTGCCAAAGGCAATGGCATGGATACGGCCGCGGTAGGAGACGGCCACGGCGCAGTAGTGGCGCCATCTAGTTTTGATTAAACAAACCAGCTGCAGAAAATCGTCTATAGACGGCCACGGTGCAGTGGTGGCGCCATCTAGTTTTTATTGAACAAACCAGCTGCAGAAAATCGTCTATAGACGATTTTCCGCAGCTGGTTTGTTCAATAAAAAACTAGATGGCGCCACCACTGCACCGTGGCCGTCTCCTACCGCGGCCGTCTCAATGCCTTGGCCTTTAGCAGCGCTGCTCAATATGTCTCCATCCACGTGGCGTCGTCTGCACGGCGTCCCCGTAGCGCCTGCGCGCACGCGAGTAAAAGCGAGCGCGCAGACGCTGCGGGGACGCCGGGCCTGTATCTGACTACGCAGCGCATCATACCGTCAGAATACCCTGCTAATCGAGGCGCAGTGCCACGAATTGTCATGTTGCGACGCAGCGAGACGCTGAATAACGGGCTCTGCTCTCCCACGCTGAGCCGTGCCGCGAAAGAGCAACTATTGTTGGCAAGCTGGGTGCTCTGGATTTTGTTGATACTTGTAGTGTTAAGTTGTAGTAAACCTTTTACAATCATGAATTCACCTGGCTTTTGAAAAATCTTACTTTTTTGCAGGATTAAACTGTAGAAACGCTACTGCCAATGCACTTGCCTCGTACAAGAAAGGATTAGAACTCTCTTTTACTGCTTACCATCGATGTGTCGTTCTCTTGCACATGTACAAGAAGCAAAGAGTAGTTTTTGACAGATACGACCGTCTTCTTATCTAAAACGATGAAATCCCGTGTTCCGCGCGTGCTGGAAACCAAGACATCACTTCATTCCGATGAGGAAATCGCAGGTGCAAGATACATCTCTTAAAGGAGCAGTGACATCAACTTTAAGCATGTCGCGTTTTTTGCGTCAACCTATAGTTATCGATCCCCTAGTAACGATTCGGTACTGATAATGCAACAAAGTGACGAATTAATATATGTAATAATGATTAGTATGACCAGTATCGAACGCAGTTCAAAACGGGAGCAAAGCCCGCCAATATTTAGCGCTGCCAACGCTGCCAAGCGGCCACCTCCCGCGGTCACGCCCCATCTGATCACGTGGCCGCACGAAATGGTGACGCGAGTTTCAGCTGACATTTCGTCTGCTCGGCGCGCACGTGTAGGCATGTGTTCGCCACCCCCATCATCGTCGCCGCCGTCAAGAGCGTCCACAAGCGACGATGAAAACACTGAGGAATATGGTATCGCTGCGATTCGCGACGTGGTGAATCATTTACGGTTCGATCCTCTTCAGAGCAGTGATTCTGATATCGACGCCCGACCCAGCAGCGACGAGGAGGCAGCTGGAGACGCGCGCTTGGGCAATGCTGGCTGGCAAGACATGTCACAACTACGCATATGAACGCTGCGTTCGTGTTACTTGTTTGAAATAATATTTCTCTGAACCATACGTTCCGTACTGGTGCTCTTTGATCGGTTATTGTCATGTTTGCGTCTACCTAAGCATAACCAATGTGTCGTAATAACTGGTCAGCTATGTTGCCATGTGTGTCAATTGCAATGTGTACTGCTCATAGACTGAAACGCGACAAGAAAAAAAATGAAACGCGGAGGCCTGGCGTTTTGATTCCGTGAGTGCGTTGTGGGGTTAGCGTTTCGCAATGGCGCGCCATACTTTTCACTTTTTCTCTTATTTGAAGAGCATGATTGCAGCGCACAATGGTTCCACGGCATGCTGGCACGTAATGCGATGGAGATCGTAGCTTCGAATAATCACATTCGCGCTCATGACTCCACGACAGTCCACCCGAAGCGGCACAACGAAAACGCAGGATTCACACGAACGCGCTGCACGAACCAAGCAAAACAAAACAAGCGACGCCGTTGCTAGGCAGCCTGGCGTCGCCGCCAGGCGGTACCACAAGTAGGCCCCACGATGAAAACATTAAACTTGTCGACGTCATCGTTGCTCGCGCATCGTCACTCAGCGTCTGAGGCGTGGCCTAGACGCTAGCTGAACACGTCAAAATAGTGTCGATGTTGCATGGCATGAACGCGCCGTTGAGCCTTTGCACGCTCTTTGCGCTCGATTTGAAATTTGGTGTCACTGCTCCTTTAAGACGACCGAGACGTGAGTAACCGAGGCGTCACTCTCGTCTCCGATTATAAGGGGCTCCGGAAATATATTTTAGAGCGGTCTTTGGAGACTACGAAAGGCGTGATTAGAAATATATCTAGGGCCCTACTTCCCCAGGTAGAGAATTTGTGGAGATAATTAAAGGAGCACTGACACAAAATTTCGAAGGCGAGATAATGAGCGAGATAGATTTATGTAGAAACATGCACCACATCTACGAGATATGAAGGGCAAATATAGCCTAGAACATATTTAAAATTAATTTTAAAGTCCACGCCGCGCGACTGGGCGAGATGTGGAGCCCATCGCGACGCCGACATCAACGCAGAGGTAATGTAAACAAACCTACGTCACGAGTTTGTGTTGGCTGGTTGCTGGCACGCGCCTTGCGCTTGCGCTACATGCGATTTCTTCCTCCGTGCCTGCGGCATTGCGTGTGCTGGGTGTGCTGGCTGTCAGTGCGGCGCCCGCTCTCACGCGCGGCGCCCACGTCACAGTTTTGCATGGTAACGTGCCTGCTGTGTTTAACTTGCCCCGGAACTGCTCCTGCTTAGCTCGGTGCTCTTTGAAACCAAAATTGAGACTGGGTGCTCTAGAAACGTCTCTAAATAAATAACTGTCGCGCACTCGCGCAAAACGAGGTTTCCAGCCGTGATAAATTGGTCATAAGCTACCTATTGCATAAAAAAAAAAACAAAAAGCAAAATTTTTGCGTCAATGCTCCTTTAAGTGCTGGCCATCGTTCTGCTAAGCGGTGTAGTTTAGTCCAGCATGGCTAGAAGCTGCACCTAGAAGTTAGCGTCACCTACCTCGCGACAACTTTCTGTGGCAGCACAGCCAAAGCTACGTGGGCGGAGCTTCTGCACATGTGTTACTACGCAAGTAGTCCGTTTGCGGGCGATTTTGGTTTCGGTTTCGCAAGCGCATCCAACATGTACGTTTTCGCACGAACATCCAAGGTTTATGATGTTATTTTTGAAATAGTGTATTAAAGATAGGTTATATGTAGCTTTAATCGAAAGCTATGACAAGCCTTGAAATACCTATGAACGCAGCAGTGAAGGACGAATACGTGGAATCATTGCTGTTTTCTGCGAATTCGAGCATAGCTAACTGCCAGCGGTTCAAGCCCGCGTGTAAAAGTAATGCTTGGATTTGCTTGCTTGCATATTTTTGCAAAGCAATGAAATATTCTTTATTGCTAAGGAACACAGCAAGCAGCTTTATTCAAGCGGTCAGATTTATTTTGAAAAAAAAAAAAGACCGAGGGCACATGGCCGAGCAGGATGTGTGATAGGAAATTCAACGCAATGGCAAGAAACCATCTTCCAAATTTCGGTGAATACAGGGTCGGTATCGTCGTTTTCCTTCTTTTGGAGACGCAACAGCTTTCTGGAGACACTCACGTTAATTTGTTTGTGGACGCGAAGACATCGATGGGTCGCTGATATCTTGGCCACGACTGGTCACAGGCAGGCGTCCCACGTTCGTAAATCCACGGCCGTGGTAAATCCAAGCGGGTGAAACGCACTCCTTACTCGGTCAAGAACGCTGTTTTGGCAGTTAGCCGCATAATAGACATGAACGCGCTTGTTGCCCAGGCGAAGCTTTTCACTGGTGATTTTATCCTCCAAAATCGCTGTCATTGCAAAGCGCCAAGATCCGCTCCCGCCGTAGACGCCGACGGGTACAGTGTTACAGTACGCGATCTTTATAGAGTTATTGTATGGGCAATATCAGGCAACCGAAATACCAATCACATATGCAACGCAATTTAATTTATGGAATAACTGAAACAAACGGTGAAAATTCAGAAACTTTAGAAATGACCGTAAACAAGGACATTCTTCAGAACGTTCTTGAACTACAAAATATACCTATGGAGCGAATTCATAGATTAGGCAAACCGGCATCGAACAAAAACCGCCCGGTTATCGTAAAGCTTTTGAACTCGAGGGACAAATCCGCTATTTTAAGAAGGGGATATAAATTGAAGAACACTAATATTTCGATCGGTGAAGACTTTTCTCGGAACGTTCGGGACATCAGACGAAAACTGTGGGCAAGTGCGAAGACAAACCGGGAAAAACACGAGAAAGTTACCTTATCCTTCGATAAGATGTACATTGACGGCGTTGCTTATGTCTGGGATGAAGAAAAGAATGATAAAGTACCTGTTAAAAAAAACGAGGTCGGAAGAGGGAATCGCCCCGTGACAAGAAGTCACACGCATGTGTAGACTTAGGTAGACAAGCAAACAAAGTTCAAAGCCATGAACCTAGTTTTCCTCGCACAGATAATGCCAATATTTCTGCGCACGCAGGTTCACCGCAAAGAAAACAGTTGCGTATCGCTAACATAAATGCCCGCAGCGTTATCAATAAGGCAGATTCACTGGAAATTCAGTTGCTCCTACACGACCCTCATGTTACTATCATTACAGAGACATGGTTACATAATCAAGTTACAGATGACCTAGTATTCCCACCATGTTATAAAACTTGTCGTATAGATAGAGCGCACAGGAGCGGAGGTGTAGCCGTCCTAACAAAGGAACCAATAGAAGCAACACTTATTGATGAAAACCCTGAGATCGAGTGCCTATGTATTCGTTTGTCATGCTGGGGGCATTCGTTTGTATTATTCGCATGTTACAGACCGCCAGACGCGGCACTCGACTACATGATCAAGCTAAAGGAATACATGTCTCCTTTTCAGCATAAGAAAATTTTCCTTGTAGGCGATTTCAATATGCCTAGTATTAACTGGGAACGACTTCAGGCGGGCTCTAAGAATGACCAAAATACTAACATTATCTTCGACATTATGCTAGAACACGACTTAATTCAAACGGTTATTGAACCCACCCGTGTACAAGGTTCTTCAAGTACTGTTCTTGACCTGCTATTTGTGAACCGTGACTTTTCGGAATACATCGTTACAGTTGATGAAGGTCTCTCCGATCACAAGCTTGTGACTGTTGCCTTGCCTATATTTAAACCTGTTGTCACTAAACGCACTAAGACACATTGCTTTAAAAATTATGCTAGAGCTGATGATGCAAGCATATTGGAATTCATGGAAACGCGTCTTAGTGACTTCACTGATACTGAGAACGACGTATTCGCGCTCTGGGCAATGTTCCTCAAAATGTGTCGTCACTGTATAATTACATTTGTGCCTAACAAAACAAAAAAGGTCAGCAAACAAACACCGTGGATGACTCGTAATATACTGCAACTAAAGCGCCAACTTAAAAGGAGCAAAAAGAAGCGCGCCCCGCCCCAACTTATCAGTGAAATAAAAAGCAAATTGTCAACAGCTGTCTGCAGTTCAAAAGATTACTACTTTAAGACGGTACTACCTGGCTTCATGAAAAACGCACCGGAAAAATTTTGGGGGGTACTTAAGTGAAATTAAGAGACCTGTCAATGAAATAATGGTCGACGGAACTACTGTAAAAGACTTGAATGAAATCACTCAACATTTCAACAACTACTTCCACAGCGTTTTTTCCCAGTCAGACGAAGGTACCTTGTTTCATTCGACTGTTTTTGAGGCGCACGAAGTGGACTTCATTTCATACAATGGTATTGTGTCAATGCTTTTGAATTTAAAAACAACGAAATCATGTGGCCCAGATGATATCCCAAATACGTTTCTGAAGCGATATGCGGAAGTTATTGGTAGATTTCTTTTTATACTGTTCCGAGCTTCCTTGTTATCGACTAAAGTGCCCAATGACTGGAGGACGGCTCGAGTGGTGCCAATTTTTAAAAAGGGCAATCGTTTATCCCTAGAAAATTATCGACCAATATCATTAACTTCCTCTTGCTGCAAGCTAATTGAACATATTATCGCCGACCACATCACAAAATTTTTAGAAAGAAATTCAATATTAACAAATTGCCAGCATGGCTTCAGGAAAGGCTATTCCACCACGACACAACTGTTAACTGTAATTCATACATTTGCGAAAACTTTAGATAATAATGGTCAAGTTGACGCTCTTTTTTTTAGATTTCAGTAAGGCATTCGACAGAGTAGTTCATTATAAACTTATTCAGAAACTTAGAGATTATAATCTTCCGAACATAATAGTTTCTTGGATAGCGGCTTATCTTTCGGATCGTGTGCAGTTTGTCGCCATTGAAGGTAACAACTCGAGCTGTCTTCCAGTAACATCCGGTGTACCCCAGGGCAGCGTCCTGGGGCCATTGTTGTTTTTGATTTATATAAATGATATTGTCACCGTTGTTACACCAGGTACACAGATAAGATTGTTTGCGGACGATTGTGTTTTATTCCGAGAAATATCTACAGTACATGACCAGACAGGCCTTGAAAGAAGTTTGCAGAACATACAATCATGGTGTGACATGTAAGGCATGGCCTTAAACAAGGACAAAACAGTAAGTCTCCGCATAACACGCAAGAAAACCCCTTTAAAATATACCTACACACTGGCCGCTTCACCCCTAAGGGAAGTTGAAAATTATAAATATCTAGGTGTAACCTTCACCAACAATCTATCGTGGAACACACATATTCGCAATATTTGTTCTTCCGCTTTCCGTAAACTTTGCTTCTTAAAACACAAACTTAGAAATTCACCTGCCAGCATTAAATTACTTAGTTATATGACTTTCATTAGACCCAAGTTAGAGTATGCTTGTATTACATGGGACCCATACACGAAACACAACATTAAAATATTGGAGAGAATCCAGAGAAAAGCTGTTCGCTTTATTTACTCTAAGTTTAAGCGCACCGATTCCCCCCACACAGCTCATGATAGAAAATGACATTCCGCTCCTCGAAACACGTCGGCGGATGCTTCGCCTCAACTTTCTACAATCATTAATTAGTCATGAATTATCCATAGACCCCGCGTTATATGTATCTCCCCTGTCCACAAGGCGTACACGTCATGATCACACATATGCATTAACCCCTCATTTCGCTAGGACAGATACTTACAAATATTCATTCTTCCCTCGGACAGTGTCGGAGTGGAACTCCACGAATGAACTTTCCTAAATCATCTTGTTAGCCTTGTTTTATGTTGTATTTGAAAATGTGTATATTCTTTGTACAGTCGTATTTATATCTTCGTATTATGTTGCCTTTCTTGTACGCATCTTAGGACCCTTTCTGCGTTATATTTGAGGTTTTGTATTTTGTTTGGACTAACTGTATTGATATTTTTATATTGAACTTTCTGTTTTGTATGTAAAATGAGCGCCCTTCCTGCAAGGACCGAATTGTGGTCTGCAGTATGTTATAAATAAAAAATAAAAAATTCATGAAAAGGGTCATTGTTTTTACGTACAGTTTCCAATCGCAATTTTGCTTTCAAGCAGCTGGTCTTTCTGAAGACTGACAGGTCGCCGGTGTCACTTTGAAGGTGGCTATCGCGATGAGACACCCACTTGCGCTGACGGTGTCACTCACACACAACTTCTTTCTCCGTGATAGAACATGCGGGGAACAAAATATTTGACGACGCACAGCTGTCTTCTTTTCCTTCTGCTCGATGAATACAGATCACCTAGCGAACGCGCACTCATCCTCGCTCACAAGCCACGATGTGAACTTGCTGCAACCGAACGACGCCATCGTTGTTTACTGGGGCAGGAAAAAAGTGAAATGACACCTGCAGACCAGAAAACCAGAAACAGCAAAAAACGAAACTCCCGCACGGAATAAGCTTTCTTGATAACAATGCGAACGATCTTCACCATAATATCTACATCTTTTGTTTTTATGTTTCCTTTTATGCTACGTAGTATATCAAAGTTAGCTTTCGCGGTCTACATGCAGACGCGTAGTAAAAAAGTGCGTGATTCGGCTTCGTAGCTTTGGCTGTGCTGCCACAGAAAGTTGTCGCGAGGTATAGTAGTCCCATAACACAGAGCCTATTAGAAACAGCAAAATCGGTCCCGGCAGCGTACTTTTTTAGGGGTCACGCCTATTTACAACACCGCCGAAGAGATTACGGCAGCATCCAGGGAGCCGTCGTTGAAAAGGTGCAAGAGAAAGCAGAAAATTGAGCACGTCGATGTGTTCTGCGAGCGTCTCAGTTTCTTAGGATCCGTGACATCAGACGCCGGCTACACTGAGGTGACAATTATGACCTCCGTCGCTCCATCTATTCAGTGACTGCATGAGAGTGGCCTGGGGAACTTGACTCCCGTGGAAAACAGCGCTGTCCAGCGGAAGCAGACTCCCTGGATTTGTCAACGTTGCATGGTCATCCGTAAGCCAGCTATTATTTACTGTTGAACTTATGTTATAGCCAGCGGCTATCAGCGCATGCATCTGATCTGTTAGAGATTCACCATTCACGCACTGCACTAATTATTATATCCATTGTTAATTTCTCGCAACTTGCATTGTAGCGTAACCACTGATAGATCTTACGCACATGTGTGCTAGTTGATTTTCACAACGAAGGCTGTTATGAGATCGCAACAGCCGATTTTGGTGGCGCAGTTGTCCGCCGGCGCCGCGGCTGATGTCCGCAATATCTACGCGCACAATGAGGAAAAAATATGCAGGATCCAGCGGCATTTCAACCCCGGCCCACTGCGTCGCAGTGGAGTCTCTCCACAGAATGATGAGTAATGACATAGTGGCTACTCCTCTACTTCCGCAAAATTATGACAATTTATGGCGCAGTGGGTACCTTGCAAACGTAGTTGTAGTAGTCGCCCCAAGACTTACAACGGGCTCTAGTAAGGCCGTTCCTCTAGCTTTCTTTGTGACTGCGCTGCGTGTTCCACGCAGGCGTGGCGTTTTTTGTTATTTCCTTTGTTACTGTTTGTATTTTTTGCATTGCTTTGAAGTATATAAACATCTCGTTTTTTTCCCGATCCTGGCCCATTTACTGTGTCTGCTTGCGTACTGAAGGTCCAACAACCTACAGTTTTGTCATACCCCATCGACGACATTGCGCTGACGACGTCTAGTGACCACTGCTGAGACGTAGGTTCCTCATTTACCAGGAGAAGTGGGGCGGGGAGGGAGGGCTATTGGCCGATGTCGAAGTAACTGATCAATAAAGGAGGCCGAGAAAACAATTTTGTTGTTTTTGTAGTCGTAATTTGGAAGCATGTCTACGCATGGTTTGTCCGAGCAGTGCACTAGATTTTCTAGAACAAAATGTAGCAGTAAGTTGGGCTGCTAATGTACATGGTATAACTGTTGTTTAAGTGCACTCCAACGAAGACGAAAGACGACAAAGGAACACAAGACAAGCGCTTGTCTTGGGTTCCTTTGTCGTCTTTAGTCTTCGTTAGAGTGCGCTTAAACAACAGTTATACCATGCATATCAACCAACTAGCCCAATTGTCGATTCTCTTGCTGCTAATGTACGCCGACCAGAGGGGGATGCATCACTCTGTGGATAAGGAAGGGGAAAAGGATGGACGGGAGCGCACCTTTGATTCACTTCTTAACCACTCTGCCTTCAAAGTTGCTTTAATGTCTTTTAGTGTCGCCGGTGTGCTGATATTTCGGAAGTACTCCATTGGAACAGACTTAATTTTTTTTATGCCCTAGAGGCGAATCCACGTCGACGAGACTGCTAAGGAGACTATAATGTACATGCGGCTTTGCCAAAATTCCTTCTTTCTAGCCCAGCGATGATTGTGCCTCGAACAGTGGTCGGTTGGTGAAAGCATGACGACTGTCTTCAGCTGTAAGTGCAAAATCTGGCTAGAATAGTTTCATTTCAATCACGCTGTTATTTCGAGCCCACTTAGCTCGGCGCTTTGCAATACTCAATTAATAATGATTTTTCGAGTTTTACGTACCCAAAGCCACGATATGATTACCAGGCACTGGGTAATCGAGGGCTCCGAAAATTTCGATCGCCTGGGACTCTTCAACGTTTACTTAAATAAAAAAAAGGCTCATGCACTCACGCTGGCCTATATAGGTTTCGCCTTCGTCAAAACGCGGCCACCGCGGCCAGGATCGAACACACGTCGTTCGCGTTAGCCATCAAGCGCCCTAACTACTGTACCACCGCTGCGGCTGATGCTTTGCAAATTTTGCTAGTTTGCTATTTTTTTCTAGTGTTTCATAAATGAAAGCATATGGTAGTCAACAAAGGTCTATATTTGATGTGTATTCCATGTAGCCGCAGACGTATCTGTCTGGCACATGCTCGCGTGACTCAGTAGCTTAATGCTTTGGAGTAGGTAGTGTGGAAAGATCTTGCGTAAAAGGTGGATCTTACATCAAACGTCTGAATGAATGGCTGTAAAACTATGAAAACGAAGAAGTATATAAAGCGCTCATTCACAAAACATCGTGTCGTCTAACTTCGCTCCGTGTGCTGCAGTCACTGGTTTGCGGTCATGAAAACACGTGACTATTCGCGACGCCGGCATTTCATCGCTCCGTGTGGTGCAGTCACTAGTTTGCCGTCATGAAAACACGTCTCAATTTCCTACGCCGGTATTTCATCATATTACATCACATAATATCTCTGTCTATCCTCCCTCTCTTTCTGTATATATATATATATATATATATATATTGTAGAGGAAGAGAAGCCAGATACAACGCCCGTATGCTGGGCCGCCTGTTCTTATTCTGCTTCGTTGTTCTCTTCTTCCCGCCAGCTGCCCACGCGCAGGAACCGCGTTGTCGTTCTTCGTCATCACACTCGGCCATGACTGCGAACGCGCGGGCTGCCAACACTGTATCGCGGTGGATGGTCCCTAGGACGCTGTGGCTTGGCTTCAACATCTGCAGAGGATGACTCTGGGGGTCGACAATGACTGTGACGCGGTGGTCGACGACCTCGGCCACGCTGCCACTTTGCAGAAAAAGTGGTTTCATTTTCCTCTGGTGGTCTGAGTTGGCAGTTTCGCGGTAGTCGAAGTTCCGTGAAACGATGCGGCCTGGCGAGAAATATTCCCGGCGATGGTTCTGGCGGGTGGCCCTGACTGTTTCGACGTGGTCGCACGCCCATCCCAAAGCGCTGACTTTCGCCCCGAAGCACTTCTGGCAATGGGAGAATATGCGGGTCTGCTGAAGGGACAAGATGCGCAAACTGCGGAACTGTGGACTGTCGCGAAATATGTTGTCCGTGGCCCTCTTCGCGGTGGGTCGAGCTGCAGAGAGTTGTTCTGCGAGGTATCTGCGTCGATGAGTGGGCGATATCCCGAAATGAGTTGCCACGCAGCAAATGTTCTTGCAGCACTGTTGATGTAGTGCTCCTTGATGCAGTCGAGCTGGCAGTCCTGAACAATGTTACGCGTGCTGTAGAGCCTTTCTGGTCAGAAGCCGTGTCATCAGCTGGAGACATGACCCGCACCGGGAGGTTTCTGATGACAGTGGGCCCAACTGACATAGGCATCTCAGCTGCTTTCAAGGAGACAGCGCTTAGCACGTAGCGAACATTCCCACACTCGGCCAATGACTGCGGCAATTTCCGGGAATGTGGCTTCTGATTGTGGGTCAGATATAGAGTTGTGTCTCGTCCTTCGTTTCCGACTGGTTGCGAGGGAATTGACGTCGTCATACAGCAGGCCGGTGTCCCCTTGCACTCTAGTGGTGGACAGCTTGGAGGCTGCGTCGGTGGCCGCTGTGAATAGGATGTGGCCTCGGCGTCTCTCCAGGATGTTACGGTGTGAGATACCGACGCAGAGTCCGAGACCGGAAGTGGCGAGCCTGGTCTCTGAGGTTTGTGGGTACCAGGACAGGTCGTGAAACTGCCTGCAGGTGAGCTGCACTCCTGAGGTGCAGCCTCGAGGTCGTGCTCCTCCTGAGCTCTATCCTCGGGAACAGTTAGGTTGGATGGAGCGGCGGCGGCGAGGTGGCAGTGATTTCGTCCGAAAGCAGCTATGAGCCTGACGCTCCACTCAGTCCAGGGCTGCTGCCTCGTGCCTTCATACCGATGCCACGCCGCGGCAGCATTACGAAGGCGGTCGACGGCCACACACCATTTCTGTTGGTCTGTCCATGCCTCGCGAGCTCCAAGAGCAATGATGGTCGCCACCCAGTTGTCGGCGTCGTCTTGAAATCCGTTGAACTCCGGTAGTTCAAAGCTAGCCGGTGATGGTGATACGGCAGGCGAAACTCCGGAGAATGACGACGCCACGCAAGTGAGTTGGTATGGGAGCGCCGAGAGGGTGTACCGGAGCTCTCTGCGGCTCTCTGGTGAGCCCTCTTCATGGTCTTGCGAGGCAGCTGCGGCCAACGCGGCATCGATAGAGTACAACGCTGGCAAGGCCGCAGGAAACCGCGCGGACGTCGGCGCTGTCAAGGCGCTGACTGCGACGCGGAGTCGCGCGATGGTGCGGGAAAGCTCGACAGCGCTTTCGGGCGAACCGCACGCGGAGCCAGTGGTGACATCCGTGGTATGGGAGGCGACCAGCGTACTCACTGAGGCGGAATCCTTGTCCGAGAGGGCTTGGACAGCACTCCTAAGCAGCTCAGGTGCCGATGGAGTACTGAGCGACTCGTTGTCACAGTGGGAAGCGTGAACAGCACACCCTGGCATCGGTAGGCCGTGCACTGTCATGGCGACGCCGGAATAAGCTTGCCCTTGCGCCATCGAGAAGGCCTGGACGCCGTCCTCGACTGGTGGCATAGGTGCTCCCGGCTGTAGAAGAGTCGCGGGCTCCATGATCACGGTACCGTGAGCGGCGTTTGCGAGAATGGAAGCCCTCAGCAGCGATGATCCACGGGGACGCACTTACGGTTCGTAGTTCGTAGACTGCGCCATTGTAGAGGAGGAGAAGCAAGAGACAACGCCCGTATGCTGGGCCGGCTGTTCTTATTCTGCTTCGTTGTTCTCTTCTTCCCGCCAGCTGCCCGCGCGCAGGAACCGCGTTGTCGTTCTTCGTCATCACAATTTATATATATATATATATATATATATATATATATATATATATATATATATATATTTTTTTCTGCCTATGCCACTGGTGCCCAAGTGTACGTTCTTAACTTTGCTGGGAACTTTCGTGTTGTTCAGTGATCATGAACACTTATATGTTAATCTCTTGTTACTCTGTTAATCGCTTCTGTTACTCGCCCGAGCTTGTATCGCTCCACATTTGATGAAAATGCTGATTTTCGGAAACGAGGACAATAAAACGAGGCCAAAGACATTGTGTTTTGAGCCCAATTCATTCATTTCTTTTCTGGGATATGCTGCATGGCTGCAGTGTTTACAGACTGCATGCTTGGAAAATGCGTGGATTCAAACGTGCAAAGAACGCACGGCGCAGCACGAGCAAGCGGGTCATAAAAAAAATACGCGCCCCACGCACGCGACAAGAAAAAAGAGAGCAAGAAAAAAAATCAAGCCATATCCACGAAGTAAATGATGATGAGTGGGCGAAGCTCGATCGTTTTCATCTATGGCAGAAAGAGAATGTGTGGTCTGGAACGCGCTTATACTTCATGGTCATCAGCGTCATGTCATCGTTATCACGTGTAGTGGGTACAATCCACTATACTGGAACGCGCTTATATTTCATCGTTATCACGTGTAGTGGGTACATTCCACTATACTGCGTCATCGCCAGCTTTATCACGTGTAGTGGGTACATTCCAATATACTGCAACGCGCTTATACTTCATCGTTATCACGTGTAGTGGGTACATTCCACTATACTGCGTCATCGTCATCTTTATCACGTGGAGTGGGTACATTCCACTACACGTGGCTACCTACCTACCTACCTACCTACCTACCTACCTACCTACCTACCTACCTACTACTACTACTACTCCAACACCTACAGAGGAGGGACAGACCCACACCCTAAGTAGCTTCGCCCCTAAAATGGCGCGCGCGAGAGAGCTAATGAAGGAGGCGCGGCTGATGTTAAGGCCTGACCACACGTGCGCGTTGCAGCGTGTCAGCGCGTGTACCTTCCGAACGGCATAGTTGTTACAAGAAATCGTGGTTGCGAAAAGCGTACGTGCGTATTCTATTCGATATTGTTTCGATCGTCCTGATCGAACCTGCAACATCCGAGTGCAGTTAACTGCGCACGGCTAGAGTTTGAGCGTGGCTGTGACACAAGCGCTACCGAATGGGATGAGTCTGCGTTCCTGACTGCGCAAGTAATGACGACGGCGTATGCTTGCAAACCATCACCACGTTAAACATTCGGTCCCACGCAGCAGCGACGGCGCTATCCTCCCTGCTGTAGCGGCCTACTACTGCGGCTAAGCCGTCAGGCAGGCTCGGTACATAATACCTCGGTGTGTCGTTCAGGGCATACGTCAATTCTAGTTCATGAAGTTTTCTGCAGCATGCACATGATTTTGCAAAGCGTCGCTTATGCACGGTAAGAAAGCTTAAGTATTACCTTTCATACCACAGCAAATAATTAGGTGGCCAGCTTCCATGTTTTGGGAAAGTATTTCGGTCTCATAGCCATTTCAGTGCAGCTCATGACTCCATCATGTGAAAGTGGCACGGGCAGTACGTCCGCACGTCCTATCTGTTCCTATGCTAACAAATAGGTTGACCCTCCTTCGGGCACCATCTTGAACCGTAGAGCGCACCACCTATTCGCGATTCCAACTGAGCGCTCGCCACCTAGCGGCCGCGGCTGGAAACGGCACTAACAGAGTCAACCTTGAAATGGGATATGTTATCACGTTGCGCGCGCTGAGAAGCGGCTGCATAGTTCCTTTATTTTCGCCATGCCGCACGCGCGAGCCCGAAAAAGAAGAAAGCGATGTCCAAAGAACATCGCTGTTTGCCGCAATGCGTGGCATCGTAGTGGAAAGGTGACAACGTATTCTATCACTTCCAGAAGAATGCAGACGACGCGCGACGGAGAACGGCGTAGATCCGAAACTTATGCATTGGAAAGATGGTACACTATGGTGGTTTGTTATAATCACTTCGCTCGCGACGACTTCATTCTCCGCGGTGGGTACACCATTATTAGCGTGTGTGCATTATTGTCAATATTCGGGCTTCTCAAAGAGCGCAGTATAGTTTCGTTTACATAAACAAGCCCTCCAGGAAATTTGTTGCGTTATGTGTGTGAGTAATTTTCGCGTATGCTTGTTTTCTGCGCAAGTCGTAGTGCTGCCCATTTTCAACCTGCTGTAATCCTTCCCCTCGATTTTTTTTATTTAGCATGTGTGTATATGCACGCGCACAAACGCACGCGCGAATATATGTAAACGATGGGCGTACCTTACTGAAAAAATTTCTCGCTACGCCCCTGTCACTGACGTACATTTCTTCCGCGTGAACTGTAGTAGTGAAAACTGAAATATATTTATTAGGGACAAACGTACGGTGTTTATGCCTGCGTTTGCTCTGCGGTGTTTAGAGACGGTGCTGTGTTCTCATTAAACGCGGCGCGCTGACAGTTTAGGTTCGTCAGCTCGCAAGAAATTTAAGAGGAACTACAGAAAGCGATTGTTCCAGCTTTTGGAGCGTTCGACTTGAGGGCGCATCGCATGGTTCCTTTCTGACACAGTGCTGCGCAACTTATGTTGGAACAAGCTTGTTTTCGAGTGATGAATTTATCACCATTCCACTGAATAAACGATCGCTAATTTCCGGAAACCTAACGTGGTAAATAAAATTAATTTACTTTGATTAGTTATGAGTTTATTAAATTTATTAATGCTTTCATCAGGGTGATACGGCTGATATTTTTGGTTGGGGCCGGGTGGGGTTGAGCCACCCTGTACTTAAGTTCGCGCGTGCGTAGCGTGCGTGTGTATATATATATATATATATATATATATATATATATATATATATATATATATATATATATATATATATATATATATATATGTTCGTGCGTGCGGGTATATATTATGTTTTTGCCTGCGTAGCGTGCGTAGTGTGCGGGCATATATCTGCTTCGAATATCAAGTACAGCCAACACGAACAAGCGAGTGTTTAGAAGCACACGACATTGTTTATTCGAAACCTAATAACATAGATCGGCGAAGGAAAAGAAAGGAGCACTCCTATTACAAGCGAAACTACGATTTGCCTCATCTCAAGATACACTGACCCAAGCATAGCTCCGTTCTGGAATCAAGTGAACGGCATGCGTATTCAGTTTTTGACAGGACAACGGAACCCAGTAGGATACATGCAATCGGTAACACGAGTCGCAGCGCAGAGTAACCTCGAAAACTGTGAAGGCGTTGCCTGTGAAGACCTGCCTCTTGTGGACTGCAGCAACGCAGCCCACAAGTGCCTGCACCTTTCGGAGATGCCCGCTAAACATGAGCAGTGGCCTTCAACCTCGTGCGCTGGACAGGTTCTTCAACTTGAAGTAAACCTGATGCGGCTCGCCGAAGACGCTCGATGTTTTCACGCACAGCGCAACTATTTCCGCTGTTGCGCCAGTGAAATCCTTTATGCCGATGAGAATGATGTGGTCGACGGCCAGCGCCCTTTAGCCTTCGATGAAGTAACGCGATTTGACGTCTCCACAATCAAGAAACTTCAGCACAGCGCCAAGTGAAAGTGCCGCGTTGACGCTGTTAAGCGTAGCCATCTTTGTTTTTTCGACCAGTGTTGCCAGCACACGGAGTGTTTTATGGAGTTTCGAATAGTTCGTGGGCATTGCGAATAGTTACAGGTTTACAACTGTCATAGAGCCATGTGCATGAGTGTGTGCTGTCCATTTGTGTCCGGCTAATCACTAGTCATCGCTTATAACCACGTTTCTGAGGCTCTAGGTAGATGTACGAAAATTGTACTGCTGAGACGAGGAAACAAGTTCGCTTTTGCACGAGTCCACGGCGCTCTTTATCTCATTGGAACTTGTCACTTTTCTTCAGGATGGAAGCGTTCTTGAAGTATTCCGGAAGGCCACAGCTGATCGGTGCGCCCAGAGGAATTGCAGAATCGGCGCATTTCAAGTACAGATGGCATGAATCCATCGATATCATATATTCAATTTCTCTGTGCTTTTCATAATACTATAGTTATATGAAAATCAACGTTTTTGGAAATGTAGTCAATAAAGCGCGGACAATATTAGCTGAGTTAAATGTGGAGTTCATTTTGAAATATTTAAATCTTTACATTATTCTATGTTAGGTACTTCATCTTCTTTCACTGTTTTACCTATGCGGTGAATGTTCACGTTGTTATCGTAATGATGTCATACGAGCTCAATTTTCGGCAATATCGTGCGCATATATTAGAAGGTCTTCTGCACTTTTGCCTGTATAAAATTTGTTTTTTTAAATATGTGGGCAAGTGTTGTGTTCTGTTTTTTATACCACTGTTCTTTAAGTTCATAACTTCGCAGGGAAATTTCGTGTTGTTCTGTGACTCTGAACATGTGAATGTTAATATTCTGCTACCTGTTAATCGCTTCTGTTAATCTTCCGAGCTTGTATCGCTCCACATTTGATGAAAATGTTGATTGTCGGAAAGGATGAGGACAGTAAAATGAGGTCAAAGACATTGTGGTTTCAGTGCAATTCAATCACTTGTTTTCTGGCACATTATGCATGGATGCAATGTTTAGGGAATTCATGGTTGCAAAATGGGTGGATTCAAACTCGCAAAGAACGCACGGCGAAGCACGAGCTAGCGGATGCACTAAAAAAAATGCGGTGCGCACCACATGGCGTAGCACGCGGGAGCGGGTTCATAAAAAATAAATAAAGAGCGCCCGGCGCACGCGACAAATAAAAAGTAAAGGAAGAAAAAACGGCGCGCGCGAGAGAGCTAGGAGAGGAGGCGCGGGTGGTGTTAGTGTTGCCTTGACTACGCACGCCGTGTGCACCGCCAATGATGCAACTAGTAACTCTGAATACCCCTCGCCAGCGTCGTAAGTGAAGGGAAATTTGGCGCTGCCAACGGTGACGTCATGAAATAAGGTGTCCTATTGGAGGTATACGGAGTAACCAACTCCGCACGCACTCCGGGCCACCCTCGCTCTATCTCGCTAGTGATGACGAAAACGCGCTGAAGTCGACGAGCTCTGAGGACCGCCAACGGTATATGGTGTATATAGACATAGCTTGGCGTTAGCAAGCTCAGATACGTACGCTCCTGTGGCCGAGTGGTTTCCCGTCGCGGGCTGCGGAGCGAGAGGTCGTAAGTTCGACGCCCGGCGACGGAGCTTTTTCTTTGATCTAAATGTGTTAGTTTATATTTTACGACGTCATATCCGTGACGGAAGTACGTCAGAGGTGCCGTGGTGGACGTCGGCATAAAACACTTTCGTGCTGGAAAAAACCTGCACTCCGGCAATTCGCTACCCGGCTCTATCCACACTGATGGCGTGGGGCGGAAGTTATTCAAGATGACAGGAGGTTTGCGATTCTGTGAACCTTCTATAGAAATAAGGAGAAGCCACTAGGCGAGCGGCCTTGTGGCAGACTGAAAGGTCAGTGGAGTTATGGCAGCAACGAACAGCGTGCATGCTGCATGTGCCGTACCCAAAGAGCAAATTGCAATGTTTGCGTAAAAGGGATTCATTTTACATCGGTTTGCCATTTTGCGACGAAGCTCTCTTTACAGTGGTCATGAAGAAGGCGGCCATGTTTTGTCGTGAGCACCAGTGTTGGCATGTCCTTTCGTGGCTGCGATGCCATAGTCTCGCTTCGTATAGAGTCCTTGATTGGTGCATTGGCGAAGGTCAGTGCAGCTATGCCAATGCATGCCTCGAGCCTCCAACCGGCCCCCCCAGCCTTTAGGTCACCGTTCAGTAGACTCGGTACAATGCCTGAAAAGTACTATATCAGCATTAAGCCAGGAGCAGTGCCCGTTTCTCTAATGGTAGCAAGGCAGATAACCATACACTCAGGAGTGTGGTGAAAGAGAAACTGGACCAACTGGAGCAGGCAGATTATACATTGAGTTGCCCAAAACATGGCGTGTAGGTCTTGCAGTGCTCCCAAAAGTTGCAGGAGGATACCACCTCTGTATTAACCTAACCAAGCTCAACAGGTCGTCTTGCGCAAGCCTACCGCAGAACGCGTACTTGGGCTTGGGTCTGCTAAAGTCCTCTCCAAGTTGGATGCTAGAGCCGATTTTCATCAGGTATGCCTCACCGAAAGCTCACAGGAATACTTCACCTTCATTACGTCCTTTGGTCATAAAAAGACTGCAGGAAGCATGGAATACCAGTGTCTAATATTATTGTTTATTAGGAGCCTATGCCAACATGACTACTCTCTCGGCAACAAAAGTATACTCAGATAAAATTTAAGGAGTCTGGACAGGCCCGTACAACTTAGTCACATGACGTGACACTACCAGCTGCTCAGAGGCAGCTGCAAGAGCTGCATGTGTTCAAAAGAGGACACCGCGAGAGGCGCTGGGCACAATACAAAAAAGAGAAGGAGAGAGGGGCAGCGCATTCATGGCTCACGTTCCAGCCATTGAATTAGAGAAGGTGTCACGCTGTTAAACCTTGAAATGGAGTTGACATCGGAGATCATATAATCGAGACTTCTAGAGGCGCGTGTCAAGTGAAAACTTTAGTCAAACAAGATTAGTTACATAATTAAGACTTTCAAATGGTTCCAACAAAAAAATGGGTTTATTTTGTAACGTTTCGGAATCAACTCGGTTTTTCTTCTGGGGGAGGAGCGACAGCGGAGGTGTCGAGGTGCGACCATTAACTTCTTCCACGAACCTGCTGGGGAGAAGGAAACGAGGGAATGCGCATCTTCTTTGGTGGTGAGAGTGCTGAGGGAGTGGTGGTTGCTGCGCTTGCGTGAGATTGATGGGCTGGGGAGGGGCACAGACAGTTCAGTTCACTCGCAACTCGGTTTGCTTTGCTTTTCTCGATGTGGTAAGTCCGTGAATGTATACGTGAATGTATGGTAGGTTTCCTTTGCAACGGTTCAAGTTTTCAGTGTTTTGGATGAACCACGACTCCAGTAACACCGTTATTGTTGGTTAGTTTCTGTTGTTAGATAGACAGACAGAAGGAACTTTAAAATTTCAGTTTTTTTTCGAAGGCAATCATATGGTCACCATTTTCCGAGTTTAGACAAGATAATTTGTCCGAATGTTCAGCATTAAGATTAGTTACGGATGTAACAACACTCCATGTCAGATTAATCGAAGGCAAGCTGACGCATGTTGTATCTCTACATTTAATTGAAAATGCTTCAAAACCATCACGTGCAGTCTCATATTTGCACTTTTTTGTGAGGCGTGCTATAGCTCATGTACCTTGAGAAATGCCCTAGTTCATTCCTACTGCCATTTTATCGCAAGGAGCTATGGGTCTCAAGTTCAACAGCTAAATAAAAGTGGTTTCTGAGTGTGTGTGCTGTCTTCTTTGACGCTGCTTTGTTGCGGAAAGTTTGGTCTATGATGGAATGTGTCTGGCCGAGTCATCAATGCCAACTAGGGTGATCATTCCTTACGTGCATAGTGACGCGCACCACAACAAAAATGCCGCAAGGTGGGCGAAGGTTCAAGTTGTATTTTTGGCCCCTAGCAAAGGAGCTGCCTGAGTGAAAGGGTGATTTAGAACATTAACCCAGCCAACAAGGCTGCGTAAAGGAGCACGCCATAAGCTATGTCTCATGCAGGTGTGAAGTCTTGTATGAATGAGACTGACCTCATGTGGCAGTTCCTATATTGGTCGGACAGGCCGTTGCCTGAAAAATGGTACATGCTAGCACACAAACAACCTGATGTCAAGAACAGCAGCTGTTTGGCCATCTACTGTACAAAATGTGGCTGCCTAACGATTGTTCAAGAGACCTGGGTACTGCGCAGATACGAAGATGAGACTGCATAGGAAATGTTTAAAATGTTTGCAATGAACTGTAAAGATGCAACATACGCCAGTGTGCCTTTAATTAATCTAAAAAACATAGAGTATTGCTACATCAGCAACTAATCTTATTCAACTAAACAAGTTTTGCCACTTAATCATGCGCCACTAAAAATCCATATATTTTACCCTCCGCTGTGTACTTCATTTCAAGCTATATTGGTGTGCTTTCACAGCAAACCATGTAGTTGGTAGTGAGTGTTAGTGCTGCATCCTTCTTTTTTAGACATTTTTTTGTCGCTGTCTTTTTTAACCATGGATCCTAAGAAAGCTGTGCCAGGACTGGCGGAGAGCTATGTAACAGTGCAGCAGTGCAAAAACACAGCAGTGAGGAACCTTAGACAGTGTAGACATGAAATTTGCGAAGCTGTATTTGGAGCTCAGTTGTTGGCTCCTTACTCATTAATCATGGCAAAGAACCTCATTTGCTCCAACATAGACGAATGTTTAATTGTCTGCTCAAACGTATTCACCAGTGGTAGTTTTATTTCAGTGAGTACTACACGGCCCCGTGACGTACACAACGTGCTTGTTGAAGGACTGTGATCGCATGACCGCACGCGCCAGTGATGTCGCTGGCCACCTTCTGCCATGTCGTCCGAGCTGCTGTTCCGTCTGCCATGTACAGGCTGTTTCACACTTAGGGGAAATCTCGGAGCGCCTGGCATCGTGATGCGGCCAGCGCTGCAACCACGCGCCGTCAGCAGCTCGAGCGTGCGCAGATGATTCAAGAGTGTAGTTCTGAACCGCGCCGTCTGCTACGGCGGCTCTTGCTTGCCGCATTGCTGGCCAGCGCGCGGATATCATTGTTAGTGCAGGAACTGGGCCGATAATCTGCACTAAACCTTGTGCGACGCCAAACTCTCAGCCTTTATTTGTGATAATGGGATGCTACAAGTTGAATTTGACCGCACACCTTGTTTGCTCTCTCGAAGCGCCGTGGTGCTGTGTGCGTTCATGAATATTTCTTCACTTTGTGTGCACCGCAGTACGCTGGGACGAGGAAGACGACAACTAGCACGCAATGTGCGTTGTCTTTATTTGACTTTAAATAAAAAAAGCACTCAACAGTAAGAGTCGTGCTGCTGCGCTGGCTTAACACGATAAAACAAATGGGAACAAATTCAGGAATGTTTTAGGTGAGGACAAAGCCCGAACGTGTCTCTTTACGACGACATTTCATTACCACAAGACTTGCTAGCCGGCTCCGAAATGCGCCCGTGGCGCATCCAACTTAGCACCTTGTCATGTCACCAGCGGCAGTGATGACGGCGCTCATTCTGGACGGCAGTGAGGCGTGCAGTGACTCGATGAACGATGTATTCACTCGCAGGACGTGCCATTCGCTGACGATGGCGGACCACAACCGATCCTCAGACAGGCCGTGTAGAGGATGGCGTGCCAGCGACATTTTCATAAAGCCGCAGACATTTTCGATTATATTCAGGTCCGGGGATTGGGGCGGCCTTTTCAGACAGTACTGCTCTTTTCAGACAAGAAAAAAAATGGAAAAACGTACGGCAGACGAGCCCCAGTTTTATTCAGCTCAATCTGGATCTTGTGATGCCTCGCCCCCATCGTCAGCGAATGGGACATGTTGCGGCAGAACACATCGCCGACACCATGCATTCACTGCCGTCTAGAATGAGCACTATCATCGCTACCGCTGGGGACATGAACTTGGAAGCGTCACGAGTGCATTTCGGCGCCGGGAGCGAGTCCTTTCTGTTGTAATTAAATATCGTCGAGAATAAGCACGCTCAGGCGGTTGTTCTAACCTGAATGATTCCTAAATTCATTCCCTTTTGTTTTTTTGTGTTAAACCCGCTCAGCTGCTCGGCAATCACCACTGAGTGTTTTCTTTTATTTAAAGTCAAATAAAGACCACGCACGGTGCATGCTCATTATCGTGTCTTCCTCATCCAAGCTTACTGCGGCGCGCACACACTGAAGAAACATTCGTGAACGCACACAGTACCACGATGTTTCGATAGAGCAAACAAGGTATGCTGTCAAATACTGTTTCTAGTGCCCCATTATCACGAATAAAGGCTGAGAGGTTGGCGTTTCACAACGTTTAGTGCAGACAAGCGTTGAAAGTTCGGCAAGTTGGTACGGGAACATCTGAAAAAACTGCGCAGCAAGACGGGACAAGAAGAAAGAAAGCACGTGCGAGTTTGTCGTTCCTTGTTTCTTCGTGTCCCATCTTGCGACGCAGAATTTTTCTGAAAATGATTAGTGCAGAGTATTGGCCCAGTTCCCGCATTAACAATGGTATCCGTGCGCTGGCCGACAATGCGGCACGCGCGCTGCCGTAGCAGACGACGCGGTTCAACTCTACACCTTTGAAGCGTCTGCGCACGCGCGAGCTGCTGCCGGCGGGCGATTGCAGCGCTAGTCGCATAGCGATGCCAGGCGCTCCGAGATTTCCCCTAAGTATGAAACAGCATGTACAGTGCTGTGAGTGCATGTTTTATTGCGATAGCAATTATATGGACACTTTCGGCTGGTTTTTGCCGTCGACGTCACCGTCATGTCCCGGATATGTATATGTATTTTTAGATATAAAAAGGCATAAAGAAAAATAAATCAGCAGCGAAAAATTCCAAAGCACCTGATCGGGGATTCGAATCAGCGACCCCCTGCCTCCGCAGCCTGCTGCGATAGCCAACAAAGCCACGCGCCATGGTTGTGCCGGCGATATAACGGCGAGCTATTCATATGCACCATTTGCCGATCGCGGTGCGCAGATCTCGGAGCAGCTTGATCGTGTTTTCTATCACCCAACGCCTTTACACTTTCCTTCAAATTGAAAAGTGCCCTTGAGACGCGCACGAAAAAGTGGCCCCCGTCGGTACCACTAATGATGTAGAAGGAAAAAAAAGGACAACACCGGGCCCACTTGGCGTCAGATGCCACCGCGTGGCAGGAGACGCAGGGGGGTCATTCCACGTGCCGCAGTTTAAAAGAAAAAGGAATATCAAACAGCGTCGAAAAGTCTAACAGTATCATATAACCAATTCTTGGCTAATCCCCCTGACTGGGTATGCTCCATGTCAGAGACAACAACAACAGCAGCGTCGGCTTCTGCATTGTGGACACTCGCAGCGCGTTGCTCAAATACAAACAACAGCTATGACAGTTGTTAGTTCACGCTTGTCCTGTGTATAGCTATGCGTTCTTTTCATGCGTCCTTCTTTGTACTGCGGCGGCGCTCTGCAAGTATCAAGCTGTTGTCGTTCTTCGTGTGAGATTCAAATTTCTTGCTATCGCATTAAGGCTTTGCGCTAGTGACAAAACTGTGACTTTTTTTGACTGTCAAGCAATGGCACCTTGCTAGTGCAGCGAATGATGAATGAGCCAAAAAGAGTATGAACATCAATTAGGAAAGCTTGAATCATCGCGCGAATTTTGCCTGCAGCTGCGATTTTGTTCTCGTCATTGTCGTCCAACAGAAACGACGGTTTAAGTCGACGAGCTGCCGCAATGTTAGGAGATGCAAAACTGTTTACACTTTGATACTTTGTAAAGCAGCATGTCAAGAAGTGGCAATGGAATCAGCGCCAGCAAGTACAACATTTGTGTAACCTCTGGATCGAACATATGGAGCACTCAATTCGCACTATGTGGCAGTTTGATGCCGTATACATTTGCTTACTTTCATGCACCCGCTGTGACAGTGGTTAACATAACTGACAAGATCTAATGCTTTACTGCCTCTTATTTAGATAGGGCAGCAACGAGTACTAAATCCATACAAATGCCACATACGTTTGTCACGCACATCTATGCGCAACTGCGCTAATCACGCATGTCAAAGAGGACGCTGCTGCATACTGGAGGGAGCCCAACCACTTCTCTCTACACAGTACAATCCCAGCAGTAGAAAGCAATACATCTGAATTTTTTTCGCGGCGTCAGTGTTCTAGTAGAAAGAAAATAATGAGAGTACCATACCTGCTAACTAATAGACCTCGAAAATCAGAACATTCACAATACGATAAGGGGGGGGAGGCGACAACAAAACAAATATACGTTCTTATTTGTTGCTCCTCAGGGCCGACATAATGTGACAAACAGCTCTGAATGATTGTTTAAAGCTTTTAAACAATGGGAAACAATGGCAACCACACAAGGCTGTGACGCACGTCACGCTGAGTATCATCTGCTCTCGCACACACGTGCCACACAAGCACCAGAAAAACAAACGCGCCGACAGCTGCGATGGGCAACCGATGCTTTGTCGGTACGTACGTTGCGGAGGTGTGGAGATCCGGATGTCACTCACGTCACTACAGATCTGGTGTGACGTCACTACAACTTTCGTTGCCCTTCCTATAGAGCTACGTCAGTTTTGACCCTAGCGATGGGTCTCGATAGGGATAATGAGCATTTAGTTACACTGTCGAAGTGAATTAAAATATATTCTGAATGTTCGCTGTGTCCGACCCTTCGTGTGGAGTGTCCTTGCACACAGAGGAAACCCACAACAGGCCAGTTATAGCCTGGAATTTCGATGGCATCACCCCCTTTAATACTTTTTCTGCCTGGGAATGTCAGTGTGTATTTGTAACGGCAGGGTATTTGTACTGGATCGAGCACTCTAGCAATTCTAAAGAGACCTGTACTTGACCTGTGTTAATAGGAACAATAATAACAGGTTGCTAGGTTCTAGTGCTGTAAGAATGCGCTGCTATGTGGATGATTTTTTGCCGTTTAATTAGGTGGAATCTGTGGGCTGCGAGCAGGCTGTCATGCCCAGTTTGAATGTTTTCCAGGACAAGCTCCAGCCTATTGGGGCAACACATGTGATTCCCAAATGTTTCAGAATTAAATTCCTGGGCTTAAGGCACTTTTTCACAGAATGGTGCACATGTTGGCGGTATAAGCCTCGCGCTTGGAAGCCAGTACTCTCGTTCTCGTCGGCGCACACAAAAGCGGCTAAGAGGGCGGTTGTGCCCATGGCCTTGCAGAATGCTCTGTGTGAATCATCTCATCACAAGGTCGATGAAGCATTTTCTGAGTGTCTAGACTTCAGATTGCAAGTTTCACTCAAGATGTGTTGTCTGTAGCTGAGGATTTGCTTAGGGATGTCAGGGATCCTAGGTGTAAAGAGGAGCAACCGGCCACCTCAAAGGTACAAGAAAGGAAGAAGACAGCTGTTGTACTTAGCATGGACAGTGTTTCTCACAGACTCTACTAGAAGATACGGGGGAATTGCTGGAGTACAAGGGGTGTTTATGGTCCCTGAAATTTTCTGACATATGCAGATCCACCTATTGGGTGAATGGAAGAAAACACTGCAGCACTGATCACAGGCAGAAATATGTAACCTGTGTTAAAGGTGCGATTTATGCAATCACTTTGACATGTGGCGAGAGGTACGTGGGTTGCATAGGACGCTGTCTTAATGATAGACTCCATGAGATTTTTACAGCGTACAAACGACAGTGTCAAGGCATTTCCTAATCCACGTACGGGATTGTAGGTCTCTTTGAAGACATTGTGGTCCTTTCACGTAGTCCGTATCAGAGGGTTATTCTCGTCTGTTAATTTTTGAAAATTCGATCAATCAGGTTATGGTCGACTTTATTAGCATTCGAGTGTCCAGACAGGTAGCCAATGTGTAATTTGTGAAGATCAATACATACTTAATTAACAAAACATTTATTTATTGACTTTTCAATTATTTGCAAGTGGTTAAAGCAAATGAGTAGTTTTGCAGCCCGTCAACACGTCGATAAGAAGAGGGGGGATACACTTTCCAGGCGGTTGTTTCAAGATTTATGGCTGCCACAAAGAACCACACTCGTTCTCCTTACAAAATAAAAAAGAAGAAAAATTATGTTCGTGCTACAAAACAAGGGACGGAAACTTCCACAAATTCACTAACGCTGGCTTGAACCAAACGCGGAAGGACACAATAGCAGACGCAACGAAAGAGGTAACGGCTACACTGGTTTCCCGGGAAAACATGGTGAAACTGTGGTTTAAACGAACAAGGGGCTATGGGGCCCATTCGTTCAAAGGGCCCATTTTAACAGGAAAGTGTTTTATGCCGGGGTCCACCAAGTATATCCGTTTGCGGGCGGTGCCGCCTGTGAGCGATGAAGAGAAGTAATGCGGCACGACACTAGCACCGATAGAGAACGATTTGTCGACGACGCAGTTATATCATGGCGTCCGAGATTGCGTGCCGGCGTGCAATCTCAGAGGTCATGGTGAAAGCGTCTCGATAGCAGCAACAAACGCTGCCCGCGCTAACATAGGGGAGTCGCCCTAGACGCAGTTATGTCTTATGTGTCACTCTAGCCTTTTGCTTCGTGTTAGCGTGTGACGGCTCGTTGTCGGAGTAGTGCGCTTCGACATGCACCAACGGTGTTTCGCAGCCGACTACTTCAAGTGCAATAGCACCGACCAATTAAATTGCTGCAGTAAGCGGTGCAGAAAGGCAATGATGTCGACGGACCAATGTGGTGCCTTGGTGGAGCGAGACGGAGGCCAGCGGGACGCCGAACGCCTGCGCACGTTCGCGGATGAAGCTCTGCCTCCCGTGTTGTTGAATCGCAGTGTGGTAGTGTATGCAGGATCACAGGCGTAGGTTACTGCATCCCTCAGGAGTGCACACCGTGCCGTTTCTCTCCTTCAGTGACGACGCTTTGAAGAAGTGCACAGCACCAGTGTTTATTACGTGCTTGTTGATGTCATCTTTGCACGTGATTCGTGATACGCTGTGTCCAGGTATAAGCTCAAAAGTTTAACTATTACAGCGGTTCAATCATGATCATGGGCGTTAGTCGTCGCGATGGGGATGTGCCACTAGGCGTCGACGTGGGTGCATCCACGTCAAATGGTGCTATAGGTGTAAAACAGCAATAGACATTGTACGAACTCTCATTATCACTACACAATAAGCACTACTTCTTTGAAGACACTTTTCACTTTCATGTTATACCGATTCCTATGACGGAGAGATCAGCCATGTTTTTTAATGGACATAATTACATAGAACAAACTAACAGTGAATTCAAGGAAAGCGCAGCTGATATTATTTTACTTTAACTAGTGTATACATCGTATACAACATAGAAATAATGAAAGTGAGCGAACAACACATTTATGGCTTTATTATCTTTTGCCTACATACAATAGATTACACCGGTGTCACACCAGCTCTTTTTCTCCTCACCAGGGCCGATTCGTTTCTTATTCCTTGATCGCGATCAATAATAATCGCTGCTACGCGGTGCAAATTAATCTGGATTGAGTTTGGCTGAGACGTTAGTCAAACCGCAATTTGCGAGCCAGATCGCGATCAAAAGTGCCCGTGTGACACCGGTATTGAACGTGACTTATGTCACAATTAATACAACAAAACATGCGATGTAAAAAAGGGCTGCAAAAGAAAACAGGGAAGACGGTCTTCGTGAACAGACCACGCTACCTACCTGGTCATGAAGCGTGGGAAGTGCCCAGGTAGAAGCCGTTGCCGCCAAAAGCCTTGCTGATTTGTTCACGGATAGCAGCGGGCACCGCATCGCACAAAACTGATAAATGCAGCCGCATAGTTTCTGTATATCCTGAAGTTTCACATTAAGCACTCATGAAGGGACCGCGGAAACCTCTATAATTTTGAGCGCGAAACGTTATCACGTGCTTAAAACAGTTCGTGATGCACCGCGGGGCAGGGCCCAACATTGGCGATGTGTAGCCTCCGAGACGAGCAAAAACTTATTGGCAATCCTAAAGGCTATGTATATGCGTCGCTTGTTTTATAACTTGATAATTTTAGACATGCTACACTGTAAACCAGATTACACCCATATAGGTGTAACATGGTGTCTATAACTAGAACCCCTGCACCCAAAAAAAATGGGTGTAACAAGCAAGACTACACCTACAAAATGTGCGTATTGTAACGAAGAAGTACTCCGGTACAGAGGCAGCATCATCGAGCTTGCAGCACAGGTTCGAGCTAGTTAACTGCGCCTGGTGCATTGCTACCAGCGCTACGCTCAATAAATCTCCTTTATAGTATTTCCAAATTTTGACCCATGGGTGTGAACATTTTTGTTCACACCCAGGGGTGTAATAGCGAGATTATACCCAAACGGCAAAAAGGGCGTGGGCTGTTTATGCACAATTACGCCCCAACGCCCATGTGAAAAATTCCATAATCCGAGCGGTACCCCCCTCCCAGTTGGCTCCCCTGGAAGCGCTAGAAAGCTGACCCTTTAGCTAGTCCTTTCAGGACCACTAGACTAATCATAGTGGTTCCGGTTACAGTAGGAAAATTCTGGCCCAGTGCTGCTTTTATGGTGCATATGACGCACGGGATATATGGCCCTCACATGCACAATGTAATCGTAGATGAATACGAAAGCATGATTCAAAATGTGTTGTCACGTATTGCATGACATTCACACAGTTATCCCATGGTGCAAAATGAAATCAAGCTTTATTAAGCACAGACCTCGTACAGGCTTCAGAGACAAATTGTAGCCTGTTCAAAGAACGTTTTCGAGTGTGCAGAGCGGCATCGCATTTGCGGCCAAAGAAGCCATCAAATCGGACGTGAATAGCATGGCATGGAGCAGTAAAGACCAAGGCATGTGTATCAAAATATAACGAGAGCTTTTATTTTCTCTTTAAAATGAAGAACTGGCTTTACGATGCTTCAATTCAACACAAAAGTACAGTGCAGTGAAGCATACAAAGAGCAAAAACAGTACAGCGCAGCATGCCTTATTTCTATAATATACTGAAATAATTAACCCCGCCTGTTGCAACATCACAACCTAATATACTGAAATAATATATCAAAGCACATTGCAATCTCCACATTGATACGCCACAGTTTGCATGTCTCGTGGCATGCCTGATGTGTAATATGCATGACTAGGAGTTTTCATTTCACAATAGTCCTTGTGTGTTCAAACGTTCAGAATGCTGGAGAAACAATAATACCGGAGTGAAAACAATAAGCACCATTACAATGGCTTAACAGTGTCACTGCATCCGAACCATGCAGAACACTTGATGTAAAGATGTAAAATAATAAGCGCATCAAATAACCGATAACATGTTGCCGTAAAACAATGCAATTTCAAACAACATGAAATGGACACACAATCAGGGTGAAACAGTAATCAGTTACGACTAGGAGGGGTGCAACAACGAAGTTAGGATCTGGAGCAATTTTTTGGAGCAGCAAAATGTTGCTTTTGGAACATGAAAATCTAAATTTGGAGGATGTTGCGGGAAAACTGAATGCTGCATTTTTTAGCCTGACATTCCAAATTTGCAGTAGTACAAAGAATGAGACGGACTTTTAGAAAAGAAAGAAATATATATGCACAAACTATTTAACATCAGCTAATTCATGCGCAATATACGTGAGCGCTACTATTTCAATAAAAGCCGCCTGTTGAGCTGTCCCACAGTGCAAACAATGTCGAAGCCCACATTAGCATTTGCCGAGCCTGTATGACAGGTGACCTAGAAATTCGGGAGATTTGTAAAACAGGAGCTAAAGGGGGTGGCGAAAAGAGAAAAGTGGCGTAAGTTTTTGTTTATTGTTTCTTAAGGCTGAAGAAACGTGATGCAACGCTCAGAATGTCTGGCAGTAATTTTTAGATGTCAGCACTCATGCTAGTACTCGTTATTATATGGCATGTGCATGCCTGAGTAATTAAGGAAAAAATGAACTGTGTCCTGTGACAGCAAGTACTAGTAGCCCTTTCTAAAACATAGAACGCTTTTCTGCATAGCGAAGGTGTACTGCTGCAAAAGTAGCTTACAAAGCGTTCTGCACGTGTTGGAACAAGGCTATGATATTTTAGAAGCGCTCTCGTTTTTTTTTCGTTTTTTTCGCAGTGAGGTTAGGGTATAATGAACTAGCAGTTGGGGTTATGGTCTGCGCATCTAGACTGCGTTGGATGATAATCCACAAACTACAGGTGATTACCACAGTTTCTATTTCTTGCTAAAATTAATAGTGCTTAGAAAATATTGAGGCTGGTCAGGTATTTTGGGCCAGCTTTGCGCGAAAGTAAGAAATTTCATGCACTTAGCACAATTGGCGCAGCTGTTGCACCCCTGTACACGCAAATATGAATACACAAATAGCATGTAATTTTTTAACTGAAAAAATCTCCAGTATATGGTGCAGTGCAACTGAAGCTGCACATATACAGTGAGGTGGGCTCGTTGGTTTGGATTCACATAGCATGTGACACATAGGAAAGACAAGTTGACACATGAATGAGTACGCGACGTGGCAATAACTAAATTGACCTTTTTCTTAAGAACAAAATGAAATACATATATAGGAATACAAAATCATGAACCTGGACACCCATGAAACAAAAAGTAAAATTTAATAAAGCGGCATTAAAGGAAATTACTTAAGTTGATGCAGGTAGTAAGTTCCTGCTCATTATGAACGTGATGGTTTACATAAGCACTTGTTTGATGAAGTCTGATGTCGCATGCTTCTGCTATACATATTAGCTGGTCTGCATGCTCCAAGATGACTAGTTAACTCACGGACAAGAGGAACGTAAGATGCACAGCCTCCCTCAGAGACAGCTGATGCTCTTTAAAAAAATTCACACACTCTCTCGTTTGACCAACATCTTCCTTAACAGCATGACGAAGCATTGGTAGGCCTGTTGCCAATATAACTTTTGTCTATATGATACACATTAAATATGCCGTTTCCTTGGTGCACACTTGAAATAACGGCTATTCCAGGAATGGGATCAATGTGCATTTTCAGAAAAATGTAACAGAGAATGCATTTCCTCTAAATTCCAGAAAATGCCGATGGACAAACAGGCAGCAAGGTGAAACTTAAATCAAAATTATGTGCAAGTGCAGATGATGCGGTATATGTCACTGTACTCTTATGCGGCAAGGAATAGTTTGGACAAACGAAATGATGCGCAAATCGAGCTCTCTCTCAGGGAAAGGGAGGGGGGTGGCAGAGCCACTGCATCATACTGCACATTGCCAATGGTGCAGCCATGCTTCCCATTTATTGAGCTGGTGGTGACCTCCACACATGCAAACCAGCTGAAAAAAGAAAGAGCAGGAATCAACAACCTAAAAATTAAAAAATGCCATGTCATTAAGCGAAGAACTGGAAATACTTCCTGAAAAAACGTATAGCTCATCAAATTTCAATGAAGTTTCCTGTTTGTCCTTCGCTTTGTCATTCTTGTTTCTATTTAAACATGTAAATTTTCCTAATCAAGAATACGTCGAAAATATGCCCTGTCTTGTGGCGTAATATTGCTAAGCCCTTATGCATTTGCAATGCGTAACACATGTCAATAACGTTCATATTGCCACGCGCGTTTCTTTCACTGTATTCGGTTTCCACCCACAAATACTATCAGCAGTACTCGGCGCAGACCGCGCCTTATTGTTCCAGAAGCTTCTCGCTTGTAGTAGATCGTTCTGTTAAGATTGCACGCAAGACGCTTACACTCAAGATTATTCCAGAGCTTGCGCGACGACTAGTGATAAGGCTAGAATGTTCGACGCGTGCATTATAAAAGCCGGCGCGTTCCAACGAGGTTCAGTTGTTCGACGGCCGACGCTCCGTTCGCCGCTATCTGTGCCAGTGTGCATAGCTGTAATCTGTCTTTACGTTTCACGGCCACAAGTTCGGCCAAAATAAACAGTTCCTTCTTTGACCCGCTGACTGTTGCCTTCGTCGACGTCACGACCACGTGACAATATGCATAATGATCGCAGTATTTGTTGGGTCACTGCTACGAGAGCAAGCATTCACTGTTGGGCCTGTCCGGACCAAGTGTACCAGCCATGGCATTTTGGTATCGCAGAATTTGGTGAAAAACTTTATGCTTATTTGCTGTACCACATCGAAAATTCGGGCAAAATAACTCCTGCGTGAAAGAAAAAATTCCTTCGATGGCGGCCTCATCAATTTCTTTCAGTTTTGTTAAACTATATGTTACACAAAAATTATTTAAAATCTGCCTTTGTATGCTGATCTGAAAAACCGTGCTTGCACCACTGTAATGGTGCTGTTTAGATATCTCAATATAAGAATTCCAAAATTTTGATGTTAGACTGCCAGCTACATAATTTAAAAACAATTAAATCTTCAAAGTTATCGATTCCTTTTTAAAGGCACTTGCACTTTCCATGAACAGCAATATTGATATGATCTTCACATAAGTGTACGTACTTTATACAAATATGTTTGTGGGCAAATTATACATGAAATATTTTTGAAAAAATTCTGAAACAAGAGTAAATATGTGATTTACAGCATTTTCACCACATTTTCTGTATTGATAGCGACCAAGTAAAATATTTTGTATGAGTCATTTGATAAAAAGTTTCATCGTTAGGAAATGATGAAAGCCACATCAAATAATTTTTTTTTTGTTTTTTAGAAAGAAATTAATGTTTGAGATGGGCCCTCACAAAGCACACGACATTTCGTTGTGTTGCAACTTTATCACACGGCAGTCGCTCTTGCAGCTGACACTTGGCACAGGTGGTCACAAGATGACAGGTGTATGTCAACAGCTGGTAGGAACTTGAAAGTGTTGTTGCTTTGCTGTATTGATTAGAAGTACTAAATTTGTGTAACAAATGTAAGCATGCTTGGCAGGCCCTATGAATGCTATAGACCATTTTACGGACGGGTTTGAGTGCCGCCATATTGGGCTGTTAACCTTTGTGTTTTGTATCTTTAGCAGCTAAACAAACAGTGTTACGCTAGACGCATACACAGGAAAACGGCTGGGTTGGCGCATACAATGTTTCATGGCCTTATTAATTCACGTCGCGAGAGACAAAAACAAGAAAACATCGGCTTAACAGCCCAAGATGGCGGCGCCCAGACGTCTTACGGAAAATAGTCTATAGACGCTGGGGAGCAGCCACAGGTATCATTCGCACATTGTGCTACACGGTGAACTAGTAAGTATGTGTATAAATATACAGTGTGCCCCAGCTACCTCTAGCCAGAGTTAAAAAAAACGCCGATGCACTCTATGACTATGTGACCAAGTGCATGTTCCTGACTATTGTCTGGAGTACGTCACACTATTATTTAAAGTACGGAGCACTTTAGGGGGGACAGGCTGTTGTATGCTGTCATCGTCGCTTAGCATAACGCATGCAAAACCATATAAAGCATAGCCAGCTGTAACCCGCGCTCGCACCAAAGGGAAGTCTTGTTCCTCTTGTTCTTCAAGAGCTTTGATGATTTTAACGCAGGCAAAATCACACATAGCAGAGCCATCTGTAGCATATTGAGCGAGTTCTCACGCCATAGAAGGTCTTCTTCCTCTTGTTCTTTGAGCGCCTTTATGATGATATTAAGTGCGGAGCACTTGAAATAAAACTATGTATAAAATTTGAAAAAGGTGAGCGAAAAGAAAGAGAGAGAGAGAGAAATAAAAATTTATGAATAGAAATAAGTAGAAATAAAGAAAAAAAAGCAAAAAATAGAAAAATACAGAGCGAAAGAAAGAGACGAGTAAAGAAAGAGGAAACCGAAGAAAATCAAAGCAATGGTAAAGTTGTAGATCTGTTTGCAAAAGGTCCGTAGCCAGTTTATAACTTTCTATATAATTAAGTAACAATGTGTTTCTGCTTACTAAAGACGCCTGTGAATTACAATAGAATTCCACCTGACTTGCCGGTTGCGTGCCGTGATTGCAGTGCTCCTTAACGTTTTGCGCACAAACGATATGCCTTTCCTGCGACGGTTCATGACAGCAATAAGCAGACACAGCGGTTATTGCTTGTCTTGCCGCTAGCAAAACGTGCGTTATCGCACTGCTACAACCATTGTCACTGTCTTGTCGAGGCAGCCCACCCACCCCAATGCTACGCTCGTTTTCACGCGGAACGTAAAGGAGCACCGCAACACGGCGCGCAAGTGAGCATGTCACGTGGTATATTTCTGTATTTCGCGGGCATCTCTATTAAGCAGAAAAACACTAATACTAAATACACAGGAAGCTGAAAACTATAATTGGACGTTCTATCGACCAATCTCAATCTTTCTCATGGGAATTCTTGCCCAGCTTGGTTGCTTCAAAAGTAAGCTAATAAAAATGCCTAATTAAGGAAATAAGAGAAAACAAGAAGTAGTGTGACATATTCTAGGCAGTAGAGAGCAACCTGCATTTCGTCACATTGTCATAGAGTGCGTCAGCTTATCTTTTAACTGTGGCTAGAGGTAGCTTGGGCACCCTGTAAAAAACATTGAAGCGCAGTGTATGCAGTAAAAGCTTGTTAACTCACATTTCACGGGATCGGAAAAATTGTCCGAAATAACCGCCGTACAATCGAAAGCACCAAGAGAGGAGGAGGAGGAGGAGGAGGAGGAGGAAGAGGAACGAAAGGCAGGAAGGTAAACCAGACAAGCGTCCGGTTTGCTATCCTACACTGGGAGAAGGGGATTAAGGTATGAAAAGATAGAGAGATAGAAAGAAAGGAACATAAAGAAATCACATGAGCTTAAACTAGACTGCTGCATTCGATAGTAGTGAACGCAGGACTTCAGGCGCGTAACGTTTCACTGTAGAGCGTCGGGACTTGGTGCCTACTGAAGGTCTGCAATCACTGGACATAGAACATCCAGTACCTGTTGTACGGACTCAGCGTGCGGTGACTTCAGCCTGCCGACGAACACTCGAAGTGTGTCTAACAGTGATTGAAGGACAATCAGGATTGATCTGTCTTCTTCTGGCAACTTGTCAGTTGGAGATTCTGAGTTCACTATTGCCGAGGGGCACTGTGAATCCGCATGTCGCTGCGACCTCGGCAATGGAGGCCAAGCTGCGTCAGTTGCGTCCATGCCTTCCATGGTGTTCTGGTTTGCACCGGCCAGCGCTGATCCGTGTGGCTGCGGCTTCGGCAATGTAGGCCAAGTGGTATCCACAGCAACCATGGCTTTTATTGCATTCTGTTGCATGCCAGCCGTGTAGAGTCCGGGTGGCAGAAGAGGTGGTGATGCAGGGCGACGAATGGGCGCTGCGGGTGTAGAGACATTGCATTTCTCTGACGTACTTCGGCGCTGACGGCACCGCTTTCTGACGGTTGAGGCGGCGTCGCGATGCGATGAATGGTCTCTCGCCATTTGCCTCAATACAGCTATATCTCTTCTCATTTTTGGGCAATCTCTTGAGGAAGAATCGTGTGGTCCATTACAATTGGTACACTTGAGAACATTGGCTTTGCAACTGTCGGCGGAATGCGTTTCAGCGCAGCGAGAGCATACTCGCTTGTCTTCGCATATGCTTCTCACGTGACCGAGCTTCATGCAATTGTGAAATTGCAGTGGCCTTGTCACAAAAGGTCTTACATGGTGTCGGAAGTGGCCCACCTTTATGTACGAAGGTAGAGAGTTGCCTCTAAAATCTATTTTCACACAGCGTGAGGTACCCAAACGAGCCACCTTGGTGATGACGCTAGCTTCATTAGCTGGCTTGACCAGGCCACTCAAGTCGAAACTGGGAATGGCAGTGTCAACGTTGTAGATGACGCCGGTGACGACGTTGACCGCCGGAATGTAGCAGCGGACGTTGTTTCCATCCAGCTCTGTGACGTTGCGTAGTATGGTCAGTGCGGCAGCATGCGAAACATCAATCGCCATGACATTCTTACGGGGGTTCACTCTGATGTCGATGATTTCATCTGGCACCAGCCTCTCGAGCAGCGCCGAAACTGATTGCCTGTTGAGGCGCTTCATGTTGGCGTTGGGGTCAGCAGAAAGAAAAAATGATGGGGTTGTCCTCGGGCCTTCGCGACGCACATTCATTCGGAGTATTCGGCGATGAAGAGGCCCTGGGGTTACGCCTCTTCGCCTTTCGGCTCGTCACAAGTTCGAAGTCGTCGTCAGATGGCCCCTCGCCTGTCAGTGAGTAGACATCAGTGTCCTCGCTGTCGCAGTAAGGGCCCGTCCGCTTCCTGGACGTGGCCGCCGCGGACGCCGCAGGACCTGGCAGATATCCAAACTGGTCCATGTTCATCGCCGATGAACGCAGTGGCAGGCTCCACGAGGTTCGCGTATTATTGCGCAAAAAAGGCAAGAGATACCCGAACAGCGTACCAAGAAAAGTTAAGAAACGTCTATGACATCAACCTACTTCAATTTTCTTGGTGAATACGTAAATGCTGTAGCCGTTTTGTATAAGAGCAGCGTAAAAGCCGTAATTTTCGTCACCCTGCAACTTTTTTCACAGTATTACCGTAGCGCAAGACCACCATGTCTTAATTAGCCCAAAACGATGTGGCATCCCTACCTTGATTCATACTACCTCCACCTACGCCAGCATGACAATACACGTGACAGTACTTTTAAATGCGAAGCATTTCTTAGCGAGTTTCGGCGACTTTGAGCGTATCTATCTATCTATCTATCTATCTATCTATCTATCTATCTATCTATCTATCTATCTATCTATCTATCTATCTATCTATCTATCTATCTATCTATCTATCTATCTATCTATCTATCTATCTATCTATCTATCTATCTATCTATCTATCTATCTATCTATCTATCTATCTATCTATCTATCTATCTATCTATCTACCTTATCTAGCCGCCTACGACTTTGTGCTCTCCTGGCCGTATCCTTAATGGGATTTATGCCGAAATTGGTATGGCATAACAAGACTGTATGACGAACATGAATAACTCGTCATATTATGAAAATCATGAATAACTTGTGATGAATAGTACGAGTTACACGCCATGGCCATAGTGCTCCTGTGGCTGTTTTCTTAACTTAATATATCCAAAAATTGGTATGATGAGACATTTCTGCATGACCAACATAAATGACAAGTGGCAATATGAACATCATGACTTGCATGTCATGTAAAACATGATTTACATGCTACGCTCATGGTGCGCTGACGGCCGTTTGGCTAGCGTGATATACACCAAGTTTGGTATTGCGTGACGCGGCTGTATGACAAACATAAATGACAAGTGGTCATATGGAAATTATCACCTGTCATCTGCAACATGACTTGCATGCCACGCTCATGGCGCGCTCGGGGCCGTTTCGCTAGCTTGGTATACACCACGTGACTGCATGACGAACATAACTAGCAGGTGGTAATATGGAAATCATGACATGTCATCTGCGACATGACTTGCACTCCACGCTCACAGCACGCTTGCGACCGTTTCATTAGCTTCATCTAAACCAAATTTGGTATTGCGTGACGTGACTGCACGACGAACACAAATGACAAGTGGTCATACGAAAATCATGATACGTCATGTGCAACATGACTTGCATGCCACGCTCATGGCACCCTTGCGGCCGATTCGCTAGCTTGATATAACCAAGTTTGGTATTGCGTGACGTGACTGTATGACGAACACAGGTGGCACGTGGTAATCTGGAAATCATGACATGTCATGTGCCACATGAATTGCGTGCCAGGCTCGTGGCACGCTGGCAGTGTTTCGTTATGTTGATATACATCAAATTTGGTATTGCGTGACGTGACTGTACGACGAGCATAAATGACGATTCGTAATATGGAAATCATGCTATGTCATGTGCGACATGACACACATGCCAAGCTCCTGGCACGCTCCGCAGCCGTTTCGCTAGCTTTATACACACCAAGTTTGGTAGTGCGTGACGTGACTGTATACGAACAAAAATAACAGGCACTAACATGTAAATCATGACATGCATGCTATTTACAGCGTGGTTTGCTCCTTGATGAACGCTTCGCATTGCATCGATTCCTACAGTGCGTGGGATCTGCCAGTTTTTTAAATGCGAAGCATTTCTTTGCGAACTTCGGCGAGTTTTAGCATACCTATCTATCTATCTCGCTATCTATCTAGGCGCCTACGAATTTCGACGAAGTGGTTATTATAGGGAAATGGAAGAGAAAAGTGCCGGCTCATAACTGTCTCTCTCAGCGGAGGTCACCTCAACGAGCCGGCACGGGGGGAGGGGGGTGGGGAGGGAAAGGACAGGAGAAGAGAAAGGTGGGAGAGGGTGTAATTTAGTAGCGGGCGAAGCCCGCGCGATGCCTCCGCGACAGGAGAAAAAAAAAAGAGAAAACTGGTGGCTGGGGAGAAAGCCGTCAGGCAGGCCGGCAGGGCGAAGACGAATGTAAACAACATCACGTGACGTGCCAGCTGACGCGTGAAGAGTTCGGTGCAGCAGGCAGGAGAGCTACACAACACCCGTACGGGCCTCAAAGGCGCGTATAGAGTTCGCACTCATCGAAAAAGTCGAGGAGGGCGTATAGCGCCCTCCCGAGCTTAGAGCGATGAGTGCCAGGGAATCGCAGATGGTTCAGACTCACGTGTGGAAGTCCCAGGCGGCCGTAGACACCGAAGAGCTGACGGCGTTGGTCGTTGTAGCCGGGGCACTGCAGCAGGATGTGTTCGAGGGTCTCCTCCGCCGGACACTGCGCACACGATGGACTCCCTTTGCCGCTAAGGCTAAAGAGTCGTTCCGCGGTGCGACAGCAGTCAGTGCGCAGTCGTAGGAGGAAGGCCCGGGCCCGCCTGCTGAGGCCAGCCTTCGGTAGCGGCCGTGGGGGGATTCCCTGTGGCCACACGTGAGTCAGGGTGCAGCGCACGCACATGGCGCGCGATACACAGTCGCGCAACGTCACTCACGCGGACGAATGATGTGATCGGAGTGCTGGGGTCGTGGGCCTCGTTGGCAAGGGTGTCCGCCGCTTCGTTGCCGGAGATTCCAACGTGCGATGGCACCCACTGAAACACCACATCACAGCCACTGTTCCCGATCACCGCAAACTTCCGCACGAGTCGCTGCGCGAGGGGGGGTGCCGCGTTCTCCTCGAGGAAGGGCGAGAAGTGCGGCGCGCGAGTCGCACAACACTGCCGCTGATGGTGGTAGGAGATCGGCGAGTTGATCCGCCGCCAGATCGATCGCCGCAAGCTCAGCAGTGGTTGAGGACGCGCTGAAGGGAATCCGGCACTTCCCCTGCAGGCCAAGAGAAGGGATGACACACGCAGCTGCCGCTGAACCAGCCGCGGTCACCGACCCGTCAGTGTAAACAAGGACGCGGTCCGAGAGGTGCTCCTCGATCGTGGCCGCTGTCTCTTGTTGTAGGGCACACTGAGGGGTGCCTCTCTTGGCCCGGATGCCAGGAATCGTGGTCGTGATGGCTAGGCCGCGATCCTGGTGAGGTGGCATGGGGAGCCAGCCAGAGTCCGGTGTGTCGCGGACGACGGTGGCGTACTCGTGTGCGCTTTCGCCCATGCCTGCGTGCGGCCTCGAGAGCAGCCGGTTCGCCAGTCGCCGTCCCTCCGGTGTTCTGTACATCCGGTAGACATGCCGCAACGCACCGCTCTTCGCACGCAGCGAGAGAGACGTCTGGCCCGCCTCCGCCAGTGTAGGTCCCACGGGTGAGGTGCGCGGAAGTCCGAAGAGACGGCGCACAACACCACGATGGTCTCTGTCGAGCATGTCCCACTGTGCTGGCCTCAGTGCGACCAGCGGCACGGCGTACAGCGTCCTGGCCGTGGCGACCGCGTTGTACATCCTCAGGGCGAGGTCCGGGGAGCAGCCCTTGCCACCGGCGAGGAGCCTTGAAGCCATGTGGGCAATCCTCCTCGAACCCTTGCGGATGTCTGCGATCGCAGGCCTCCAGCTGAGCCGGTGGTCGATCGTGAGGCCGAGGTAGCGTACCCTGCGTTGCCACGGCAGGAGACGACCGCGCAGCTTGAGCTTCGGCACCTTGTAGCGCGCACAGGGGTACGGGTGGACGAGGAGGGCCTCCGTCTTGGCGGTGGAGAGGACGAGGCCGATGCTTCCGATGAAGGCGTCAACTGCGTCGATGTACGCCTGCATGCTCCGACGTACGTGGAGGCCGCGCGGTTTGGGTCCGCTCGTGAACAGGGCGATGTCGTCAGCGTAAACGGCTACGCGCACCTCGTAAGCTGTGTCGCGGGGGGAGATAGTGCGTGATGCGCGCGAGGGCGATGTTGAACAAAAAAGGGCTCAACACACTGCCCTGAGGCACACCAGCGTTCACAGCCCGAGGCGCACTGAGTTCACCGCCGACGCGAACACGAAAAGTGCGGTCACTGAGGAAGGCCTCCACGTACGCCAACATATTCCCACACACACGCATGTCGCGAAGGGCGTCCATGATTGTCGGGTGTGGGAGAGAGTCAAATGCACTGCGCACATCAAACAGGACGAGGTAGCCGGCCTCACCACGGTGTTTGGCCTCCTCGAGAAGGCTGACGACGTCGGACATCAAGTCGGCCGTGGAGCGATGAGCACGAAAGCCGCTCTGCTCCTCCGCCAGGAAATCGAGGGCAGCAGCAATCCATTGAAGGCGCTGCAGGGCCATTGCCTCGAAGAGTTTCCCGGCGGCCGATGTGAGCGACACGGGCCGATACGACGCTGGTTCCGACGCCGGCTTCCCCCGCTTGTGGATGGGTATGACAAGGGCTTCCTTCCACGATGATGGTAACTCTCCTGAGCGCCAGACGGCGTTGAAAGCGTCCAGGAGTTGTGGAAGTTGGCCCTCGTCAATATTCCGCAACATCTGGTAGGTAATCCCATCACTGCCGGGCGCTGAGCGGCGCTTGCGGGTGTCGAGGGCAGCGCGAAGCTCTCCGATCGTGAACTCCGCCGTGCACAGCTCGCCGATCGTGTCAAGGATGCAGTGTTGTACGGAACGGCGTTCCTGGAACTAGTTCCTTTTTGGAGGAACGGAGGAACGCCAGCGTTCCATTCAGGATCGGTGGAACTGTAACGGGAACTCGTTACAAATACGAGGGAACGGCAGAGGGAACGGCGTTCCTTCTGTAAACGTTCCACGCATGCACGTCGTGCAAAGCGGGTGGGCCACCGCGTGTGCCGCGAAGACTCCCGCTTGCCTTTCAAGTTCAACGTGAGCATGGTGCATATTTTTTGTGAGTGAGGGAAATGTGGGGTTGTCGTACCTCGGGTGCAGAGTGGCCGGTTTGCCTGTTCACTGGTGCTGCGCCTTTGTGCAACCTTTCTTCCCACAGAGGGATTAGTCAGTCTACAGACTTTCGGTGAAGCCTTTTCTCTGCACCAACGCACGTAGGCCGCGGTCCCGTGGGAACAAGCCATCTTCGTCCGGGCCGCGCCAGCTTGCGACGAACGTTAAGCGATACCCTCCCCCCCCCCCCCCCCTCATACGCAGGTGCACGTGAAATGACGATGTGGCGTGTTGGAACCACGTCATAGTCATGGAGAAGACGTGAGGCAATAAATGAAACGTCATTTAAAGACACAGGGTAGGGTAAAATTAAAAGAAAAAAAATCGAAATTCAGTTCTTTGAATGTTTGGAATGCCGATCGAAATTGTTTCCAGTTGCGACATCTTCCTTGAGGGGACAACGAGTGTCAGTATGGGTGACAATCCGCGTCGCTAATTGAGTGGCGAGTTATTTCGAGGCGGCGGACGCTTTTGATGCGCCCGGTAGTACGAGCGTGGGACCCATCTATCAGCGGCCTTCTCACGTCAAGGAAGGAACACCTTGGTGCCACTTGCTGCCACAGGTGAAGTGGGGTGGCCACGCCCAAGTCAAGGACGTTCACCTGGGCGGGTGTGCGCGGCACCGTCGGAAGGGGCGTGTGTCCTGTGATTGGAATGCGCAAATTGGAGCCATTCCCCCATCTACGGATCTGAGGAAAAGGGACTCTTTATAATCAGCCCCCGCGGGCTTCTGTAATGCCTTAGACGCGAGATGGTCACGATGTACCGAAATCATCGTCTTGTAACGAGATGCTCGCCATGTAAATAATGTAAATTAAACCTCAGTACGTTTCCCTTCAGCCTATTCATGCTGCCTCTGCACCTTCCTCCCGGGTCTCTGGTGCCTGCAAAGGTCGGTCACAACTGGGTTCAGACTTGTTCGGGAGTACAAAGTCCTTGCCTCGGCTGTGCATTTTAGGGGGGTCACACATATTTCCAACACCACAGTTGGAATTACAGCAGCCTCCAGGGAGCCTTCGCTGAAAAGAGTTGTCCGCGCGGTGCTCATGTGAATGAGGTTTTGTGTGCTTGCTTAGCCAGCTACGTCTAGACGAAAACCATTATGGGCGTCAGTTCAGTCGGCGCTCCTTGAAACCGAAGCTACCGCTGGGTGTTATTTATCTTTATCTTTATGTTCTTTATTTCACACATATCTTGTACAAAATATGCACAAACTGTATGGTCCCATAGCCAAAGGCTAGTGCGGGTCCCATTACAAGTATACATAACAGAAACTGTAATAGTTCTACTCAAAATAAACATAAGTAAGCAACTGGAATTTGATATCATAATGCAAGAAATAATGTTTATCCTCCATCATCAGTCACTTGATTTCGACTCAACAAAGAAAAAACAACAAAAAAAGGGAAGTACGTAACTCGTAGTAAACACAAAAATTTGGTTAGTGGTGGTGTACAGAACTGCAGAATGAAACTTGTAGTAGCAAGTATCAACAATAGTTATCTTTTATAACTTAATAAAGAGAGCAGGGTTATTGCCACACCTTACAAAGAAAAGACATAAAAGGGCAATATATATACATGATAAAAAAAAAACGACAATCCAAAGGACGAGTTTACTCAGGAAGCAGAGAAGACTACTTCAAAGTAGTATTTTTTCAGGGATCTGGAAAAGTTCTGAGTATTTTTTATATAATGCGGTATGCCATTCCAAACTTTCACTCCGGTATACTGTAGTAGACGTTTGCTATAGGCGTTTTTTGTGGGAGGTATATTGAAGTTGTTAAAAGTTTGGTTCCTCGTTGGACGTCGAGGAGTACGGAGTAATGAAATAGGGAATGGCTCATTGTTCCTAACGACACTGTTAATACATGTGGCTAATCTTAGTTCCCGCACAAAATCGAATGGTAAGATCTTCAACCTAGAAAACAGTGGCACGATCTTCCAAAATAAAACCGTGTCCAAATATTTACCGTTACGTGCTCGAGCAAATGAGATTCCCAGCTGTGGTAAGTGAATATTTATGGCAACAGGAAAAAACAATAAGTAAAATTTTTTGTCTCAGGCAATGTCGGCCCCTTAGAGCAGTCGACCCAGCTGACTCTGTTGTGCTGGCAGGCTGTGTACAGGGACACCCACGACTTACTATAAACTGCAAACTTGTAAACTTGTATTGTCGCAAGAGCAGCGTGTCGTAGTGCGAGCCGCAAGGCTCCGAGGTTGTCAGACTTTCGCTTAGAAGCTGAACATGAAGACCAACGTTTTGGAAAATAATAAAAAATCACGGCCGTTCGTCTTAAGCTGGCACGGCATGGTGGACCTGTTCCCCCCGTGGTGTTAGTGGGAAGACGAGGGTTGACTGACCGATCTTCCCGTGGAAAGAAGGGTTGCCGAAGGGCAGAAGATGAGGCACTACACCAATCAAAGGGCAAGCCGGCGACGATTGAAGGCACTGCGCCGTGCTCCTATTGGGCTGCAGATATTAGGTGTTATTTTTCTCTTCCTTCTAACCACCACCACGATTGGCCAGCAGTGGTATTAAGGCGGAGCACTGGTGTAATAAAAAGTGGCCCCGGTGCTCCTTCTCGTATCCAAGTCGGCTCAGATGTAAGTCCTGTACCATGTTCTTTGCATATCTTAAACGGAGAACATTTATTTGACATTCGATAATTATCCCCATATTGCTACTTTAAAAATATTCGCCTTGTTGCGTCTTTTCATCTCCAGATAATATGCTGTCCTGTCAGCGATATTCGAGTTCGCATAGCATATGCAGTTCTATATGAGTATTAAATTGCTAACTTTGTTTCGCCTCAGGATTGTTTGATGATAATTGATTGAAAAATATCAATGTAACGATAATGTAACGACACGTTCCAATTTTCGAATTGGAACTGGAACGCGTTCCTTTCGGGTTAAGGGAACTTGTAACGGGAACTCGTTCCAAAATTGGCAAGGAACGAGGAACGAGCTTTCGTTCCTGTTTTAGAGGAACGTGTACAACACTGCAAGGATGGCAGGGGTTGGGAAAAACCGCCGGGGCGCGAATAGTTCGGGCCTCACAGGAGTTGGAAGCACAGGGGCGTTGTCTGCTGCGGTGTTGACAGACAGCCCCGCGAACGTGTCGGCGAGTAGTTCGGCGAGCTGTGCGGCAGAGATGCTGAGCGCCACAGCGATGGAAAGTTCCGGAAAGCGAGGCGCACGAATGCGCAGGAGCGAGCGGAAAATGCGCCAGGATCTCCGCTGGTTGCGCGGATCGTCGAAGGTGCGGCAGAGGCTGGACCAACCGCGATCACGACGTTGGTGGGCGTGTCGAATTTGTGTTCTCCTGGCCATGTCGTTAGTGGGATCTATACCAAAATTGATATGGCATCCGCTGTAGATTTCTTCCATTATGTTTATATAGGTTTCGTCGATGCCCTGATTCCGCAGTGCCTGCATGACTGCTGATGTCTCCACCGAATCAAATGCCTTCTCGTAATCTAGGAAGGCTATGTATGGGGGGTTGGTTGTATTCCGCGCATTTCTTTGTCACCTGACTGATAGTATGAATATGGTCTGTTGTTGAGAAGCCTGTACGAAATCCTGCATGGTCCTTTGGTTGATTGAACTCTAATGTCGTATTAATTCTGTTAGCAATTACTAGCAATAGCTTGTAATGGAAGAAATCTACGGCGGATCCACAGCCACTATAGTCCTCCATAAAGGAAGCGACAGAATCCCAATAAAGAAGGGCGTACGGCAGGGAGACACGATCTCTCCAATGCTATTCACCGCGTGTTTACAGGAGGTTTTCAGGGCCCTAGATTGGGAAGAGTTAGGGGATAAGAGTTAATGGAGAGTATCTCAGTAACCTGCGATTCGCTGATGACATTGCATTGATGAGTAACGCGGGAGACGAATTACGACTTATGATTACTGAACTGGATACGGAAAGTAGAAGAGTAGGTCTGAAAATTAATATGCATAAAACTAAAGTAATGTGGAACAATCTTGGCAGAGAACAGCGCTTTGCGATAGGTAGCGAGACACTGGAAGTTGTAAAGAAGTACGTCTACTTAGGACAGGTAGTAACCGCGGAGCCGAACCATGAGAGTGAAATAACTAGAAGAATAAGGATGGGATGGGGCTCATTCGGCAAGCATTATCAAATCATGAATGCTAGTCTACCACTATCCCTCAAGAGGAAGGTATATAACAGCTGCATCTTACCGGTACTTACCTACGGAGCAGACACCTGGAGACTTACAAAGAGGGTTCAACTTAAACTGAGGACGACGCAGCGAGCGATGGAAAGGAAAATGATAGGTGTAACCTTAAGAGACAGGAAGAGAGCAGAGTGGGTCAGGGAACAGACGGGTGTTAAGGATATCATAGTTGAAATCAAGAAGAAGAAATGGATATGGGCTGGGCACGTAGCACGTCGGCAGGATAACCGCTGGTCATTAAGGGTTACAGACTGGATTCCAAGAGATGGCAAACACGTGAGGGGGAGACAGAAAATTAGGTGGGTAGATGAGATTAAGAAGTTTGCAGGTATAACGTGGCAGCAGAAAGCACAAGCCAGGGTTGATTGGCGAAACATGGGAGAGGCCTTTGCCCTGCAATGGGCGTAGACAGGTTGATGATGATGATGATGATGATATGGCATAACATGACTATATGACAAAGATGAATGACTGGTCATGAAAATCATCAATAACTTGTCATGAAAATCATGATTTTCGCACCATGGCCGTGGTGCTCCTGAGGCCGTTTTCTTAATTTGATATATCCAAAAATTGGTACGATGATATATTTTTGCATGACTACCAAGATTATAGATGGTAATATAAAAAAAAGCCTGACCTGCACGTCATGTACTACATGATTTACATGGCACGCTCATGGTGCGCTGACTGTCGTTTCGCTACCTTGATATACACCAAATTTGGTATTGCGTGACGTGGCTGTGTGACGAACATAAATGCCAAGTGGTCATATGGAAGTCATGATGTGATGACGAACATGACTTGCATGCCACGCTCATGGCACGCTCGCGGCCGTTTCGCTGGCTTGAGACACACCAAATTTGGTATTGCGTGACGCCACTGTATGACGAACATAAATGCCAAGTGGTCATTTGGAAATCATGATATGTCATGTGCAACATCATTTGCATGCCACGCTCATGGCACGCTTGCGGCCGTTTCGCTAGCTTAATATACACCAAACTTGGTATTGCGTGACATTACTGTATAACGAACATAAATGATAAGTGGTAATATGCAAATCATGACATGTCATACACAACATGACTCGCATTCCACGCCCATGGCGCGCTCGCGGCCGTTTCCATAACTTGGTTTACACCAAAATTGGAATTGCGGAACGTGAATATATAGCGAACATAAGTGGCAGGTGGTAGCATGAAAATCTTGGCATGCGTGCAATCTACAATGCCATTTACATCCGACGCTCATGGTGCGCTTGCGTCCAGTTCGATAGCTTGATATATCCCAGAATTGGTATTGCGTGACGTGACTGTAGGACGAACATAAATGACAGGTCCTAACATTTAAACCATGACATGCATATTATGTACAACATGATTAGCTCCTTGCTGGCTGCTTCGCATTACATCGATTCCCACAATTCGTGGGATCTGCCGGATTTTCTTCGGTGGTAAACAAAAGAAATTAGCCGCAGTTGCTGAAGCTTTGGTCGCCAACAACGCGATTGCGGATGGCGACCATAGGGGGGAACATGGGGAAGGGGCAGAGGGGCGCCCCCCTCTCCCGCCCTAGTTGCCTAAGAGGGAGGGCGGAAAGTATGCCCCATACAATGACTTAAAGAGACTCTAAAGAGCAAAACAATTTTTCGCGTATTAGTAAAGTACGGAGGAATAGGTGTGCTCCCGCCCCCTCCCCCCTATCCCGCCCTAGTTGCTGAAGAGGGGGGCGCAAAGTGTGCTTCATACAATAACTTCAAGGAACACTAAAAAGCAAAACGATTTTTCGCGTATTAATAAAGTGCCATTTTACAATCCCCCCCCCCCCAAAAAAAAAAAAAAAACACTCTTACCGCGACAAGACACTTGGTAAGCGAGAAAGCGCGCGAAAAGAAAATGAGAGTGGAGACGCCCCCCTTGAGATTCCCTCACCAAATACCGTGACGTCATAGATTTTGAAGGCGTCTACTAGGTCCTACGTAGCTTCCAATCGATAAAAATGAAGTACCTTGTCAACTGTGGGTGCCATAGACCTAGCATACGAAGTTGTCGAAGATTTCATCGAGCCAATGACAGGAAAATACGAAAAATACATTTTGAAAGTTTCGACGGCACGTGCGGAGATACCACGCGAAATTTAAAAGTGAAACTTCAACCTCGACTTTCTCTACTAATAATGAACATACGATAGTGAAACATATGGCATTAGAGTTCTCAGAGTGCAGTTTGTCAATCTAAACCGTCATTGTTTCTCTTTAGTGTCTCTTTAATAGGGAGGGGGCGCTGCAACGAACCTTCGGCCTCCTGAAGGGGAACCCTGCGGACGCCTATGATGGCAACCTAGCGTTTTTAACCACCCGGGGCCAACAAGGTGTGACACGGTGGTAAATGCAAATATGCACGAAGCGTTCTGGCTTTCCTGCCCTCGCCGTGCGGTTCGTAATTATGAAGGTGGCAATGCGGACTGCACATTCCCGCATCCGTTGGCCGCATATGCCATTTTCGCTCTTTTGCGCCACACATTTGCATCACACCGAGCTTAGTGTGTTCCCGGGGTCGTCCGAATTAACCCGGTTGCTTCCAAATATGACCGAATTAACGAGAGCACTCACCATTACACAATGTATATGCTCGCCGGGACAGATGAACACATCTAAATTATCTGAATTGATGAGGGCTGAATAATGAACTTTCACCCTGTACATTCTCCTTGGCATTCTAGTTGAGAAGATGGCCCTGTAGCACGATGTGCCAACAATACTGGTTGCGGTTCTCTCGGGTTACATTTTTAAATGCGAAGCATTTCTTAGCGAAGCTCAATCCGGTGTGCGCGCGGTGTCCCCGCCCTTACTGCGCATGCGCCAACTCTGCCCCCCTCTCGCGTGAGTGCGAGGAGGTGGGGGGGATCCTCTCCTCGGGGGAGCCCCCGCGAGGAGGTCGGGTGGAGGGGGTGGCGTGAGCGCTGCCTCCACTTCATTTCTCCTCTCCCGTTTCTCGCTCTCCGGCACAGCTGTGCGCTCGTATATACTGCGGCGTGCGCTCGCTCCGTTGCATGGCGTCGGGGACGGGATTCTGCAGACGCGCGATGAACCAACGCGTTGTACCCTATACCTCGCGACAACTTTCTGTGGCAGCACAGCCAAAGCTACGTGGGCGGAGCTTCTGCACATGTGTTACTACGCCAAGTAGTCCGTTTGTGGGCGATTCCGGTTTCGGTTTCGGAAGCGCATCCCACATGTACGTTTTCGCACGAACATCCAAGGTTTATGATGTTATTTTTGAAATAGTGTATTAAAAGATAGATTATATGTAGCTTTAATCGAAAGCTATTACAAGCTTTGAGATACTTATGAACGCAGCAGTGAAGGAAAAATACGTGGAATCATTGTTGTGTTCTTCTGCGAATTCGAGCATAGCTAATCTGCCAGTGGTTCAAGCCCGCGTGTAAAGTGAGCACCATACAGTAATGCTTGCATTTTTTTTTCAAAGCAATAAAATATTCTTTATTGCTAAGGAACACAGGAAGCAGCTTTATTGAAGCGGTCAGATTTATTTTTGAAAAAAAAAAGAGGGTGGGGAGGGGGGAGCGCATGGCCGAGCAGGAACTGTGTGATAGGAAATTCAACGCAATGGCAAGAGACCATGTCCTAAATTTCGGTGAATACAGGGTCGGTATCGTCGTTTTCCTTCTTTTGGAGACGCAACAACTTTCTAGAGACGCTCACGTTAACTTGTTTGTGGACGCGAAGTCATCGATGGGTCGCAGATATCTTGGCCACGACTGGTCACAGGCGGGCGTCTCACGTTCGTAAGTCTACGGCCGTGGTAAATCCAAGCGGGTGAAACGCACTCCTTACTCGGCCAAGAACGCTGTTTTGGCAGTTAGCCGCATAATAGACATGAACGCGCCTGTTGCCCAGGCGAAACTTTTCACTGGTGATTTTATCCTCCAATATAGCTGTCATGTCAAAGCGCCATGAACCACTCCCGCCTTAGACGCCGACGGGTACTGTGTTGAAGTACGCGATCTTAAGCGTTATTGTATCAGCAATGTCAGGCAACCGAAATACCGACCACGTAAGGAACGCAATTTATGAAAAGGGTCATTGTTTTTACGTACAGTTTCCAATCGCAACATTGCTTTCAAGCAGCTGGTCTTGCTGAAGATTGACAGGTCGCCGGTGTCACTTCAAGGCGGCTATCGCGATGAGAGACCCACTTGCGCTGATGGTATCACTCACACACAACTTCTTTATCAGTGATAGAATATGCGGGGAACACAATATTTGACGACGCACAGCTGTCTTCTTTTGCTTCTGCTCGATGAATACAGATCACCTAGCGAAAGCGCACTCATCCTCCCTCACAGGCCACGACGTGAACTTGCTGCAACCGAACGACGCCATCGTTGTTTACTGGGGCAGGAAAAAGGTGAAATGACACCAGGAAACCAGAAAACCAGAAACAGCAAAAAACGAAACTCCCGCACGGAATAAGTTTTCTTGATAACAATGCGAAGGATCTTGAGCATAATAACTACATCTTTTGTTTTTATGTTTCCTTTTATGCTACGTGGTATATAAAAGTTAGCGTTCGCGGACTACATGCAGACGCGTAGTAAAAAAGTGCGTGATTCGGCTTCGTAGCTTTGGCTGTGCTGCCACAAAAAGTTGTCGCGAGGTATAGTCAGAATGCGCAGGCACGCGCTAGCGCGTTTGGGCCAGGTTAAGGGGCTGGGTAAGACGCTGTGGCCTCTCCCCCTTACTCTCGCTCAGCAATCACGTGATGGCGTCGGTGAACGAGATTCAGCAGACACGCGATGAACCCGCGTGCTCCCGCGTGGCGTGGCGATGAACGCGAATGGCGTGCTCCAACAAGAGTTCGGGATGATTAACAACAACAGCAACGACAGTGAATTCATGGTGTGCTCCACTTGTAAGGACGCGTTAACATCGGGGAAGGTGCTCGTGATGAACGGAACCTTAGTTCAACCCATGCGCTGCTTGGCATCGCCTCATGGTCCCCTTTAGCAGGAGATGGTGTCATTTTTTGCAATAGGCACGCCAAAAATGGCCCCATTTGTGTCCCAAATCCAGTACTTGCAAGCATGAAATCAAGGCTACAAGACATTTGAGTTCCCACCAGCAGCCGACAAGCACCTTGCACCTTTATTGCCTGTGGCAAGTGTCAGCTGCCAAAGTGACAGTTCTGAGCGGCCAAATCGGAATGCTGCCAAATGGCAGGTGCCTTTTTGGGTCAATACGAAAAGGTATTTTCCTGTAAAAAAAGAAAATGTGATTCGAAGTGACTTTCTTGATTTCTTAACAATGATGAGTTCAAAGAAAAACCACGCAAAAAATAGTTTGCTTGGGCCCATAAATGAAAGAAGTGTGGCAAAGAAACTATAAACCACTTTTTCACTTTTTTTTCATCAAGAGTTGAAGTATTATTGGCCCACAAACACAACTCTATGAGGATATGTACAATCATGTGAAAGTCACACAAATATTTCAGTTGGTCACGAGTGTGTTTATTAAATAATTGTGAGCTTTGGCCTTTTATCTGGTTTTTGGAAATATGTAGCTAGTAGTTAAGCAAAAAATTCAGAATTCTTATAACACGACATCTAAACTGAACCCCTCCAGTGGAGCAAGCACAGTTTTTCATATCAGCATACAAAGACAGTTTTTATAGAGACTTCTCTATTATGTGAAGCTTAAAGGAGCAGTGACATCAACTTTAAGCATGTCGCGTTTTTTGCGTCAACCTATAGTTATCGATCCCCTAGTAACGATTCGGTACTGATAATGCAACAAAGTGACGAATTAATATATGTAATAATGATTAGTATGACCAGTATCGAACGCAGTTCAAAACGGGAGCAAAGCCCGCCAATATTTAGCGCTGCCAACGCTGCCAAGCGGCCACCTCCCGCGGTCACGCCCCATCTGATCACGTGGCCGCACGAAATGGTGACGCGAGTTTCAGCTGACATTTCGTCTGCTCGGCGCGCACGTGTAGGCATGTGTTCGCCACCCCCATCATCGTCGCCGCCGTCAAGAGCGTCCACAAGCGACGATGAAAACACTGAGGAATATGGTATCGCTGCGATTCGCGACGTGGTGAATCATTTACGGTTCGATCCTCTTCAGAGCAGTGATTCTGATATCGACGCCCGACCCAGCAGCGACGAGGAGGCAGCTGGAGACGCGCGCTTGGGCAATGCTGGCTGGCAAGACATGTCACAACTACGCATATGAACGCTGCGTTCGTGTTACTTGTTTGAAATAATATTTCTCTGAACCATACGTTCCGTACTGGTGCTCTTTGATCGGTTATTGTCATGTTTGCGTCTACCTAAGCATAACCAATGTGTCGTAATAACTGGTCAGCTATGTTGCCATGTGTGTCAATTGCAATGTGTACTGCTCATAGACTGAAACGCGACAAGAAAAAAAATGAAACGCGGAGGCCTGGCGTTTTGATTCCGTGAGTGCGTTGTGGGGTTAGCGTTTCGCAATGGCGCACCATACTTTTCACTTTTTCTCTTATTTGAAGAGCATGATTGCAGCGCACAATGGTTCCACGGCATGCTGGCACGTAATGCGATGGAGATCGTAGCTTCGAATAATCACATTCGCGCTCATGACTCCACGACAGTCCACCCGAAGCGGCACAACGAAAACGCAGGATTCACACGAACGCGCTGCACGAACCAAGCAAAACAAAACAAGCGACGCCGTTGCTAGGCAGCCTGGCGTCGCCGCCAGGCGGTACCACAAGTAGGCCCCACGATGAAAACATTAAACTTGTCGACGTCATCGTTGCTCGCGCATCGTCACTCAGCGTCTGAGGCGTGGCCTAGACGCTAGCTGAACACGTCAAAATAGTGTCGATGTTGCATGGCATGAACGCGCCGTTGAGCCTTTGCACGCTCTTTGCGCTCGATTTGAAATTTGGTGTCACTGCTCCTTTAATAAAAGTGCAAAATTCGAGAAGGCACCAAGGAAAAAAATGTTTCCATGCAGACATAATTTACAAGAATGCTCCATGTGGTACAGCAAAAAGGCACAAATTGTATCGGCGAAATTCGGGAAGTACCAACCCCACAGCCGGGCTCTTGGCATAGAATGACCCTGTTAGTTTACCCTTGTTGAACGCAATATATAGTGCGCATAGCACCTAATTCTGTGTTAGTGGATATGTGCTTACATAATCAAGAGCTCGACCAAAATCCGTGAGGCGAAACAATGGTTGATTAGTCATTAGTGAATGACTGCAGCTCAACAGGTCCGAAAACCTTACCATAAAATCCCAAGCAAGCGCCCCTACCCCGCAGCGCACCTTTCCCCTCCTCGGGATACTTGAAATATTCGTCACTGACCGAGTAACCCCATACTCCACCTTCCGCCACTTTTTTTTTCAGCCTGTTCTCTGCAACACAATCTTGTAGAAGCGGTTCCTAGGAACCCAAGGTCTGAGAAACCTCTGATATGTACACAATTCCTTAGTATTTTTACAGTGTTGTGCCTTGGGGCTACATTCAGAGTTGCCACAAATTTGAAGATCGTCTTTCCCCCCCTTGTCATAACACATGAAATTTAACGCGAGGATTCCCTCGTGTTCAGTGAAAACAGTAAACTCATGCGTAGTTGATACAGCATTTAAAACAGCGGCAACGCCGACAACAAGCTACTGCTCCGTAGGCGAGAGCGTGGCATGCTGCGGCTCAACATCTACGCAGACAGTATTCTACGCCGGCGGCGAGAGCTCGGGAAGCAGCGGCAAAACGACAACGCCGACAACAAGCTGCTACCCCAGTGTTGAGGGCGCGGCAAGCGGTGGCTCAACGGCGAAAACACATTGCATATACTGTAACCACGCGTTCTCCCTCATTTACAAGCGCGAGTGGCCAATGTCACGGTTAATTTACGGAATGCTCCCCAGTGCTTCGCCCACTCGTCTTGATTAACTTTGTGGAGATGCGTGGATTTTGTTAACCATTAGGTGAGTGAGTGAAACGACTTTATTCAGTCCACAATAGACGCGAGTAAACTAAACTTCACCTGGCTAGGCCCACTCGTGATTACGCGAACGCCCTCGCGCGGGCCCTCTAGACGACCAGGATTTGAGAGGTCAGGTCCTGGGCCTTAATGAGCTCATTCACTTCCTCATGGTGGAAAGGGGGGACGGCAGAGGCGCAGCCCCACAGGACATGATTGAAGTCCGCATAACCACCACACAGTGGGCCGTCCGGGCTTGGGAACTGTTCAGGGTATATTGTTTGCAGTGCCGCAGGGCTCAGGTAGGTCCTTGTTTGTAGCAGTCTGACAATGACAGCTTGGGCCCTGCACAGCGAGCAGCGGGGAAGGGGCGACACTCTTTCTGAGAGATAACGGTGCTTGCATATCTTGTTGTATGTGCTGAGACGCTCGAATCGCCCAGGAGATGGCGCGTTACCCGGCACGCGGTCAGTCGAACCTCGTGAAGCCGAGTGCACGTCCTCGTTCAGATCGAGCGAGGCATCCTCAATGGTTTCAAGGTGCGCAGGAAACCAGATCAATCAGTTAATTTAGAGGTCTTTAGCCTTTTTAATGATCTGTAGGACCTGGGAAGTCAACATGCCCATCTGAAATGCCTTCATAGCGACCTTGGAGTCTGAATAAATTGCGTCATGTACACAGTCCGTCAATGAAACAGCTACGTCAACCTGCTCTGCAAAGCCGGAACTAGAAATGCGCTTAGTAGCGCAGCTGATGACTTTGGAATCACAGTCGACGACCACTGAAGAAAAGGCTTATCCTTGAGCGCATGAAGCGGCATCTACGATGCAGGCTCGATCCTTGTCCATGCGGGCACTGACGAGCCGAGCTTTACCCCTTGCTCGTCTTGGTGCTTTGTTGTGGGTTGGATGCATGTTGCGCGGCATCCGCTGTATGGAAATCTTGGACTTTACGTCGTTGGGCAGCTTCTACAGCATAAGGACCATAGCCCCGAGCATAAGATGCTTCGCATCTAAAACAAGAAGTCAAGCAGCTCCGCTTGGCGGACACAATGAAACAGCGAAACTGCTCGTGTGCAGTGAGGTTGAATGAACTGGGCTGAATGAATTGGGTTGAATGAAGTGGGATGAATGAAGTGAGTTTCATGAATTGGGCTGAATGAAATGGGTTGAATGAAGTGGGCTGAATGAAGTGGGTTAGATGAAGTTGGTTGAATCAAGTCCTTTGCATGAAGTGGGTTGAAGGAAGCGGGTTGGATGAAGTGGGTTGAATGAATTGTGTGGAATGAAGTGGGTTGAATGAAATGAGTTGCAGTGGGTTGATTGAAGTGGGTTGAATGAAGTGGGTTGGATGAAATGGGTTGATATTTGGATTGGAAGCCTGCATCAGAAAGTGGAATTTGACTCCAGTCTGGCGACGGCTCTCCGGTTCTCATGGTTGACACTATCAGCATACTCGGCATTTTCATCAAGTCAAACGGCGCTAGTGGCCTGGCACTAAGAAATATTGTTGCCAAAACCAACAATGCACTAACGCTGATTGGAAGAAACTCCAAAAGGTTCCGAGGCCTCAAAGAAGAGAATTTAGTCAGAGAGAACCACGCCTCTGTGCTATGCCATTTCACTTACACAGTGGCCATGCACAAGTGGCAGTGGTCCGAAGTAGTGAAGCTCAACACACTTATACGGAAAGTCATCAATAAGGCACTCGGCCTCCCCATTAGCACACACACCAAGGACCTCATTAAGTTGGGAATTCACACCCTGGAAAAGATTGCCGAAGCTCAGGAGAGAGCCCAACTCCTGCGGCTCTCCGGTAGACCGGTAGGCAGGAAAATTCTCGAAGCGATGGGGTTAAATTAACGCCATCGCTAACAAGACGACCTATGCTCAGATCCCCGCCCAAAAACGAAACAATATTTACATCGCCCCTATCCCACACAACGTCCACCCAGTCCACAACGCCGGGAGTCGTAAGGCCCCAACTGCGGCAATGCTTAGAAGCTTGCTCCAGGACGGCACGGAAGCCAGTTTGCAGCAGGTGAGCTTTGCAGCAGTGCAGACCTTCAATCCCGAAGAGGATGAGGAGGTGACCATCGCGCTCGCCATGCTCGATGTTCGCAGAGAAACTGTGTATAGTGACTCAAAAGCAGCCATTAGAGCCTGCCAAAGTGGGTGCATCTCCCGTTTAGTCCTCCGTGTACTTCAAAGTACCGAGCACGTTTCCTCTCACTCTTTCCACTGGTTCCCCGGGCCCATTGGGGAAGTAGAGGAGTTCCCGCGAACCCCAACGACTTTGCGAACGAAGCCGCTCGAGGATTGAGAGACCGCTTCCGATACACTGCCTTAGCTCGGTCACAGGGACGTGCCGTACACGTATAACGAACTAACTAAATTCTTTTACCTGGAACGAAGGGTTTACCCTCCTCCGCACCTCAAACTCAATAGACCGCGAGCAGTCTCACTTCGACTACTCCAGACCGCATCACATCCAAGTCCTGCGTTTTTTCACGAGATCTATCCGGACTTCTTCCCGAACGGCCTGTGCGCGTCAATTGCAAGACAGCCACACTAGAGCATATTAGAGCATCTAAAAAAAACCTAAGTACCCGTGTTCTGCACTGTATCGCGATATAATCGATACATCATAAAAGCATTCGACTGCCGAGATACAAATTCATTTTGCGGGTATATCTAGATACAGAAATGGATACTGAAAAGTGTCCCTAACGTACTATCGCGATATTCTGGTATCTTGATACTGGCCAGCCCTGGTAACAATAGCGTCCCAGGTCTGTTACTAAACGCCTAGAGATTACTACACATTCGAGCAAATGAAAAGGTGCTTCTTTCTTTCAGCACACATTTAAATAAAAACGATGTTTCTTTCTTTCAGCATACGTGTAGGATAGGTTTACAAGACGCGGACATTATAACTACACAGAGCGTCCAAGGTACAAACACGTATCAACTGTCTACGTGTTCCGGCTTAACATCATGGACAGGAATGGAATTATTATAAAAAGATTAGTCGAAGAATTGCGCCCCAAGGAACCTTGTTATTATTTTTTGGTCGTTAAGGTGAAGCCCGTGCGTTTAAAAGTGGTAACTTTTTACGTCACAAAATTGTTCAGACGAGAGGAGCCAACAATTATTATCATTTCCGTCGCATGGTCAGCTTCAAAGGCATAACCAATCACTACAGATTAGGAAGGACGCGGTACCCGCTGGCACATTCTTTACTTAATAGACAGTGGGTGACGTCCTTGCGCCCTCCACAAATGCTTACCCGAATGCAGTGGCATATCATAATTATAACCCGAATTTTTGCACAGATAAGTGCAAGTTTTGACACGAAAGGATAGACCTGAATTTGTGCTTGCTCTCACACACCCAAAAAGAACGAAACCAAACATGTAAAGATCGACAGAAATGGGAAATCACGCTGCTCAATTCCACTCTAGATGGTCAATTCTGAGCACCTCCGCAAAGAAATAGAATTCGAAAGCGATAAACTGTGCGACGCTGTCAGGACAACCGAAACCTGGTATACAAATAACAGTCAAATATTTCAGCTTTCTCACGAGAAAATGTTCTACCTCAATAGTTTATCGAAACACGGGGGGAGGCGTGTCCTTATTAATGTCCGAGAATATGCCTTGTGACATACTTGATGATTTTTCGTGTATGACAAACGATTTGCGAATGCTCTGTTTTTACGGTGAAAAAGGCATCTTTGTCGTATTCTTCCGCCCTCCCTATGGTATTGTAGCTCATTTTCTTTATTTCTTTGATGAATTGTTACCATTTTCAAATCACAACAGTTATAATTACTGGGGGAGATTTTGATGTGATTATTGGCTCGGATACAACACGGCGGTCTGTTTTTGAGGGTATCTGGAATCCTACCATTAACACACTTCACTTAGCTCTAGAGCAGCAGTAAATACGGAAACCTTCTTAATTTATTTATACGGAATCGCTCCCCCTATACATCACAAGTGCTGTTTTCGATAGTTCCATAAGTGAACATTGTCATGCTTGTCAAAGCTACAGTTGCTAAAACTTTCCGTACAGGCACAAAAGGAACTTTAGAGAAAGTAACTAAGGATACTCTGACAGCTATTCAAACAGAGTTGATGCAACCTAACGGGAATAATATTTTACCAGAAAAGGATGCTGAATCTGATTATAACATTTTTTGGTTGGCTTGTTGACGCTTATAAAAACATTTTGATTACAAAATAAATGGAAGAAAAAAATACCTAAGAAAGGCATGGTTAACTAATGCTTTTTTAAAATAAAAATAAAAAAAAATTTGACATACCATATGCCAAATTTATTAAAACGGCAAAACCTCTGGTTTAAAAAGAAAGGTATTGTAACACAACCAAAAATTGCGAAGATCCCGAGATTCCTATTTGTTGCTTATGTTTTCGTCTTGTATGAACGATTTCGGCAAACTATAGAATAGACTAATTGTTCTTATGGACAGAAAAGACAGGCGTGATCCAGATTAGGAAATCAGTTTAAAAGTTAGATTGTTGGTAGAGGAAGATTTAGAAAACGTCCTAAACGACCTTTTTGTGCACAATGACGTTGACCCCAATCAAAAGTAGATCTGCCGGTTTTTAATATTCAGATAAATAAAATGACATTTTTTCGTCCATCTACCCAACCATACCCCCCTTAAAAAGGGCTCAGCCATAATTCATCATAAGCAACCGCACCGACAAAGCCTGAAGCTACAATGGTGGGCCTCTGGCTTTGCATATGCGTAGTGAGTACCTTGTTATTTCTCCAAAATAAGAATCATTGTGTAGAGGGTCCTAGTTCATACGGAAGGAAAGAAAGAATCGGGAAAGTTGTACGTTAGGCACGCACACGCCAAGCTTCGTTTGTCCCTATTTTTACCGACAAGGTATTGGCTCCCGAATTTTTATTGCGTCAACAGTTATATCGACACTCTTTACGGGCTGTTGCCGTCACTGTCATTTGCCGCATATACTTCGAATTTATAATGTCACTGCGCGCATCGCATGTTCTATCCGCGAATAAAACCTAGCAAGCACTGTCGACGAACGCAGCTAAAGCAGGCATGAAAGGAGATTTCAATCGCGGTCGCGCGGAGAGTACCAAGAGGGGGGGCGCAAAGTGTGCTGCATACAATGACTTAAAAGAGCACTAAAAAGCAAAACGATTTTTCGCGTATTAGTAAAGTGCAATTTTACAATCCCGAAAAAAAAAACACTCTTACCGCGACAAGACATGGTAAGCGAGAAAGCGCGCGAAAAGAAAATGAGAGTGGAGACGCCACCTTGAGATTCCCGCACCAAATACCGTGACGTCATACAGGTTGAAGGCGTCTACTAGGTCCTACGTAGCTTCCAATCGATAAAAATGAAGTACCTTGTCAACTGTGGGTGCCATAGACCTAGCATGTTGCCGAAGATGTTGCCGAAGATTTCATCGAGCCAATGACAGCAAAATACGAAAAATACATTTTGAAAGTTTCGACGGCACGTGCGGAGATTTCGGCGCGAAATTTAAAAGTGAAACTTCAACCTGGATTTTCTTTACTAATAATGAACTTATGATAGTGAAACATATGGCATTAGAGTTCTCAGAGTGCAGTTTGTCAATCTAACCCCTTCCGGCGCACATTATGACGCACTGTCTAGAAATGTCTAAATTTCGCACAACATAATTTTAAGGCACTCCTTATTACATTCCAAGAAAGAAAATGAAGAAATAGGCTGTTCCTTGCGAGCTTTGCTAATTAATCTTAATTGGCGTATAATTAAATATTTAATGATTCTGCAACCACTCATGCACGATTTTTACACGAAAAAAAGGTAATTTTACGCTCAAAATGAACACGAAGTTCGTTTTCGGCTCTGTTCATCTTGAGCGAAGAAATATAATACTTAGGAAGTTGGTTCTGGAACGCCGCACGTCCAGTGACCCGTCAAACATCGTAGTGCCTTCATAAATGTGACCGGCTGCAATCGTGTGCAGCACATTGGTGTCAAGCCAAGACGCGTTGACTATGTAGAAGGTCCAATTATTCCTCTGCGCAATGTATCTTGCCCTTTCTCTCGCACTAGTCTGTGGAACTGGCGAAAAAAAGTCGCGTCCACATATGTGGACACTGCGCCTGAAGGGGCTAAACCGTCATTGTTTCTCTTTAGTGTCTCTTTAATAGGGACGGGGCGCTGCAACGAACCTTCGGCCTCCTGAAGGGGAACCCTGCGGACGCCTATGATGGCAACCTAGCGTTTTTAACCACCCGAGGCCAACAAGGTGTGACACGGTGGTAAATGCAAATATGCACGAAGCGTTCTGGCTTTCCTGCCCTCACCGTGCGGTTCGTAATGATGAAGGTGGCAATGCGGACTGCACATTCCCGAATCCGTGTGGAGGGATCGGGTGGAGGGGGTGGCGTGAGCGCTGCCTCCACTTCGTTTCTCCTCTCCCGTTTCTCGCTCTCCGGCGCAGCTGTGCGCTCGTATATACTGCGACGTGCGCTCGCTCCGTTGCATGGCGTCGGGGACGGGATTCTGCAGACGCGCGATGAACCAACGCGTTGTACCCTAGTCAGAACGCGCAGGCACGCGCGAGCGCGTTCGGGCCGGTGTAAGGGGCTGGGTAAGACGCTGTGGCCTCTTCCCCTTACTCTCGCTCAGCAATCACGTGATGGCGTCGGTGAACGAGATTCAGCAGACGCGCGATGAACCCACGTGCTCCCGCGTGGCGTGGCGATGAACGCGAATGGCGTGCTCCAACAAGAGTTCGGGACGATTAACAACAAGAGCAACGACAGTGAATTCATGGTGTGATCCAGTCTTGGGCAGTAACTAGTTACTAGTAACGCGTTACCGGTAACTAGTTACTATTTTCAGTAACTTGTAACTGTAACTAGTTACTTTTTAGTTGGAGTAACTTGTAACTGTAACACTGTTACTTTTTTACACAGTAACTGTAACGGAAAATACCGTTACAGTTACTTCTGTTTGTATAAAAATTTATCCAATAGCAAAAGGCCGATGTTACACACTTTTCACTTTTTCGAACTTTCTCTTTACCATATCCTATCCACCTTTCAACTCTCCAATAAGGCTCCCCTCGCACTTCAGGAGAAGAGGTAGCTAAGAGAGACATCTTCCCCGCAGAATACCGTGTTCGAAGTTTACTTGTAAAACACATGTTGTAAATCAACCAAGCTGCGACTGAACAGCTTGCTAAGTTCACGTCCTTTTTTCTTTTTCTTTTTCTTTAGTTTTTAAGTTTTTATTGGGGGGGGGGGGGGCGCATATATACTCTCTTTATCACTTGAGCTTCTATGTGTCGTGGAGAATTCCAGTTCCGAGGCGCCGAGCTAATCATGTTTGACAGGTGGCTAGAAAACAGCAGTGCGAAACGGCTGAAAGCCAGAAGTGCCGTGGAGTAGCGAAGCATTTTAAAACTTCTTTGAAATTGATTGTCAAAGGCCTACTCCGACTTAACACAAGAATTATTAACCAAATGAAATACTTTTTGCCTCCTATGCAGGTGGCATCCTCAGTATTCACTAGCAAGAAAAAGAAAAAAAAAGAAAAAGATGAGTGCACATGAGTCCATTAGTCACACACATGTCCTCACAAATTTTCGGTAGGTGGCTGCGCTTGCTGTTGCAAGCCAATGCGTCGTGGCGAATGAACCACGTCTCCGTAAGACCCCCCCCCCTCTCCCTGTCCAGCAGCTGCATGGTTGACTTTAGCGTTTCCTTTCCGCATCGTACTTGTACATTATCCCGCACTGATTGTCCGCAGGTGTACGGTATTTGGGCAGCATGTCTTTGGGTTTCTCGAACACGTGTCCCGAAGTATTGCGGTGCTCAAAAAATGGTTTGTATGATCAGCCCCCCCCCTCCCCCTGGCCCCTCGTGTGTGCGCACGAGTGGGGCAGGGGGTGGGGGGCGACCACCCCTCTAATCACCTCAGAGGAGAGTGGCTCTGCAAAATCTGCCCCATACATTGCCTTAATGGGGGAGGGCGCCGCGACGATGACCCTTAGCCCCCCCCCCCCCCGCCCCCTAAAGGGGAGCCCTGTGTACGCTTATGTGCCAAGCGGACACCTTGGAGAACATACGGAATAAACTCAATGGACGTCTTCTTCTCTCTTTACGCACTCGTCGTTCCTCTTCGTGCGTTTTTTATTAAATAAATTCTTGCATTTGGTATGTAATCAATTAGTTATTTTACACGGTAACGGAAAAGTAACGACGTTACTTTTTAATGGTAACTGTAACTGTAACAAGTTACTTTTGGAAACTCAGTAACTGTAACTGTAACAGAGTTACTTTTTTGGCTTAGGTAACTGTAACTGTAACAGTGTTACTTTTTACTGGTAACGTGCCCATGACTGGTGTGATCCACTTGTAAGGATGCGTTAACATCGGGAAAGGTGCTCGTGATGAACGGAACCTTAGTTCAACGCATGCGCTGCTTGGCATCGCCTCATGGTCCCCCTTTAGCGGGAGATAGTGTCATTTTTTGCAATAGGCACGCCAAAAATGGCCCCATTTGTGTCCCAAATCCAGTACTTGCAAGCATGAAATCAAGGCTACAAGACATTTGAGTTCCCACCAGCAGCCGACAAGCACCTCGCACCTTTAATGCCTGTGGCAAGTGTCAGCTGCCAAAGTGACAGTTCTGAGCGGCAAAATCACAATGCTGCGAAATGGCAGGTGGCTTTTTGGGTCAATACGAAAAGTTATTTTCCTGTAAAAAAGAAAATATGATTTGAAGTGGCTTTCTTGATTTCTTAACAATGATGAGTTCAAAAAAATACTACGCACAAAATAGTTTGCTTAGGCCCATCAATGAAAGAAGTGTGGCGAAGAAACTATAAACCACATTTTCACTTTTTTCCATCAAGAGTTGAAGTATTATTGGCCCACAAACACAACTCTATGAGGATATGTACAATCATGTGAAAGTCACACAAATATTTCAGTTGGTCACGAGTGTGTTTATTAGATAATTGTGAGTTTTGGCCGTTTATCTTGTTTTTGGAAATATGTAGCTAGCAGTGAAGCAAAAAATACAGAATTCTTATATCACGACATCTAAACTGAACCCCTCCAGTGGAGCAAGCAGTTTTTCAGATCAGCATACAGAGACAGTTTTTATAGAGACTTCTCTATTATGTGTAGCTTAATAAAAGTGCAAAATTCGAGAAGGCACCAAGGAAAAAAATGTTTCCATGCAGACATAATTTACAAGAATGCTCCATGTGGTACAGCAAAAATGCACAAATTGTATCGGCGAAATTCGGGAAGTACCAGCCCCACAGCCGGGCTCTTGGCATAGAATGACCCTGTTGGTTTACCCTTGTTGAACGCAATATATAGTGCGCATAGCACCTAATTCTGTGTTAGTGGATATGTGCTTACATAATCAAGAGCTCGACCAAAATCCCTGAGGCGAGACAATGGTTGATTAGTGAATGACTGTCGCTCAACAGGTCCGAAAACCTTACCATAAAATCCCAAACAAGCGCCCCTACCCCGCAGCGCACCTTTCCCCCTCCTCGGGATACTTGAAATATTCGTCACTGACCGAGTAACCCCCATACTCCACCTTCCGCCACTTTTTTTTCAGCCTGTTCTCTGCAACACAGTCTTGTAGAAGCGGTTCCTAGGAACCCAAGGTCTGAGAAACCTCTGATATGTACACAATACCTTAGTATTTTTACAGTGTTGTGCCTTGGGGCTACATTCAGAGTTGCCACAAATTTGAAGATCGTCTTTCCCCCCCTTGTCATAACACATGAAATTTAACGCGAGGATTCCCTCGTGTTCAGTGAAAACAGTAAACTCATGCGTAGTTGATAAAGCATTTAAAACAGCGGCAACGCCGACAACAAGCTGCTACTCCGTGGGCGAGGGCGCGGCATGCTGCGGCCCAACATCTACGCAGACAGCAAGCTACGCCGGCGGCGAGAGCTCGGGAAGCAGCGGCAAAACGACAACGCCGACAACAAGCTGCTACTCCCCGGTGTTGAGGGCGCGGAAGCGGTGGCTCAACGGCGAAAACACATTGCATATACTGTACCCACGCGTTCTCCCTCATTTACAAGCGCGAGTGGGCAATGTCACGGGTAATTTACGGAATGATCCCCAGTGCTTCGGCCACTCGTCATGATTCACTTTGTGGAGATGCGTGGATTTTGTTAACCATTAGGTGAGTGAGTGAAACTATTTTATTCAGTCCACAATAGACGCGAGTAAACTAAACTTCACCTGGCTAGGCCCACTCGTGATTACGCGAACGCCCTCGCGCGGGCCCTCTAGACGACCAGGATTTGAGTGGTCAGGTCCTGGGCCTTAATGAGCTCATTCACTTCCTCATGGTGGAAAGGGGGACCGGCAGAAGCGCAGCCCCACAGGACATGCTCGAAGTCCGCATAACCACCACACAGTGGGCCGTCCGGGCTTGGGAACTGTTCAGGGTATATTGTGTGCAGTGTCGCAGGGCTCAGGTAGATCCTTGTTTGTAGCAGTCTGACAATGACAGCTTGGGCCCTCCACAGCGAGCAGCGGGGCAGGGGCGACACTCTTTCTGAGAGATAACGGTGCTTGCATATCTTCTTGTATGTGCTGATAGGCTCGAATCGCCCAGGAGATGACGCGTTACCCGGCACGCGGTCAGTCGAACCTCGTGAAGCCGAGTGCACGTCCTCGTTCAGATCGAGCGAGGCATCATCAATGGTTTCAAGGTGCGCAGCAAACCAGACCAATCAGTTAATTTAGAGGTCTTTAGCATTTTTATTGATCTGTAGGACCTGGGAAGCCAACATGCCCATCTGAAATGCCTTCATAGCGACCTTGGAGTCTGAATAAATTGCGTCATGTACACCGTCCGTCAATGAAACAGCTACGTCAACCTGCTCTGCAACGCCGGAACTAGAAATACGCATAGTAGCGCAGCTGATCACTTTCGAATCACAGTCGACGACCACTGAAGAAAAGGCTTCTCCTTGAGCGCATGAAGCGGCATCTACGATGCAGGCTCGATCCTTGTCCATGCGGGCACTGGCGAGCCGAGCTTTACCCCTTGCTCGTCGTGGTGCTTCGTTGTGGGTTGGATGCATGTTGCGCGGCATCCGCTGTATGGAAATCTTGGACTTTACGTCGTTGGGCAGCTTCTACAGCATAAGGACCGATGACGGCGGGGTTGCATCCCAGCATAGCGATTATGGCTGTACCCGTTGGGGTACCGGACAGTCTGACAAACTGTGAAAGCTCTTGGGCTTCAGAAATTTCTTCGAATGTGTTTTGGATTCCCAACTCTAGGAGGTCCTCCGAATGCGTTCGAACGGGAATGCCGAGGGCCAGCTTGAAGACCCTTCTGATTAGGGCATTGGTCTTGTTGCGCTCCAACACGAGCCAGTTGTGCGTAGCCGCCGAGCAAATGAGGTGCATAGCGCTAATGCATGGATAATCCGGATCAGATTGTTTTTCCTGATTCCGCTGTGCCTGTTAGCGATTCTTCGAATCAGCCCGAAAGCGCTTTCGTCCTTGGAACAAATGCGTTTGATGGCGGCTCCATTGGCTCCGTTGGACTCGAAACATTCCAGGACCCTGAGAGTGTCCAGCGTGGAACTGGAGAGCCGTGTTTTCTATTTTGTTTCTTCTGTTTTGTTCTGTTCTCTGCGTCTTTTAAGTCACATTGAGGCAAGAGCCAGCGTCGTTATCCAGGCATCACACGGGACAATACGAATCCTTAAAAGTAGAGAAGTACTTGTTCCCGCATGTAGTCCTTCATCGCGTGCTCGCTGGTACCGACGGCAGAGTAGTGATGGTAGAGGATGACTACCTGGTGGTCTCGGCACGACTTCTGGCGGGCTTTCTTTAAATTATAGCACAGCTGCCCCTCTAGCGGGACCAATGAGAAAGGCCTCGCGGGCAGAAAGAGAATGTGTCGTCTGATCGTTATGACGTATAGTAGGTAGATTCCATGTGTTGTGCTGTGATGGCAGAAAGAGAATGTGTGGATCCCTGCTTCACGAAAGTTACGGTGGGCGTATAGTAGGTACTTTGAATACTTTGCATGTGCCCTGGACCGACGGTGGTCCACTGCACATGCAAGCAAGATGAAGCAATGGAGTCAACCTGACCGACACATACCACCAGTATTGCGTGTTATTCTTTGTTTGCAGCCACCACCTGCCTAGCCGTTTCTAAGCAGCCACTCTGTGCTCTCGCCCATGACTCTTGTGTGTGTAATGGTGGTTGACGGCCTTATTATACTACAGCGTTGTTGGTGCTTCCCTACTTCATGAAAGTTACGGTAGGCGTACAGTGGGTACCTTGCATACCTTCCATGTGCTGTGGACGAACGGGCGTATAATGGTTACCTTGCATGTGCTGTGCCGTGATGGCAGCGTCGTCGTCATCTGGCTACGGCGGACAATGGTGCGATGGCGGGACGGGCCTCGTTCATACGATGCTTCGTCTTCTTCATCGTCGTCATCGTCATGGCGTATAATCGTTACCTTGCATGTTCTGTGCCGTGATGGCAGCATCATTATCATCGGGCTACGCCGACGGCAGACAGAGCCCCGGCTAGAGGAGCTTCGCCCCTAAAATGTCGAGGCCATCCCGAAAAGTCATCGGCGCTCACCACCAGTTGCGTCGATGTCCATGGGCCAGGGGCGGGGTCCTTCCCGTTGGCTCGCAGGACGCGGCTCGCAGGGTTCGCAGGGTTCGCAGGGCTCGCAGGACGCGGCTCATTGAACGACTCGTCGATCGGGGTAGTGCCTTCAGCAATGTGATCATACGCAACAGTACGCTGCGAAATGAAGTTAAATGAAGACGAATTATAATGCAGGAAGTTCAATCTATCCGAAGCTCAATGTATCTCGCTATCTCTTAGCCCCTAGTTGATACAAGGAGCAAAAACAAGTCATGTACACAATTGTGTACATAGCGTCTCAAAGGGTTAAGTCTGACGCAGCTCTGACAGAAGTGGAAACGAAACAGATACAGATTGGCAACTACACATGTAACTGAAGAACAAGAAATTAACAATAGAAATAAATAAAAAAAATAAAAAAAATTCGGCAGATCCCAACTACCATGGGAATCGATGTTATGCGAAGCATGCGTAGGCCATGTGACTGGGTTGTAATTTTTTTATTGAGCGAAATGTTACGAAATGATGCTAAAGATATGTACAAATGTTGCGCGCACAGACATATGATGAACAGCCGTATATGTCTCATATAACCAGTTGTTCGCAGTTGCTTAACGATGACAACAGAAATATGAGTATTACCTACACCAGAAGCGCCAAGCTGATATGTAGCAGTTGTGCTTGCGAGGATGGCATAGCCCTGGATATTGCTTTGTAGACCAACTACAGTGGGTGGCGGTTAAGTATACAATGGGCGTTAACACGACATCACGCCTGCCTCATAGGAGTAGAAATGTAGCGTTTATAAAATTAGATAGCCAGCACTGCAACTACAATTGACGTTTCACCAACATTACGCCTGCATAGAGTCTTTTTCCAAAGCAATTCCGAGACGTGGCGTGGCTCTGTGGTACAATACTTGATTGCCACGCAGATTTCTTGGGTTCGATTCCTGCTGGGGCCTGATATTTATTATTTGCGTTGTCGGGTCGGGTAAACGCCGCCGACGTCAGTTTTTCTTAACGCTCTCGTATTTAAGTTACTAATGTCTATCCTCGCCGTTCCTGGGCCCATCTAAATTGTCAAACGCCTGTGACTCATACCCGCATACTGCGGCCCATTGTATATAGGTATGAGCCACACGTGTCTGGAGAAATGAGTTTGACTACGTACGCGACGGGATTTTCACGTTATTCATGTCATGAAAAGCCAGACATATTCGTCAATACATCTTACCCACTGATACAAATTTTGGTCTACCCCAAGTTAAGGGCGCGATCACGAGAGCACCCATACGTAGGCGGCTAGATAGACAGATAGATAGATACGTAGATAGAAGCGCAAAAGTGCTTACAGTACGCAAAGAAATGCTTCGCATTTAAAAAATTTAGACCATATCTCGCTAAAGGGAACCTTGTGTGGATGCGAAGCAGCGGGGAGATAATTAGCTTGAGCGGGAGGAACGTCGCTGCTCTCATTTCACGGCAGCGGTCCGGGCGCTCATCGCGGCGCTGCACAGGAGAGAGAATGAGGCACGCGCGCTCCGTCATTTTCATACCGCGGAACTACCATGTCGCCCCCCAGCGGAGTATGCAGCTGTCACACCACCTGTCGTGCGCGCCGCTCCGTAGAGGATTCCTAGAGGAAAGGATGGGGGCGGGGACCGTGGGAGAGGAGAGAGAGGGGGGAGAGGACGCGCATGCGCTGTGCGGATGTGGGACGCGGGGGCCGCTCCGTAGAGTAGAGGATTCCTAGAGGAGAGAAAGGGGTTGAGCGTAGAAGAGAGAGGGGGGAGGGGACGCGCTGTGGTGGTGTGGGACGCGGGAAGGAGGGACGGACTAAGCCCCCCTCCAAACACATGCAAGCAAGATTAAGGAATGGGGTCAACCTGGGCGACACACACCACCTGCCTAGCCATTGCTAAGCACCCTCTCTGTGATCTCGGCCATGACTCAAGGAATGGGGTCAACCTGGGCGACAGACACCACCTGCCTAGCCATTGCTAAGCAGCCTCTCTGTGCTCTCGGCCATGACTCTGATGACTGTGGTAGGGTTGACGGTCTTCATATTACTACAGTGTTCTGGTTCGCATAATGGGTGCTTCCCGACTTCATGAAAGTGGCCGTACGCGGGACGCGGGACGGGGGACGCGGGAGGGACGGACATAGCCCCGAGCATAAGATGCTTCGCATGTAAAACAAGAAATCAAGCAGCTCCGCTTGGCGGACACAATGAAACAGCGAAACTGCTCGTGTGCAGTGAGGTTGAATGAAGTGGGCTGAATGAATTGGGTTGAATGAAGTGGGATGAATGAAGTGAGTTTCATGAATTGGGCTGAACGAAATGGGTTGAATGAAGTGGGTTGAATGAAGTGGGTTGGATAAAGTGGGTTGGATGAATTGGGTTGAATGAAGTGGGTTGACTGAAGTGGGTTGCATGAAGTGGGTTGAAGGAAGCGGGTTGGATGAAGTGGGTTGAATGAATTGTGTGGAATGAATTGTGTGGAATGAAGTGGGTTGAATGAAATGAGTTGCAGTGGGTTGATTGAAGTGGGTTGAATGAAGTGGGTTGGATGAAATGGGTTGATATTTGGATTGGAAGCCTGCATCAGAAAGTGGAATTTGACTCCAGTCTGGCGACGGCTCTCCGGTTCTCATGGTTGACAATATCCGCATACTCGGCATTTTCATCAAGTCAAACGGCGATAATGGCCTGGCACTAAGAAATATTGTTGCCAAAACCAACAATGCACTAACGCTGATTGGAACAAAGTCCAGAAGGTTCCGAGGCCTCAAAGAAGAGAATTTAGTCAGAGAGAACCACGCCCTTGTGCTATGCCATTTCACTTACACAGTGGCCATGCACAAGTGGCAGTGGTCCGAAGTAGTGAAGCTCAACACACTTATACGGAAAGTCATCAATAAGGCACTCGGCCTCCCCATTAGCACACACACCAAGGACCTCATTAAGTTGGGAATTCACAACACCCTGGAAAAGATCGCCGAAGCTCAGGAGAGAGCCCAACTCCTGCGGCTCTCCGGTAGACCGGTAGGCAGGAAAATACTCGAAGCGATGGGGTCAAATTAACCCCATCGCTAGCAAGACGAGCTATGCTCAGATCCCCGCGCAAAAGCGAAACAATATTTACATCGCCCCTATCCGACAAAACGTCCACCCAGTCCACAACGCCGGGAGTCGTAACGCCCCAACTGCGGCAATGCTTAGAAGCTTGCTCCAGGACGGCACGGAAGCCAGTTTCGTTGATGCAGCGGAATACAAAAAACAAGACGCCTTCTCGGCCGTAGTAGTCAATGCCCAGTGCCACATGGTGAGCTTTGCAGCAGTGCAGACCTTCAATCCCGAAGAGGATGAGGAGGTGACCATCGCGCTCGCCATGCTCGATGTTCGCAGAGAAACTGTGTATAGTGACTCAAAAGCAGCCATTAGAGCCTGCCAAAGTGGGTGCATCTCCCGTTTAGTCCTCCGTGTACTTCAAAGTACCGAGCACGTTTCCTCTCACTCTTTACACTGGTTCCCCGGGCCCATTGGGGAAGTAGAGGGAGTTCCCGCGAACCCCAACGACTTTGCGAACGAAGCCGCTCGAGGATTGAGAGACCGCTTCCGATACACTGCCTTAGCTCGGTCACAGGGACGTGCCGTACACGTATAACGAACTAACTAAATTCTTTTTACCTGGAACGAAGGGTTTACCCTCCTCCGCACCTCAAACTCAATAGACCCCGAGCAGTCTCACTTCGACTACTCCAGACCGCATCATATCCAAGTCCTGCGTTTTTTCACGAGATCTATCCGGACTTCTTCCCGAACGGCCTGTGCGCGTCAATTGCAAGACAGCCACACTAGAGCATATTAGAGCATCTAAAAAAACCTAAGTACCCGTGTTCTGCACTGTATCGCGATATAATCGATACATCATAAAAGCATTCGACTGCCGAGATACAAATTCATTTTGCGGGTATATCTAGATACAGAAATGGATACTGAAAAGTGTCCCTAACGTACTATCGCGATATTCTGGTATCTTGATACTGGCCAGCCCTGGTAACAATAGCGTCCCAGGTCTGTTACTAAACGCCTAGAGATTACTACACATTCGAGCAAATGAAAAGGTGCTTCTTTCTTTCAGCACACATTTAAATAAAAACGATGTTTCTTTCTTTCAGCATACGTGTAGGATAGGTTTACATGACGCGGGACATTATAACTACACAGAGCGTCCAAGGTACAAACACGTATCAACTGTCTACGTGTTCCGGCTTAACATCATGGACAGGAATGGAATTATTATAAAAAGATTAGTCGAAGAATTACGCCCCAAGGAACCTTGTTATTATTTTTTTGGTCGATAAGGTGAAGCCCGTGCGTTTAAAAGTGGTAACTTTTTACGTCACAAAATTGTTCCGACGAGAGGAGCCGACAATTATTATCATTTGCATCGCATGGTCAGCTTCAAAGGCATAACCAATCACTACAGATTAGGAAGGACCCGGTACCCGCTGGCACATTCTTTACTTAATAGACAGTGGGTGACGTCCTTGCGCCCTCCACAAATGCTTACCCGAATGCAGTGGCATATTGCCACGCGCGTTTCTTTCACTGTATTCGATTTCCGCCCACAAAGACTATCAGCAGTACTCGGCGCAGACCGCGCCTTATTGTTCCAGAAGCTTCTCGCTTGTAGTAGATCGTTCTGTTAAGATTGCACGCAAGACGCTAACACTCAAGATTATTCCAGCGCTTCCGCGACGACTAGTGATAAGGCTAGAATGTTCGACGCGTGCGTTATAAAAGCCGGCGCGCTCCAACGATGCACAGTTGATCGACGGCCGACGCTCCGTTCGCCGCTATCAGTGCCAGTGCTTATTGCTGTAATCTGACTTTCCGTTTACCGGCCACAAGTTCGGCCTAATAAACAGTTTCATCTTGAACATTACCGACTGCTGCTTGGGTCAACGTCACGACCACGTGACATCTGGTGTAGGTGCTGTTCCTTCATGTTCCGGACGCCCCCCGTCAAGCCGTGAACCCAGCCCACAGCGCGGAGAAGACACCGAAGCCCCCGTGCAGCAACGAGCTAGCCGCAGGCTGAAAGGCTTGCAGCCAGAGCACGGACTCCTGCCGGAAAACACCAGGCAAACCAAGACTACGACCTCAACCGTAGCGACGATGACAGCCCCTGTGCAGCCTGCGCCCATCCTGCTCCGGCAGCCGAAGGAGCCGCCAACTTTCCGCGGTTCATCACACGAGGACCCGGAGACCTGGCTTGAAAAATACGACCGTGTCGCCGCTTTTAACAACTGGAGCAATGAAGACAAGCTACGGCATGTGTACTTCGCCTTGGAAGACGCGGCTAGGACATGGTTTGAAAACCAAGAGCGCATCCTGACAACATGGGACGTTTTTCGTACCAGGTTCCTGGCCACATTCACGAGCGTCGTCCGCAAGGAGAGGGCCGAGGCTACGCTCGAAACCCGCATCCAATTTCCGAACGAGAACGTCACATTATTCACGGAAGAAATGACCAAACTCTTCCGCCACGCAGATCCAGCCATGCCCGAAGAAAAGGAAGTTCGCTTCCTCATGCGAGGAGTGAAACAGGAGCTATTTGCAGGACTGATGCGGAATCCACCAAACAGCGTCGAAGAATTCGTCTCGGAAGCGACGACGATTGAGAAGACGCTAGAAATGCGCACCCGACAGTACAATCGTCGCCTGACTCCAGACAGCGCAGCTGTTCAAGCCCTCGGCTCTGAAGATCTGCGCGAAACCATCCGCGCCATCGTGCGAGAGGAGCTCCGGAAGCTCTCTTTTCCACAGCCAGAGGTGACGTCGATTGCTGAGGTAGTACGCGAGGAGATCCAGCAGTCACTTGGCGTTGCTCAGCCAGTACAGCCGCAGCCACAGGCTATCAGCTACGGTGCTGCGGCCCGCCGTCCCGCTCCTCCGCCGCGCCCACGTCAAGACGCCACTCCGCCGCAGTTCCGCCGCCAGACACCTCCGCCGCCACCATCGACGTCATACAGCCAGCCAGCCGGCCAGCGATACACGCCGAGGAAGACCGACGTTTGGCGCGCCCCCCGACCACCGCCCACTCTGCTACCATTGCGGAGAAGCTGGTCACACATACCGCCGCTGCCAGTACTGAGAGATGGGCCTACGCGGTTTCGCCGTCGACGCGCCTCGTCCACAGCGGGGTGAACGACCGCAAGACATCGCCGACTACCTCGCAGGAGCTCAGTGGACGCCCCGACGACCTTCCCGCTCACCGTCGCCCGGCCGCTACATGTCGCCGCACCGCCGGCAGTACACTGGCCCTAACCGGGGCCGGTCACCTAGCCCTTACCCGGAAAACTAAGGGCAGCAACCGATGGAGGTGCGGTTGCTGTACGTCGAACTACCGAAGATCCTCCGCCGACGCCGACGACGACGACGCGACGAAACCTGCTGAACACGACGCGAAGCAGACAGAGCACTGCCGACGAAACCTCGCGGACCGAGCTAGACCTGACGACTCAACATGATGGAAGCAGCGCAACAAATCGACGCAGCCGTGATCCGACGCCGCGAGCTAACCGCAACGCAAGGCGACGGACTAGCGACCTCGACGTTCTCATCGACGGTCACAACGTCACCGCTCTCGTCGACACTGGTACCGACTATTCCGTCGTCAGTGGGCCATTCGCCGCCATGCTGAAGAAAGTAAAGACCGCTTGGAGTGGACCTGAAATTCGGACAGCTGGAGGCCACCTGATAACGCCGATTGGAGTCTGCACGGCGAGAGTCACCGTCAATAACCGGACTTATCCTGCGAGCTTTGTAATCCTACAAAACTGCTCCAGGGATGTGATACTTGGAATGGACTTCCTAAGTGACCACGGCGCCGTCATCGACCTAAGGTCTGAGTCGATAACACTAACCTCAGACAAAGCGCTGCCGCCCGTTGCGACGCCAGCAAATCATGCATTGAATGTGATAGAAGAGCAAGTGACCGTTCCGCCGCGCTCCAGCGTCATTATTTCCGTCGGCACCGAAAACCCTGCGAACCTTGAAGGCGTCATCGAGGGCGATCAGCACCTACTCCTGAACCGTCAAATTTGCGTCGCAAGAGGTATTGCCGAGCTGCGTGACGGTAAAGCAAAGGTACTGCTGACAAACTTCAGCCACGAATATAGGCACCTTAACATTGGTACGACGGTCGCCTACATCGAGAAGTTCGTGGACGCCAGCAATGCTTTCGCCCTATCCGATGCTACCGAACCTCCTTCGACGAATCGAGGTCCCGGAATAGATTTCGACGTCAACCCGAGTCTCCCGAAGCACAAGCAAGACCAGCTCAAAAGTCTGCTCTTGCAATTCAAGGACTGCTTCTCGTAGTCGTCAAGAATTCGACAGACCCCAATCGCGAAACACCGCATCATAACAGAGGAAAATGCGAGACCACTCCGCCAGAGCCCGTATCGAGTTTCAACGCGAGAACGCGATGCCGTAAAGCAACAAGTCGACGAAATGCTACGCGACGACATCATCCAGCCTTCCAAGAGTCCTTGGGCGTCACCCGTGGTGTTAGTGAAGAAGAAGGACGGAACCCTGCGTTTCTGCGTCGATTATCGCCGCCTGAACAAGATCACGAAGAAGGACGTGTATCCTCTCCCACGTATAGACGACGCCCTGGATCGACTCCACAGCGCGCAGTACTTTTCGTCGATGGACCTCAAGACCGGCTATTGGCAAATGGAGGTCGACGAGAGAGACCGAGAGAAGACTGCCTTTATCACACCAGACGGCCTCTTCGAGTTCAAGGTCATGCCCTTCGGTCTTTGCTCGGCACCTGCGACGTTCCAACGTGTTATGGACACTGTACTCGCCGGCTTGAAGTGGCAGACCTGCCTTGTGTACTTGGACGACGTCGTTGTATTTTCATCAAACTTCGACGAACATCTCCGGCGCCTTCAGGCTGTACTTCAAGCAATCAAGGCCTCCGGACTCACCCCTGAAGCCAGAAAAGTGCCGCTTCGCATACGAGGAACTTCTGTTCTTGGGTCACGTCATCAGCAAGTCTGGAGTTCGCCCCGACCCACGGAAAACAGCTGCCATCGCTGCCTTCCCGCCGCCCACCGACAAGAAAGCCGTACGCCGATTTCTCGGCTTGTGCGCCTATTATCGACGCTTCGTCAAGGGATTTTCGCGCATCGCCGAGCCACTAACTCAGCTCACGAAAAACGACGTGGAATTCAAGTGGGGAACGCCGCAGGAGGAAGCATTTCAGGAACTAAAACGACGCCTGCAAACGTCTCCGTTACTTGCGCATTTCGACGAATACGCCGAAACAGGAGTACACACCGACGCGAGCAGCGTAGGACTCGGCGCCGTCCTTGTGCAGAGGACGGACGGACTGGAAAGGGTTATCACTTACGCTAGCCGGTCGCTATCAAAGGCAGAGGCCAACTACTCCACAACAGAAAAGGAGTGCCTTGCCATCATCTGGGCTACATCAAAGTTTCGCCCCTACCTTTACGGCAGGCCCTTCAAAGTTGTGAGTGACCACCACGCCTTGTGTTGGCTAGCTAACTTGAAAGACCCTTCTGGTCGCCTCGCACGGTGGAGCCTGAGACTTCAAGAATTCGACATTACCGTCGTTTACAAGTCCGGAAGAAAACACTCTGATGCCGACTGCCTGTCTCGTGCCCCCGTCGACCCACCGCCGCTGGACGACCAGGATGATGACGGCTTCCTGGGAACCATAAGTGCCGACGACTTCGCCGAGCGACAGCGCGCCGATCTGGAACTCAAGGGCCTTATGGAATACCTCGAGGGCAAGGCCACTGTGGCTCCAAAGGTATTCAGACGAGGACTGGAGTCGTTTTTCATGCGCAACGGCGTTCTTCTAAAGAAAAACTTCTCGCCACTTCGGGCCGACTCCCTCCTCGTAGTACCTTCGGCATTACGTCCAGAAGTTCTGCATGCTTTGCATGACGACCCGACGGCTGGACACCTTGGATTTTCCCGTACGCTGGCAAGGATACAAGAAAAGTACTACTGGCCTCGCCTCACTGCCGACGTCACCCACTACGTGAGGACTTGCCGAGATTGTCAGCGACGGAAGACACCACCGACTAGGCCAGCCGGACTTCTGCAGCCCATCGAGCCACCTCGCCGGCCGTTCCAGCAAATCGGCATGGACTTACCGGGGCCGTTTCCGACGTCGAATTCCGGAAACAAATGGATCGTCGTAGCTACTGACTACCTCACCCGCTACGCCGAGACAAGGGCCCTCCCCAAGGGCAGTGCCGCCGAGGTAGCAAAGTTCTTCGTCGAGAACATCGTACTGCGTCATGGCGCCCCAGAGGTCCTCATTACCGACAGAGGTACGGCCTTTACTGCGGACCTAACTCAGGCGATCCTGAGGTACAGCCAAACAAGTCACCGCCGGACCACCGCCTACCACCCACAGACCAACGGCCTGACCGAGCGTCTAAATAAGACCATCGCCGACATGCTGGCCATGTACGTCGACGTCGAACACAAGACGTGGGACGCCATCCTTCCGTACGTGACCTTCGCATACAACACGGCCGTGCAAGAAACGACGCAGATGACGCCATACGCGTTGGTCTACGGACGGAGCCCGGCAACGACGCTCGACGCCATGTTACCAAACGTGACCGACGAGGAAAACATCGACGTAACCGCCTACCTACAGCGCGCCGAAGAAGCACGACAGCTCGCCCGCCTGCGGATCAAAAATCAGCAGACGACTGACAGCCGCCGCTACAATCTTCGACGACGGTTCGTGGAATACCAGCCCGGCGATCGCGTTTGGGTCTGGACGCCGATACGACGACGTGGACTCAGTGAAAAACTTCTGCGACGATACTTCGGACCGTATAGGGTGCTTCGACGTCTCGGCACACTCGATTACGAGGTTGTCCCCGACGGCATTTCGAACTCTCAACGGCGCCGTGCGCGACCTGAAGTCGTCCATGTCGTGCGCCTCAAGCCGTTTTACGCGCGGTAGTGAACCTGAGGACTGTACTTCTTTTTTCTTTCATTGGACTTTCTTGCTTGTGCGTATTGTTTATTGAACTTTCTTGATTTATTGTCGTTATTTATTGTTGCATGTATTTTGACCATGTGTTCTGTTCTAAGCATCGGGACGATGCCTTTTCAGAGGGGGGCATTGCCACGCGCGTTTCTTTCACTGTATTCGATTTCCGCCCACAAAGACTATCAGCAGTACTCGGCGCAGACCGCGCCTTATTGTTCCAGAAGCTTCTCGCTTGTAGTAGATCGTTCTGTTAAGATTGCACGCAAGACGCTAACACTCAAGATTATTCCAGCGCTTCCGCGACGACTAGTGATAAGGCTAGAATGTTCGACGCGTGCGTTATAAAAGCCGGCGCGCTCCAACGATGTACAGTTGATCGACGGCCGACGCTCCGTTCGCCGCTATCAGTGCCAGTGCTTATTGCTCTAATCTGACTTTCCGTTTACCGGCCACAAGTTCGGCCTAATAAACAGTTTCATCTTGAACATTACCGACTGCTGCTTGGGTCAACGTCACGACCACGTGACAATATCATAATTATAACCCGAGTTTTTGCACAGATAAGTGCAAGTTTTGACACGAAAGGATAGACCTGAATTTGTGCTTGCTCTCACACACCCAAAAAGAACGAAACCAAACATGTAAAGATCGACAGAAATGGGATAAGGACAGAAATCACGCTGCTCAATTCCACTCTAGATGGTCAATTCTGAGCACCTCCGCAAAGAAATAGAATTCGAAAGCGATAAACTGTGCGACGCTGTCAGGACAACCGAAACCTGGTATACAAATAACAGTCAAATCTTTCAGCTTTCTCACGAGAAAATGTTCTACCTCAATAGTTTATCGAAACACGGGGGAGGCGTGTCCTTATTAATGTCCGAGAATATGCCTTGTGACATACTTGATGATTTTTCGTGTATGACAAACGATTTGCGAATGCTCTGTTTTTACGGTGAAAAAGGCATCTTTGTCGTATTCTTCCGCCCTCCCTATGGTATTGTAGCTCATTTTCTTTATTTCTTTGATGAATTGTTATCATTTTCAAATGACAACAGTTATAATTACTGGGGGAGATTTTGATGTGAGGATTGGCTCGGATACAACACGGCGGTCTGTCTTTGAGGGTATCTGGAATCCTACCATTAACACACTTCACTTAGCTCTAGAGCAGCAGTAAATACGGAAACCTTCTTAATTTATTTATACGGAATCGCTCCCCCCTATACATCACAAGTGCTGTTTTCGATAGTTCCATAAGTGAACATTGTCATGCTTGTCAAAGCTACAGTTGCTAAAACTTTCCGTACAGGCACAAAAGGAACTTTAGAGAAAGTAACTAAGGATACTCTGACAGCTATTCAAACAAAGTTGATGCAACCTAACTGGAATAATATTTTACCAGAAAAGGATGCTGAATGTGATTATAACATTTTTTGGTTGGCTTGTTGACGCTTATAAAAACATTTTGATTACAAAATAAATGGAAGAAAAAAAATACCTAAGAAAGCCATGGTTAACTAATGCTTTTTTAAAATAAAAATAAAAAAAAATGTGACATACCAATGCCAAATTTATTAAAATGGCAAAACCTCTGGTTTAAAAAGAAAGGTTTTGTAACACATTAACCAAAAATTGCGGAAATCCCGAGATTCTTATTTGTTGCGTATGTTTTCGTCTTGTATGAACGATTTCGGCAAACTATAGAATAGACTAATTGTTCTTATGGATAGAAAAGACAGGAGTGATCCAGATTAGGAAATCAGTTTAAAAGTTTGATCGTTGGTAGAGGAAGATTTAGAAAACGCCCTAAACGACTTTTTTTGTGCACATTGACGTTGACCCCAATCAAAAGTAGATCTGCCGGTTTTTAATATTCAGATAAATAAAATTACATTTTTTTGTCCATCTACCCAACCATACCCTCTTAAAAAGGGCTCAGCCATAATTCATCATAAGCAACCGCACCGACAAAGCCTGAAGCTACAATGGTGGGCCTCTGGCTTTGCATATGCGTAGTGAGTACCTTGTTATTTCTCCAAAATAAGAATCATTGTGTAGAGGGTCCTAGTTCATACGGAAGGAAAGAAAGAATCGGGAAAGTTGTACGTTAGGCACGCACACGCCAAGCTTCGTTTGTCCCTATTTTTCCGACAAGGTATTGGCTCCCGAATTTTTATTGCGTCAACAGTTATATCGACACTCTTTACGGGCTGTTGCCGTCGCTGTCATTTGCCGCATATATAGTTCAAATTAATACTGTAACTGCGCGCATCGCATGTTCTATCCGCGAATAAAACCTAGCAAGCACTGTCCACGAACGCAGCTAAAGCAGGCATGAAACGAGATTTCAATCGCGGTCGCACGGAGAGTGTATGCGAAAGGACTATCTCACGAGGGAGGAAACGCGTAGCCCTTGTTTCATAAGGAGCATCAATGGACGCTATTGGAAGGGGAATGGGGGCTGCGTAACTCGAAGGGTGCGGTCGCATGCGCTGGCATTTCCTTGACAGACATCGGCGAACGGTTCGTATACCCTTCTACGTGCAGCGCTCACGTCGCTGCTTGGATGACAGACTGCGCAAAAAAAGCTCCTGTCCCTCGAGCGGCCGCATCTCCTAGCACCACCATTTTGCTGAGTTACGCGAGATTAGATCCAATCAAGCTACGTGTTTGCCTTCGTGTAACATTGCAAAGCGTGCATTTTTTGCCCTTAAGGAAAAGTATAATTTTTTATGGAATATTTGTGCTTTTCCGCCATAAGACGCACCCAATGATCAACGACAAGGTAATGTAGTGGCGTTGCCGGATAGCAATATCGCTGCGCTGTTTCTATAAAAACACGAGGTACCTCGGCGAGATGTAAACAGGTCAAAGGAAGGAGTAAGAGGCAGAGAAAACAGGGCTTGGCTGAGCGTTGAATACATGGTGCTGAATCCGGTTTAATTGCTTTGTCGAAGACTAAAGGTCTGCGTGATACAAATGTGAGGCCAAATAAAATCAGTGCATGACGCGTACCGCCCCATCATGTGCATAACTTCACGAAGCAATGTAAAAACAAAAACCGGCAGATCCCACGCACTGTGGGAATCGATGTAGAATGCGAAGCAGCCAGCAAGGAGCAAATAATGCTGTACATAATACGCATGTCATGATTTACATGTTAGGACATGTAATTTATGTTCGTCATACAGTCACGTCGCGCAATAGCAATTTTGGTGTATATCAAGCTAGCGAACTGACGCAAGCGCGCTATGAGCGTGGCCGTGGCATGTAAATGGCATTGTAGATGACATGCATGCCATGATATTCATGTTACTACCTGCCACTTATCATCGATATAAAGTCACGTCACGCAATACCAAATTTGGTGTATATCAAGCCAGCGAAACGGCCGCGAGCGTGCCATGAGCGTGGCATGCAAGTCATGTTGCCCATGACATGTCACGATTTCCATATTACCACTTGCCATTTACGCTCGTCATACAATCACGTCGCTCAAAAGGACACTTTGTACATTCCAAAGTGTGTTCGGCGAAATTTTGTAGCCATTCGACTGACTATAACATGTCTTTTTTTTTACACTCTCATTGGGATGGTACACAAGCGGAATGTGTGCATGTTTTTTTTTAAATTTTTTTTACTTCGAATCGCAGTGTGACGCGAGTCCAATCTGCCTCCGTTTCGCATGCGTTCGTATTCTCGTGCTTTGCGCATCGTGAAGACGCCATCCGCGTTCCAGCGTTTAAATTGACGGAGACATTGTAAATTCCAAATTACGTTCCTCGAACGCCTGTGCCCACTGAGACGGGGTCGGTCAGAATGGAACGCGAAGCGCGTGTCTCCCTCCTTGCATGACTAGACACGCTTGGCAAAGCGACGCTTTGCCAAGCGTGTCTATACCTCGCGACAACTTTCTGTGGCAGCACAGCCAAAGCTACGTGGGCGGAGCTTCTGCACATGTGTTACTACGCCAAGTAGTCCGTTTGCGGGCAAGTTCGGTTTCGGTTTCGCAAGTGCATCCAACATGTAGGTTTTCGCACGGACATCCAAGGTTTATGATGTTATTTTTGAAATAGTGTAATAAAGGATAGGTTATACGTAGCTTTAATTGAAAGCTATGACAAGCCTTGCGATACTTATGAACGCAGCGGTGAAGAAAAAAATACGTGGAATCATTGCTGTGTTCTTCTGCGAATTCGAGCATAGCTAATCTGCCAGCGGTTCAAGCCCGCGTGTAAAGTGAGCACCATTCAGTAATGCTTGCATTTGCTTGATTGCATTTTTTTTCAAAGCAATAAAATATTGTTTATTGCTAAGTAACACAGGAAGCAGCTTTATTGAAGCGGTCAGATTTATTTTTGAAAAAAAAAAGGGGGAGGGGGGGAAGGCGCACGTTCGAGCAGGAACTGTGCGTGTTAGGAAATTCAACGCAATGGCAAGAAACCATGTCCTAAATTTCGGTGAACACAGGGTCGGTATTGTCGTTTTCCTTCTTTTGAAGACGCACAACTTTATGAAGACGCTCACGTTAATTTGTTCGTGGACGCGAAGACATCGATGGGTCGCAGATATCTTGGCCACGACTGGTCACAGGCACGCGTCTCACGTTCGTAAATCCACGGCTGTGGTAAATCCAAGCGGGTGAAACGCACTCCTTACTCGGTCAAGAACGCTGTTTTGGCCGTTAGCCGCATAATAGACATGAACGCGCCTGTTGCCCAGGCGAAGCTTTTCACTGGTGATTTTATCCTCCAAAATCGCTGTCATCGCAAAGCGCCAAGAAACGCTCCCGCCGTAGACGCCGACGGGTACGGTGTTAAAGTGCGCGATCTTTAGCGTTATTGTATCAGCAATATCAGGCAACCGAAATACCGACCACGTATGGAACGCAATTTATGAAAAGGGTCATTGTTTTTACGTACAGTTTCCAATCGCAATTTTGCTTTCAAGCGGCTGGTCTTGCTGAAGACTGACAGGTCGCCGGTGTCACTTTCAAGGTGGCTATCGCGATGAGAGACCCACTTGCGCTGACGGTATCACACGCACAACTTCTTTCTCCGTGATAGCATGTGCGGGGAACAAAATATTTGACGACGCACAGCTGTCTTCTTTTCCTCTGCGCGATAAATACAGATCACCTAGCGAACACGCACTCATCCTCGCTCACAAGCCCCGATGTGAACTTGCTGCAACCGAACGACGCCATCGTTGTTTACTGGGGCAGGAAAAAGGTGAAATGACACCATGAAACCAGAAAACTAGAAACAGCAAGAAACGAAACTCCCACACGGAATAAGCTTTCTTGATAACAATGTGAACGATCTTGAGCATAATAACTACATCTTTTGTTTTTATGTTGCCTTTTATGCTAGGTAGTATATAAAAGTTAGCGTTCGCGGACTACATGCAGACGCGCAGTAAAAAAGTGCGTGATTCGGCTTCGTAGCTTTCGCTGTGCTGCCACAGAAAGTTGTCGCGAGGTATAGTCATGCAACGGACGGCGTCCAACGCGACCGCCGTCCGTTTGCGCGCCCCGGCGCCCACCTGACGCCGTGCTGACGCCACCTGACGCCACCTGACGCAGGCCGGAGGGACGGACGGACGTGAGCATGGGACATTAAAGGCTTTCGCCTTAAAAGTTTGGCGTATATCAAGCTAGCGAAACGGCCACGAGAGTGTGATGAGTGTGCATGCAAGTCATGATGCACATGACATGTCATGATTTCCATATCACCACTTGTCATTTATGCTCGTCATACAATCCGGTAACTCAACACCAAATTTGGTGTAGATCAAGCTAGCGAAACGGCCACGAGAGTGTCATGAGCGTGGTATGCAAGTCATGTTGCACATGACATGTCATCATTTCCATATTAGTTTACAAAGTAAACGAGCCCTTAAGTTCACACTTCTTTCCTTCGTTCATAGCCGAGGGTCTCGTTCTGGCAGACTTCTTGCCTTCAGGTGGTATGCGAGGGATTATTGGTCAGCTGCCAGATCGTAATAAGATCACGTACTACGTGACGCCTATAGGCAAAAGGGTGTTCTACACTCGCCGTAATGGCAACAGGCGGCGCTGACTGACGCTCCCACGTTTAAATGAACATAGAAACCCTAAAAAGTGGACGGGGGGATGACCGCCACCGTAGCTCAGTGGTAGAGCATCGGACGCGTTATTCGAAGGTCGCAGGTTCGGATCCTGCCGGTGGCAAGTTATCTTTTTCGTCCACTTTCCTTTCTTCACATTTACATTACAGATACTTCTAATAACGTGCCCTATACTTTCCCTGGCATCATTGTCTGTTAATTCTCATTAATAATGTGTTTAACAAAGTAAACGAGCCCTTCAGTTCCCACTTCTTTCCTCCATATTAGCACTAGTCATTTATGCTCGTCATACAGTCACGTCACTCCATAGCGAATTTGGTGTATATCAAGCTAACAAAACGGCTTCGAGAGTGTCATGAGCGTGGCATGCAAGTCATGTTGCACATGACATGTCATCATTTCATATTACCACTAGACATTTATGCTCGTCATACAGTCCCGTAACTCCATAGCGAATTTTGTGTATATCAAGCTAACGAAATGGCCGCGAGCGCGCCATGAGCGTGGCATGCAAGTAATGTGGCACATGACATGTCATGATTTCCATATTACCACCTGTCATTTATGTCCGTCATACAGTCACGTCACTCAATCCCAAATTTGGTGTATATGAAGCTAACGAAACGGCCGCGAGCGCGCCATGAGCGTGGCATGTAAGTCATACTTTTCATGACAAGTTATTCATGATTTTCATGATATGACCAGCCATTTATGTTCGTCATACGGTCATGTCACGCCATACCAAATTTGGTATAAATCCCATAAACGATACGGGCAGGAGAGCACAAAGTCGTAGGCGGCTAGATAGATAGATAGATAGATAGATAGATAGATAGATACGCTCAAAGTCGCCGAAGTTCGCCAAGAAATGCTTCGCATTTAAAAATTATCAGTGTGCAACGAATGACGCTTTCATAAATCAACCTTTTATGGGTCATCGTTGCACGGCAGTGCGTTCTGAAATCACTCAGGTTTTCATTGTGAACATGCACACAGTACAGATCGTTAACAAAATAGCGTTGATGACCACGTTCTCATTAATCGCTAGTAGCTGCGGAGCACGTTTAGGATATTGATTACATTGATTCTGAAAGAACTAATCGGTCAAAAATGTACTCATGAGGCGATCGCGTTCAGAAGAAGTGAGTACTGGTGCACGAAGGTAACCGAAAATTTGAAGTCCTTTCCAATGACGTGAGCTAGCTGTCATGTCGCACTGGTTAGCGTTACAGGCTAGCGAATTTTATTTGCGCCTTAATAGTAAGCACAATATATGTGCAAGAAAATATGTGGCAGCCTTTGCCTGGATATCGCACAAGTTTTGCGATGCTTGCGAGTTGCAGCGTATCAAAACTTCACCCGAAATGCGTAAGCATGTTTATGCCGAATGAACAAGAAAACTGTCTTTCTATATGTATGTCCTCGCACGTAATACGACAATCGTTCTTTATAAATTAATGAATCAAAAATAAAAATGACTTTAGTTCGCAGGGCTCTGTTAATACTCGCGCCCCCCACGACCGGAAGGCTAGTGTCTTTACCACTGGACTTTTTCTGTGTTAACCACAACACCTTTTCTTCATTATTATCTGTTGTAGGTCACAAGAAACGGGACTAAAGGAATAATATTACAAGATACAACAAATATTGCTGGACCACACCTGCTGTCAACCACTCGGCCACTAACATTACCGTTGAAAATTCCCGCTTTGTAACCTGGGGTTCTGCCCTAGCGACACATAACGCAATCTTTCATTTTTTCCGCTTCGATAAAAGAGGTCAAGCTTTCCTGAGAATACAGTCAACTTCGTATTCTATGGAAATCACAGAAGAATTTACTCATTTGTAAGCACCGTGGAAGCGGGCTCGCCTTTTTCCAGGAGAGCTACATCGTCTCCGCTGTAATGAGTTCCTCTGTGGGAAGAATCAAATGATCCGCCGCGTTTCATTTGGTTCCGTTCTCGCCTTCACTACTCTTCTTACAGGTGATGGTTCCTCGCCACTTGTTTCTGCGTAAAGCCATAGCCTCCGAGATAACGCGCCGGCGGGTTTCTCTCCGGCCGTCCCAATCGCACGGAGAGAGTGTAACTTCAGAGGTGGGCGTGGCCCGTTCCTCCTCCGCACCGCGACGCTCGCCACTGAGGGTCGGATAGGTCGGACAGAGGGCCGCGATGTTGGCGCAGCTTGCATGAGGCAAGGAAAAAATGGTTTTAATAGTTTATATAACCACCCACTGACTTGGAAATGTCAGACCAAGGTGTACGAGAGCCAAAGTGCATGGCCTCATTTTTCTCAATTGCGCTTCTTTTATTTGCTGGAAATATGCGCCTCCTATATTAGAGCAGTTAGAACTGCAATACCTCAGCAAGAGATCCGCATGTGCTGGAAATGCACCATACTTCGAAGTCTGCGGTATGTATAGTGTGGGGGGCGCTGGCGCAGGTGAACGATTATTGGGCTGAGCGTGATGACGCTCCATCGAGGCTCGCACTCGCCCTGCGCTAAAGACGTAGCAGTTGTAGCTGGGCCTTCGTTGCCTGGCCTTGTCAGCTCCATGTTATCTGTGGAAGCGTGACATGAGAAGTCAATGTGCTAACACATCAGAGTGTAGCAGACTGGGCTAGTTGGTTATGCATACTTAAATTAACAGCGCAAAGAACGGACACCACACAAAGGAAACACACAGGACAAGCGCTGACTTCCAACTGAAAATTTTATTGATACGAGAGCATCTTTTTTTTTTCCACTCTGGTGGTCCTTAACTGTTGTCACGTGCATTTATAAGATGCTCTCGTATCAATAAAATTTTCAGGTGGAAGTCAGCGCTTGTCCTGTGTGTTTCCTTGGTGTGGTGTCCGTTCTTTGCGCTGTTAATTTAAGTAACACATCACATCGCCACATTGGAAACGACTTATCACCAGTCATCCCACGTTAGAAAGAGCACCAGCTAATAGAAAGCGGCGCATGCAAATACGCATGTGACCGGAGCGCCTTTCGAAGCCCGCACTTCCGTACGGTCGGCGGCTCCGGGTAGGCAAGTAGTACTTCGCCCGTATCCTAGAGTGCCAGAACGCGGAGGAACCGAACGCTGTGAGACTTGCTTGTCAGGATAACATCGCCCGCGCCATGAATATACTCTGCAATAAACTACATTAATCTATTACATACAGTATAAAAAAAGGCATCATCTAAATTGTGCCTAACATTACTAAAATTCAAACAGACTACTGATAGTCCCGGTCACATCAACATTGGGAAAGACCAGCGATATAGAAACGGAACTTTTCGAAGCTCCACAGTGTTTTCACAGGTGCAACACCAGTTATAATTGTGATACAAATAGCACAAAAGGAGATTTGCATGTAGCATGGTGTGTGCAGAGCGGTGACGCCGTAATTTGCGCTCCTTTTCGCAGAACGGCAGTGACGCATCCACGCGAGGTAACCGCGCCAACGCAGCAGACGTTACAAGGAAATAACGTCGAGCGCGCGCTGGAGAGGTACGCTGAGCCGACTAAACTCGGCACTCGGCATGCTCTCTCCTCGCGATATCGTCGACGCCACCGGGACTCGCGCAAGAACTGCGCTCACACAACGCACAATGCTTCGCACTCGCCCGCAAGGCTTCCCCAGTTTCATTTTCCAACTACCTCCTGTCGCATCGCAAAAGCAAGGGATTGGGAGGAGGGTGGAGGCTGTCGCCACACGTTTAGACTGAACGTCGCTGGTGCTGTGACGGCTCCGGAGAGGTTAGTGGCGCGTTTTATTCATTAATCGTAGCCCATTTGCACTGTGAGTTTTACGGTAATTGTAGATACGTCGGGCGCTGTAAAAACGAAGATTGGACGCTCTGTTTTCTGCCGCGGTCTCCACTGCCACTGGGATGCTCAGCTGGCGCGCCCTCTCGCGGTAGCCGGGCGCGCGGCGCATTACATTTTTTTGCTGGGGAGCGCGGCGACTGGGACGGCCGGAGAGAAACCCACCGGCGGGCTATCTCGGAGGCCATGGCACGCTATAATGCCAGCACTAAGCGTTGAGCTTATCAGGATTCTGCGTTTGTCGGGTACACCCTGTTATCACCGCTAGAGCTGTCGAAAACGCACAAAATGGAGCGAGATCTCTTGATCGCGCACGATATATTCGTGCGAGACAAGGAAGAACTTGTGGGCGACTGCATCAACTGCATGGCAAAGCCGGGTAAGGGACAATTCACAACTTATATTTTTTCTAGTATATGGAGCAATCGAGAGTATGTACGCTAATGATGTCACGTGAATCAGCATTCTGGCGCCATGAAGTGCGCCAAAAAGACGAAAAAACACTACGCTGTGACCAAAAATAAGCCGAGATGGGAGTAAATGACTTGTCCTCTTGCGCACCCCCCCAATGGGGGTTTTCTATACTCCGTAGAGGAAGAGTAAAAAATTTACTTCCCAAAAGTACGGCGTTTTTGGATGGATTGAGGGGAGTATTTATTTACATCCATTGGGGAATTTTTTTCAGGTAAGTATGGCAGTAAATTTTTTATATCCATCCAAAAAAAAGGTGACCGCCTTTCGCAGCCGTACAATTTGCCAGCTAATGTTTAATTAAAGTAGCTTCGAAGCACATAACATTGATCACACGTACACAAACATGCACACAAACTCGCAAATTATTACGACACTCACATCGACCGCCACTGGCACTGCACAACTACATGCGGGTCACCGGGTATATATAGGCACCGTATCTTGATCTCCCATGTTGCTCTGGTGGGCACTTCGTTTACGCGTAATTAAGCAATAAACTTTCATGGGGTAGGTACAAAAATACTATGGGCTGATAGGTACCCCTGAAACACACATATCTTTTGTTTTAAATCCGCCAAACATTGACCGCTTTTTAATTGGCGAAACTTAATTATCAGCTGGCTCTCTCTCGCATGGGCTGAATTTGTATTAGCAGTACTGTGTGTGTGTCCATAACATGCACTGAATCGTACACAAACCCATAAACCATGAGCGGCCGTGCAGGGCTATTCAGTGGCACACATTCAGCAACACCGGCAAAGAACCGATGATCCCCGCCGCTACCGCGTCCTTGTCGCCGCCTTAGCTAGGCCTCTCCCAAGAGTACGGCCCGGCTATGCGATGAACGACTGCTGGCGATCACAAAATTCTTGCTGCTGTGCAGTTTTCGTGGTCGTTATTTTTAACAAACACAAAAAAAAATCATGGTTGACCCCTCCGTCATAGGAATCGGTATAACACGAAAGTGAAACGTGTTGTTACAGAAGTAGTTGAATTTTTACTGTACATTGATGTAAGAGTGCTTGCACAATGTCTGTTGGTGTTATAGCATCGTTTAACGTGGATGCATCGACGTTGACGCTTGGCGGTACATCTGTATCCCGACGACTAGCGTCCATGATCGGTGATAAAACAAACCCTTGTGGTCATAGATGCTTGTGGTTGCTGTACGGTGAGAGCGAAATCGGTGAAAGCTGTGTGACAGCCAGAAGAGCGTCACTGATTGGACGCCGATCTTGGGCTAAGGTCGCCTACTCGCGGCATATTCGAGTTATTGAGCAACGCTGTCCGACCAGAGGGAAACGCAACGCGCGTCGAGTCTTCCCCGTTGGTCGGCTGCGGTTTTTCGCGGAGCGAGCTTAAGTTGGGAACGCGGAGCTACGGCCACGCAACGCGCTCGCGCGTTGCAGAGCAATTTTAAATGCGAATGCATTTCTTAGTCGGGCTATGTCCGCATCTCTCCGCTCTCACTCCCTCTCCCATAGCAACAGCTGCGGGCGCGCGCGCTTATACTTGCCCCTAGCAACCGGAGCAGGTGGTGCGGGCGGAGTAGCGGAGAGTGAGTGGAGAGGAGGAGCGCGCTCTGGTGTGTGAGGGCGCTCGCATCGCGGGAGCTAGGCGGAGCTCCCGCGTGTGTGGAGAGAGTGTAGGAGAGGGTAGGTGCAGTGCTGCGCCTCTCCTTCTCTCGCCGTTCGCTCGCATATATATATATATATATATATATATATATATATATATATATATATATATATATATATATATATATATATATATATATATATATATATGTGTGTGTGTGTGTGTGTGTGTGGCGACACAATCTGCGCACAATTCCGCGCAGCATCCACCTTGCTATCAGACAGCCCGGCGTGACACGACCACACGCTGCACTGCAATCGGATAAGCCGCAGCGTCACCCAAGGCTTCCGTCACCAGCGGTGACTTCAAAAGCAGGCTGCCAAGCTTCGAAGCGCATCATTTTGTTCCTCTACCTCTGTCGAGCGTAGCGTCAGAATGCTCTCCCGATGCTGCTACCATAGTTGAATAAATGGTCGTTACGTTTTTTTATGTTGGGATGCGTCCTTCCGTCGACACGGCATCCCACATCTGGTGACCCGGAAACCGAACAAATCGCACCACCATTACCGACTCGGAAGCCCTTGCCGCTCTGCGCCAGCAAGTACAACAACTTGAACAGCAACTGCAGGCCCGGCAACAGGTGCTCCAGCAGCAGCGCGTGCCCACAAAACCGCATTCGCTCGATGGCTCCGCACCACCCCACTCGGGCCACGTCCCCCCAAAGCTCCGTTCCGGCGGTCGCTGTCAACGCAGGCCCCGCTGCTACAGCGGCCGTTGCCGACCTAGACGCCTGGAGGGTACCTGTCAAACTTCCGCCATCTTGGGCGGACTCGCCCGAGATATGGTTCGCCCACATCGAGGCCCAGTTCTCTCTTGCTCACATCACGCAAGACCGGACCCGCTACGACTACGTAGTCGCCCACCTGGACGCCCGCTACGCTAACGAGGTCCGGGACATCCTTGCCCATCCACCAAAGGCCAACGTTTATGAATACCTGAAGACGGAACTCATCCGCCGTCTGTCACCCTCGGAAGACCGGAAGGCGCGAGAACTTCAGTCCGGAGAACTAGCCGAACGCAAACCATCGCAGCTCCTCCGCCACATGCGTGCCCTCGCAGGCAACATGGAAACGCACGATTCTTTCCTGCGAACGCTTTGGCTCCAGCGACTTCCACCGAATGTTCAGGCGATCTTGCAGGCTCAGCTAAAGCTACCCCTTGACCAACTTGCCGAGATCGCTGATCGCGTCATCGATGTCTCTTTGCCGCAGTCATCGCCCACCATCCAGGCTGTCGCTGCGCCACTAAACACCACGGAGCTCGCGCACCACATCGATGACATCGAGAGACGGCTCAGCTCCATTCAACGACACCTCGATCAACACCCAAAGACGCGCCCACGCTGCCACCCTCCAAGCCGTGACCGTAATACCACCTCGCCACAACAGCCTGGTGCTCACGACCGGTGTTACTATCACGGACGCTTCGGGGACAGAGCCCGACAATGTCGACCACCCTGCTCTGCTCGGCACGAGGGGAAACGCCAACGGCAGCTCGTAGGCATGGCTGCGAGCTGCCAACCTGGAGGCCGTCGCATCTTCATCACCGACCAAGTCACAAAGCAGCGGTTCCTTGTCGATAGCGGTTCCGACATCTGCTGCTACCCACGATCCCATCTTCAAGGTCCTCGCCCGCCGACATCTTTCGAGCTCAGCGCGGCAAACCAGTCCGCAATCAAGACGTACGGCTCGCTGCGCCTGCACATCCAGCTCAGGAACCTACGCCGCGACCTTCATTGGGATTTCGTCATCGCCGACTTCGCTGAACCAACAATCGGCACGGACTTTTTGGCACATTATAGCCTCCTGCCGGACTGCCGCCACGATCGTCTCATCGACGCGACAACGGGATATTTTGCGCCAGGCCAGCGAACGACCACCCACCAACCAAGCATCAAAGTGCTCAGTGTTGAAAATCATTCACCGTACCACGCCATCCTCACCGAATTTCCCGGTTTGACGCGTCCCAGTGGGCTGCCACGCAAAGTGCAGCACACCACCGTGCACTACATCCGCACCACTCCAGGCCCCCCCGGTTTTCTGCCGCGCCCGTCGCCTTGCCCAAGACCGCATGCGCATAGCCAAGGCAGAGTTCGAAGCCATGCTCCGAGAAGGCATCGCGCGTCGCTCCGACGGCCCATGGGCCTTGCCACTTCACCTTGTCCCGAAGAAGACCGATGGCTGGCGACCATGTGGGGACTACCGCGCCCTCAACGCGCGCACCATCCCGGACAGGTACCCCGTTCACCATATACAGGACTTCGCCCATCGCATTCACGGCTGCCACGTTTTCTCCGTGCTAGACTTGGTGAAGGTTTACACGCAGATACCCGTCAATCCGGACGACGCCCCGAAAACTGCAATAATTACCCCGTTTGGCTTGTTCGAGTTTCCCTTCATGAGCTTTGGCCTAAGGAACGCAGGGCAAACCTTTCAGCGCTTCATCGACGAAGTCGTCCGCGGCCTCGACTTCTGCTTCGTCTATCTTGACGACATATTGGTCTTTTCACGTGACGCCGATGAACACCACGGGCACCTTCGTCTGTTGCTCCAACGCCTCGACGACCACGGCCTACTCGTCAACGTCCAGAAGAGCATGCTCGGCGCTTCCACCGTCCATTTCCTCGGCCATGAAGTTTCGTCAGAGGGAACTCGACCTTTGCCTGAACGCATCTCTGACTTGCAGAAGTACCCTCAACCCACCACCGCTAAAGACCTTCGCCGTTTCCTCGGTATGCTGAACTTTTACAGACGTTTCTTACCGCACGCCGCCGACTACCAAGCGCCCCTTCATGATGCCTTGGCATCATGAAGGAAACCAGCCCGTCACGTGGACACCGTATATCTCCTAACCTGAGTAGTATGCCTGAGTAGTATGCTGAGTAGTATGTATATCTCCTAACCTGAGTAGTATGCCTTTGTTCCCAGGCCACCGGTACCTGGGTCCCGGGAATCCACTGCGCAACGGAGATCCGGTGGACGAGGACGACGGCATAGCCAAGTCGCACGACGAAGCCTACGAGCGGGCCAAAAGTCACGTGGACGTCTTTGCGGCTGACCAGGCATCTGCGGCTCTCTTCTTGAATGACTTTAGACGCACGGGTAACTGGCACTCTGCATTAGGTGCAGTTGGTCTGGGCACGAAGAATATTGTGGAACAATACGTTTTGGGCCGCAGTCTCTATGGAATGCCAGGAGACAGACGGAAAACGTGCACATAACCGGGAATCAGATACAGCAAACGCAGAGCGATACCTGCCTGACTCAAGCACCGGCGACACCGAAAGTACGCAAATGTCGCAGCAGATGCCCTCAGACGCCCCCATCCGTCAAGGCGGAGCAGGAATTGGAGGTAACGGTGAAAATTCCTCAGAGCTCGTTCAGCAGATTTTGCGCGTACCTCGCGACCACGGAGTGGTCACAGTCTTCCGTGACAGCAAAATACTCACCACATGGGCCTACGCAATGATAAAGACTAATTTAGTTTATGACACCGAGAAAACGTTTCCAGGAATTTTGACTAGCCTGTCACGCTTGCCAGTGGACCGGCCGTATCTTTATATTCCTCACGGCACCTACATTAACCTACCATCTCACACAAGAGCTGTGACTTGTTCTGTCAAGGTAACCCCCTCATGGGTTACGCACGCCTTGGAAGACTGGCTCTTCAGTTGTCCAACCTGTCAACTCTGACATGCTAGTTTATGGCCTTAGTTCCGTCGGATTGAACCACTCCATGGACACCGGCATGTGCCGCGTTAAGAAAGGCGAGACAAACAACCCGATGAAGCCGCAGTCTTACACACCATTTCAGGAGAAGGACCATTCCGATCTCGCTAAGAGCTATTGGGGACTTAAAATCACACCGGGAACCGAGGGTCAAGATGGCGACGACGAAAAGAGCATACCTGCGTGCATGGGTGTGCCGCGACACAACTTTGCCTACGACTTTATTCACATTGAAAAGGCTAGTCCCCGCTTGACCAAGTTTGTAAACCAGTTTCCTTTCAAAGGTCACGTGGGCACACCTATAATTAACTATGAGTACCAGTTTGGCACTGATGCGTGGCTAAAGATGGGTCCTACTTATAACGCGGGTAACGAGTTGCTAACGCGTACACAGCTTGGCCTGCCTACTGACGTTGCATCCTACACCACCAGCAACATGTCAAACTACGAATCGTACGAGCAAAAACCAGATCCAAACGTCACCATGCGACTTCGACGCGACGATATGCATACGCGCCACGTGAGATATTTGGACCCCATGGAAAATACTTACTTCACCCGAGGTCTAAAACCAATGACGCACTCCCCTATTCAACCGAGTTTGTGTTTTGGGGTGTTGGCGGTCAGCAAGTCGAACAAGGACGACCCCGGCAGTACAGAAACTTTTCAAGATATTGCCGCCTTTTTTTCAAATTGACACAGAATTGGTGGTTCATTCTGACGTAGACACCATAGTTGCCGACAGCGTTACTCTGCCATCGAACGTGGGGCCGTACTTGCGTCACTCCAACGAGAACATCAAAGCAAGTTACAACAGCCTCACACGTCACGGACGTCCAGTCAACCTTGCTCGCACGGAGTCCGAGGTTACCGAACACAAGGCAGAGCTGCAAAAAATTGCACAAGAGCAAATGAATGCA
>JALIZH010017113.1:0-42142 GCA_030522465.1 Rhipicephalus appendiculatus | reverse complement strand
TGTGTTCTTATTTTTGTACCCCAAGGTCTCTGCGGCCTTCTCTGATTGATGTATGCTCTTATTTATCCTTTTATCTACCGGCACTCAGTGCCAGATTCGTCGTCATCTACTTCCAAATCTTGTAATGGCGCGCACTCCAAACACTCGAACACGTCGCTCACCACAAAAGCCCCTGTTTCATTAAGTTTTCTTTTAAAAACAAACTACTCATAGGTGCGCGGTGTGTAATTCTCCCCACTGCACATGTCCACTGCGCAGTTCACTGTATAGCTCATATTTCACCGATTGTTCTGAACATCTCTGAGCCATGCTAACTCCATACACTAATTTTCCTATAGATATCTCGTAGGACTGTTTTTTGCAACAAAGGAGGTGTCCTGAGATGCGTATATCAGTGAGCGCACTCAGACCTAGAGAATGTATTCGTCACTATACTCTTGCGCAGCTTGCGACATGTGAGAATTTAAAATATTTTGCGAAAATACAATTTTGGTACGATGACAGAATTGCACTGAGCACACATTATCTGTGACGCTCATTGGTCAGAGAAGTGGGACTCATCGCCGCAGGGCTCTTTTTTTCTGTTTAGTCGGCCAGCTTTCTCGGTTTGCCAACATAATCTCTCTGCAAGCGAACCTATATTTCCCGTTCATTTTTTTTTACCGTGCTTCCGTAATCGACAAGGTAATCAAGTGACTTCCGGAAGAAATTAAGATCAAAAGATCTGATAACGGGCTGCAATAATAATATTAATATCTGGGGTTTAACGTCCCAAAACCACCATATGATTATGAGAGACGCCGTAGTGGAGGGCTCCGGAAATTTCGACCACCTGGGGTTCTTTAACGTGCACCTAAATCTAAGTAGACGGGCCTCAAGCATTTTCGCCTCCATCGAAAATGCGGCCGCCGCGGCCGGGATTCGATCCCGCGACCTGCGAGTCAGCAGTCGAGTACCATAACCACTAGACCACCCGGGGCGGGTAACGGGCTGCAAAAATAGCCCCGCAGAGTGGTAGTTTTCTTTACGTGTTCTTGTTTTTCTTGGAATATTTATTTGTTGTGAGTATGCATAAAGAGCTGTAACCTTTCTTTAAATTAAGATGCATTATTTTCACGCGTCTTCTTACTGCTGTGTACCTTCGTTACTGGTAGTTACTGCTCAAAAGTTTATCATACACAGTATAACGTCGTGGTGCTATGTTTGATGAGCGCGATGCTGTTAGTTGATGGCTAAACCAGAGTATTACGTCGGAAACTCCTGCCTCAAAGTCTATGATGCTATAATTTACTGTCAAACCAGAATTGAAGCTTAGTGCTCTCACTCAATCGTGTAATCGGATCGCACATACTCTGTACCATAAGCCTCGATATCGACAGCGTAGCGTCTTCTGCATCATACGCCCTTTTTTTTAATGTGCTGTCAGAAATTTGTTAATTTACTCTTGTGATAGTCTTTTTAAAAGGCTTAGTAAAAGGTTTAGAACAAGGCGATCACACATAATAGTTCATTGTCAGGAAACTGTAGAGACGAAAAACACTGCATGTCTAAGTTCTTTGAGGAGCTGTATTCGTGCACATACCTTCCTTATAGTTGAAATTTATTCCGAAATTCGCAACTGCGTTTGTTCCATTCGCGCTAATGGCTGTAGAAAACTTGAACGTAATTGTTCACACCTCAAACTTTCCGAGGCTGAATTACACATTATAAAAGCCCTGAAACATCCGCGCATTTAAGTGCGCTTAGTAAATGCTAACGTGAGCTGTTATAACTAACTTGAATGCTAAAGGTACATTTGGTCAAGTCTATCATGTGTGGTAATGTAAGCGCCCGTAAGATGTTTGCAGCGCCGCTTAGGTGACGAGGCCGATACGAGGAGACATGCCTTACTTACTGACTTTCAACTGGCAATGCTTGTTGCTAAAATTACCAACTTCTCTTCATTGCGAACAAGAACAGTGTCAATGCTGTCTTGCTCATCATTCCATGTTTGCTTTCGCGTCAACAGCATGCATTCGTTACCAGCGCTGATAGCGTGCCTCACTTTCGCTAGCGTGCCGATATGCTAATATAGGTAGGCATCCACGGTAGCATTGTACTTCCCTTGGGTCGTGTAGCCCTTGCGTGCAGACGAGTTGATGGCAAATTCTGGGTTGCACGTGTGGGCGACGCGTGCATTTTTGTAATGAGTTGTGCAGCTAAGTGTAGCAAGGAGAAAACGATGGTCTACTCACTGAGTAATTGGAAAAACACGAAACAAGGAAATACATAAAAAGACTTCTCGTCCTACAGTGGCTGTACTCCCTTGGAGTCTTCCTCTTTTTGCGTGCAGCCTTTCGCGTATTCATTGTTTTCCTAAGCATTATAAATATTGGCAATCTATAGCACACATTGCAGAGCCGGTTTTTATTAGGTGGCATCTATTGGGCGATGGATGAACACACAATATGGCAATACCCATTCGACCTTCTCTTTATGTGTTATTTATCAGATACGTGTTATATATTTAAGCAAGCTTTGTTTACTGTTGTTACTCCAGAAGAACGCTCCTTTTTTTAGTTGTCTGTTCTCTCCAATACAGACAGAATAAATATAAATATGAAAATAGACACGCAAAACAATTTACTTCTACTCTATCAAATTGGTCTGGGCGCTTTACGAAATGTTCTGCGTAAAATAATGAAAATATTTCTGCAGATAAGAAACGCTGGAAGTTTTACCACGAGAATGATGTTTCCCTTATACAGAGCTACACGTTAAAATTACAATGACAGAAATACTGTCTATTCGGATGCACGAAATTATAGGCCGAGGAAAATAATATTCTTGTGGGTGGCTCTGATATTGAAACGCCCTTTTAAAATTTTGAAATGAACGGTTTCATGCTGGGAAAACACTCTTACTGTACCCTTTCGGCAATTTTCTGGATGGCATAAAATGTTACTTATCAAAACACATCATGATGCCATTTCGGATTATTTATGTACTTCAATATTTCAAGCAAATATATAATGCCTGTCAGTGTTTCTTTACGAGGAATTTCCACTAGGTTACTGATCTATTACGATGGCTCGTCCCAGTATAGGCTACGAATTGTAGGCTTGTTCTTCGTGTTGATGGTGTGCTCGGTGCGAAGTACACGAACAGCTTTTATGTTTTACTTTTAGATGTGAAGCATCTTATGGCGAAGCTTAATCCGGTGGTGGTGGTGGTGTGCCGCGTGCCCACCCTTACTGCGCATGCGCAAACCCCTTAAAAAATAAAAAAACCTCCTCTCCCCCCTCTCTCTCCCCTCTAGGCATCCCTCCCCGCGGCAACCACACCCTCACTGCGCATGCGCCTCCCCTCCTCTCTCCCCTCTTACACTTCCCCCCTCTCTCCTCTAGGCATCCCTGCCCGCGGCGTCTACACTCCCACTGCGCATGCGCGTCCCCCCTCTCTCTCTCCTCTCCTACGCTCCCCCCTCTCTCCTCTACGGCATCCCTGCCCACGGCGTTCACACTCCCACTGCGCATGCGTGTCACCCCCCTCTCTCTCCTCTCCTACACTCCCCCCCTCTCTCGCCTCGCGACGCCGACGCAGGCAGCGTCTGCTAGCGAGTTTCTTGGTTGAAAAAACCGACTGCTCGCGCTGCACAACCGTTCACCTGGCCACCCCGTATATATGGCAATGGATCTTGACCTCCAAGGTGGTGCCGGTGGGAGATTTCTCCTGTGCGTTGTTGAACAATAAAAATTCGCAGCGTGCGCGTTAACTAAAAGCGGAGTGCGGGTCTCTGTGTCCAGTCGGGGTCTTCTGTCTCTCATTGCCCATTAGCAGCGATTGGCATGTTCCAATAGGAAACACTGCTCCATCACCGCCTGCTTTGCGCCTCCCCAGTTTTCTCTCCTGCGCAACGCTGCGATGAGCGCCAGCGTCAACGCCGCCGCCAGTGTAAGCGTTAGCGCCCGCTGCTTCACATCTACACATGGTTCCCTTTAGCGGGAGATGGTGTAATTTTTTATTTCTTGTTCTTTGTGCTATTGCCTTGTCATAATTTTACGGCGATTACCAAGGCTATTCCAAAGCCCTTATAACCGTAACACTGAAAATCACATCTTGAAAATAGGAAGAACGAAGTCCACCTTAACAACTTCTCTTCAAGAGGTAATTGCTAAAAGCGCGGCATCCAAAAAACCTCTTTATCGTTGACGGCAACAATGCAGAGATTATGTATGCGCGCAATCTCTTCCTGCGCTTGATCATCTGCCCCAAGACTTGCCGCGGTAAAAGGACCCTGCAACACTTCATCAGCATGGTCAGAAAAAACTGCCGATTGGTAGGCGAGGCTCCTGAGAATACGCGAACCGAACATTATAGCGCAGCACGCGGCCTGGAATTTACAATTACTCCTCAAAGTCAGCTAGAAAGTGCTCCCTCTTCTTTCTACAAATCATACCATATATCCATAGTATTGCGCCATATAGCGAAGTCCATGGCCATTGGCTGATTTTAACATCGTGAGCTGCATATTTACCTTGGCCACCGCGGGATGCCGCCTCGTGTCCGCGCATTCGCTCGCATCACACAGAAAGCAAGTTGCGCGTTCGGAGAAAAAATGAAAAGAAAGTGCACAAGGTCATGACGCGTGCCGACGAAGGGACGCATATTCTTGCCTTCTTGTAACCCCCCCCTCCCAGCGTAGCTTTCTGCGCGCTCGCTGGTACGAAAGGAGAGAGAAAGCGCTTAAATCGTGCTGCGAGTTCGTCTAACTCCGCTCGTACTTGACGGATTCTGAAACTTTTTGCAGCTGTTAATTCGTCAGGCAATAAGCAATTTTGTGAAGTCATTAGACGATTACTTGGAAAAGTGATGAAGGGCACGTTTGAAGAGCTCGTTTCGCAGAAATCTTGGTGTCCGCGTTGCTGTCGGCGGCGTCGTTGGTGTTAGAGTAAAAATCGGTGTTGCCCACGAGCGAAAAGTTCTAGATAGGAAAAAAAAAACAAATGAGTATTAAAAATCTTGGTTTTCAGTGAGAATAAAATGCAGGTCATCTGCGTGGCAAACTGGGGCTCTACCACGTAGCCACGGCAGTGCTTGAAAGCGCTTTATTAAAAAACCGCCACAATAATTTCATGTAATGGGAGGAGTCTTCATTATGCATGACATATTGCGTGACAAAAGCGTAGGATTGCACCAGGCGTCAAAACGTATCAAAATTCTAAACGAGTGGACGGTTTAAAGCTACCTACCCATTACAGAATAGTCAGCTGCTCAGGTGCGCGTAGCACCTTACTAACGCGTAGTGGGTGCTTCACAAATTTTCAAAAGGAAGAATTATACCTTAGTGGAGATTTTGAGACCATATACAGTAGGCGTTCTAGGGTAGTTTGAAACAGCGAATATGACGCACACAAACGTTCCTTTTCTTGCGGCATTGTTGTAGGCGATGAGCACTGGGCCCGGTTAAGCTATCGCTTTCTTACTCTTGAAGGGGTAGCTCAAGCATCCACCAAGTTTCCTTTTTTTCGTTTTTATTACAGCGATCGGATCAGGAACTATTTCTTTGAAGAATCAGCTTTATAGAGTTCTTTCTTTCGATCACTACAGACAGCTGCATTTAAACCTCAACGCTGTTGTTGTTTGCAACTTCCTGAGACTGGCTTACAAGCTTGATCTAATATATCTAATTTGAGGCTGCTAGCGAAGCCTCTTACGATTTTCGCCGTTCCATTTGTGCCTCTGACCGGTTTTATGTGGCTCTCTGCCTGGTCACGTACTCAACGTCAAAACAGGTACGAGATGTTTAGCAAAAGAGTTACTTTTTCCAACTCCCTTCTTGTATTCGTCGAACTCCCAAAACTCATCACAACTGTATACTAAAAAAAAGTGTCACAGTTTCACCACAAGGGTGAAGCGATGAATGCGATGGCAACAAATGGTAATGTTATACGAATTGAGGCTGGCTGCTAACTCTTTTGGACGCGATCTCACGCAACTCTACAAAACGCTGGTGTAAGAGAATACGGCCGCTCCAGGCACACTTTTCGCACCGTCTCTTCGCGTTGAGAGCGCAGCACGTAGAACGCCCGCTGACGGCTGCCGAGATAGCCAGATAACGCGCGCGCCAGCGACAACTACGCTGGTAAAATCAAAGGTCGCAGTTGCTGCTCGAGGGACCCCCCCCACCCCCCCTCCCCGCCCCCGCGTTTTTCACGCTCGTTAAAGACGGGCGGGACGTTTCCTCCCTGCGTGAGCATTTCCTCTCTGCGTGGGCACGCACCGTCCGTCCTGGATAGTGCGTGCTTTCGAACGAAACATTATTCCGATTTTTCAGCCTAGTCAACGTACACCTTGTTTATTAATCTTTTGATGATGACACCTCCTAACGGAAACGCGAAACTTTTAAGGATCTAGGTACTTACTGCTCGCAAAAGTAACGCCTAACCGCCAATATAAGTGTTGCAAGTGTGCGCAATTGATGCCGTGTCACCATCGCGTTCCCTATGTATAGCGGAAACATTTCTATCTCACCCTAGTGTCCCAGCGATGGGCTCCTTTTCTGTCACTTTGCGAAAATATTTCTTGCAGACGCAGCTATGGGTCGTGTTTTTTACAACTGCGTATATTTTACACATGCGCAACAACAAACCTGTCTGAAAGCGCCGTCTTAACCAATGCTGAGCGTGGGTTTTTATCAAAGACAAAGTGCTTCCTACGCAAAACTGACAGCTACGGTTGCCATGGACTGCCGTATCTTTGCAGGAAATACGGCACGTCTTGTGCATTCACCGGCTGCCTTCAAGTAAGCGCGACTTCACGCATTCGTTCAGCAGACACACAAAAGCTACACGAAGCGTATTTTCACTCGAGTGCCGAGTGCTGACTAACCGCAAACTAAAGTTGATGCGTAGGTGTTCACGATAAACGTTGTGAAAACTGAGTATGCATCTGTCGTCTTAGGCTATGAGTGCCAGTGGTCTTCCTCCTAAGAAGCGAACAATAAAGGAGAGGGGAAAAGTATAAATTAAATATTGGAACACGTTAAAACTCCCAAGCCATAAAGTTCGCATAAATAAGCTAACATTTCCATGAACAGCAATGCGTACGTGTAAGATACCAAGCAAAAGAAAAATTAATGATAATAACCAAAAAAGAAATTGAAGAACGCGCCTACCTGAAACACGTATCCATCAAGCCACACTGAAAAGCCTTTCCCAAAGTCGGGGAAATAAAATGGGGGCAAGCGAAGCTTCCCGTGGGCGGGCCTGACATTTCTTTCTTTCCTTCTTTCTTTCTTCCTTTCTTTCTTCCTTTCTTTCTTTCTTTCTTTCTTTCTTTCTTTCTTTCTTTCCTTCTTTCTTTCTTTCTTTCTTTCCTTCTTTCCTTCTTTCTTTCTTTCTTTCCTTCCTTCTTTCCTTCTTTCCTTCCTTCTTTCTTTCTTTCCTTCTTTCCTTCTTTCTTTCTTTCTTTCCTTCTTTCTTTCTTTCTTTCCTTCTTTCTTTCTTTCCTTCTTTCTTTCTTTCTTTCCTTCCTTCTTTCCTTCTTTCCTTCCTTCTTTCCTTCTTTCCTTCTTTCTTTCCTTCTTTCTTTCTTTCTTTCTTTCCTTCTTTCTTTCTTTCTTTCTTTCCTTCTTTCCTTCTTTCTTTCTTTCTTTCTTTCTTTCCTTCTTTCTTTCCTTCTTTCTTTCCTTCTTTCTTTATTTCCTTCTTTCTTTCTATCTTTCTTTCCTTCTTTCTTTCTTTCCTTCTTTCTTTCCTTCTTTCTTTCTTTCTCTCTTTCCTTCCTTCTTTCTTTCTTTCCTTCCTTCTTTCTTTCTTTCCTTCCTTCTTTCTTTCCTTCTTTCTTTCTTTCTTTCCTTCTCTTTCCTTCTTTCCTTTGTTTCTTTCTTTCTTTCCTTCTTTCCTTCTTTCTTTCTTTCCTTCTTTCCTTCTTTCTTTCTTTTCTTCTTTCTTTCTTTCTTTCTTTCCTTCTTTCTTTCTCTCTTTCTTCCTTTCTTTCTTTCTTTCAGGTAGCGGCCTTCCCCAGAAACCTATGCCCGCGCAACAAAAACTTAAGAGTACGGCAACATGCACACACTGTACACTGATAGCATCGCACCAAGCGTCAGCCGTCGAGGAACTGCCTGACAAGCGGTAAAGCGCGTCGGCTTTTATACATGTGCTATCGAAGATTCCAGCGTTATCACTGGTGGCCGTGTAAGCTCTCGAATAAACTAGACTTTTGGCTTCCTCCGCGCGATATTAAAGAATGATCTTAAAGAATCGCGAAGCTTCGGAAATATTGCCGCGTGGTTTGCGCCTAGCATTGCAAACAGTCTATGCAGGTGAAATTAATAATAATAATAATATGTGGGGTTTTACGTCCCAAAACCGCGATATGATTATGAGAGACGCCGTAGTGGAGGGCTCCGGAAATTTCGACCATCTGGTGTTCTTTAACGTGCACTGACATCGCACAGTACACGGGCCTCTACCATTTCGCCTCCATCGAAATGCGACCGCCGCGGCCGGGATCGAACCCGCGACCTTCGGGTCAGCAGCCGAGCACCCTAGCCACTGATCCACCGAGACGGATGCAGGTGAAATCCGAATACATCAAAATAACACGCGTAGCATTATGCTTCAGTTCAGTTAACACTGGGCAAGCATGGACATGCCTGGCGTTGAAGTCACTCGAATTCGGACTGCCGGGTCCCGAATCAAACGCGAGCCCCTCATAGAGAATCTATTTTGTCTTCTTTAGTATTGGGCGCGTTAAGTTAAGGACCTCGAGCGCGCTCTAGCGGGCGGAGTGCGCCCTACTAAACTTAACGGTAAAAAAGGGACTTCCGGTGCGGGGTAGAGCGCGCTCCGACTCTGAGACGGTTCACGAGGGCGCGCGCCTAGTGTGGCTTCCGGAAAAGTCACGTGCATTGGCTTTCTTTCGCCACTTGTTCCTGTACCGCCGCCGTAGCGCTGCTGGGTGCTCCTTTCTAAGGTCCCTAGAAACTTGCTTTATCTAGGGACCTTACTCCTTCTAGGTGTAATCTGAAAATATTTCGCGTGTTGGCACGAACAGAACATGACGGTCCGATTACTTGCAAGACACACAGGTAAGCACGCAACCGAATTGTCGTAGTTTGGCTACTGCACGGCCATCTCTCGTGCCCGTTATAACAGGGTGCGCTGATTCTTCTGGCCCGGTTCTGATAGCTTGGCCTCCCACTGTTACTGACTTATTGTTTGATTGTCTTCGTTGTCAGCGGGCCTATCCAGTACCACGTAATACGCTATAGCATTCCTTTGAGGTCCGTCCTTATTCGTTCTTTCAGCCTGTAAGTCAACTAAGAGTGTGAGTCAACTAATAAGCGCCGCAGCACCCTGGCTCTACGGTAGCACTAGATCACCCTGACGTAATCGGATAGATAGATAGATAGATAGATAGATAGATAGATAGATAGATAGATAGATAGATAGATAGATAGATAGATAGATAGATAGATAGATAGATATACAGACAGGCAGGCAGGCAGACAGACAGACAGACAGACAGACAGACAGACAGACAGATAGATAGATAGATAGATAGATAGATAGATAGATAGATAGATAGATAGATAGATAGATAGATAGATAGATAGATAGATAGATAGATAGATAGATAGATAGATAGATAGATAGATAGATAGATATACAGACAGGCAGGCAGGCAGGCAGACAGACAGACAGATAGATAGATAGATAGATAGATAGATAGATAGATAGATAGATAGATAGATAGATAGATAGATAGATAGATAGATAGATAGATAGATAGATAGAAAAAAGGAGGGTGTATACTTATGCGGTCAACAATAAGCTTAAATTTGAGAGCATATCTTTATTAATTGCGACGCATATCTTAGCGAACCAAACCCACCTTGACCACTATTATATATCAAGCAGCCTGCGCGTGGGTGCTGCTGTGTTACTAACTTCGTAAGGAAAAAAATTGGCATTGTAGGACGTATGCGCTTAGCAAACACGTTTCACGAGTCATGAATATTGTAGCAAACTCTACAGTCGATGCAATGCGGCGTAGGCCGTGATTTGATTCGATGAAAATGTAGTTATGGGCTTTGCCTGCCGCGTCATCTTAGCCTGTGACACCTTATTGTCTGAGTAGTGCAGCTTCAACATGCACCAACGGGGTTTCTCCGCTTCCTAGTCCTTCGAGTGCGATGACACCGACTGATAAAACAGGTGCAATGAGCGCCTCAGAAAGGCAACGACGGCGTCACGCGAATGTCGAGCTAAGAATGAAGCGGAGGATGACGCCAGCGGGAAGGGAAACGCCTTCGCTGTTTCATGGCTCAAGCTACGAAATCTGTCTCCCGCGTTGATGAAGAGCATTGTGATAGTTGACAGTTTTATGATAGGACGCGCAAAGCTTTGGAATAGCGTCTGTCGTAACTAGGCATGCGTCATAGGCTATCTTCTTCTGTACGCACGTAAATGACGTCAAAAGTGTATCGTACCCAACGAACGCTCTCTCTCTGCGTATCCGTTTTTGAGACTGCTTGTGCATGCATGAGCAGAGACGTAGGTTAGCTTACTGTGGGGAGCGCCCACCTTGTCGTTTCTTTCTTCAATGATCCTTTTTTTTTCGAACTCACGTAACTTCCTAACAACTGTCAAACAGCCCGAATAAAGGCGCGTCGGGCTTGCTATCGTCTGCGACCGCCATGTATTTGAATGGCTGCCGTTACAGACGCCAGCATCAAGAGCCATATTCACAGTTTTGCTCAGCAAAAGAGTTGTGAAACAGCGATGCTAGTATCCCGATTTCCCGCAATGAGCGCTAAAGTTCTATTATCAAGCTCAGAGGTTCGAGATATCAAGTAACTCGGCAGTTACTTACTTCGTTTGTTACTAAAAACTCGTCGCCGGTACGGGCATTTTTCCGCCTGATATATTTTGCTATTACCGCAGCTCCGTTTATGCCAAACGTTGCAGGAAGGTCCCGTGTTATCGTCTCGACCTTGCCAAGTAGCATTAAGATTCATTGCTTGCCTACTTTCTGAAGAAAAAAAACTGAAAATTTGTCCGCGTAGGCTCTTCGCGGACATTCCAAACCAGTTCCCGTCTAATGCACAAACTTCCGGGAAAATGTCAAAATTCGAATAGTATCTGCATACTGTGGTTTCAGTCCTTCAACATGACATCCGATATAGCGAAGCGTTTCATAAGTAAACAAAAGAAGGCTCCTCCGAAGCCTTGAGAAAAGAAAGCTCCTGAGCGTCAAGTTTGAGAGCTATGCCTAATGTGGTATTTGCATTGCGGTAACATAGCAGGCTCGTCGGCCACTTTTTTTATCCTCCTTCCACTGGCTAAATACGATAAAACCTTCGCGTAATGCTTGCCAAAGGTTCAACACAATGCGTGCTGGCATGTGCGAAACCGATCACCGCAGAATACTGGCAAAACTTCAGATAAAAAAAAAATCTGCATGACGACTTCACATTATTATGGACGCTTTCGGGCCGACGCGCCCTTCACCACACTTCGCCCCAAGAGGAAGGCGCGGCGCTGTGTGTTTGTTAAAAGTTATTTGCACGAGTGCATATCGAGTACTAGTGTTTAATGTGAGATTGTTGATACCATCGTTGCGTGGAATTCACCATACACTGTGTCCAGGTGTATTTAACTATTGAGCGACCACAATGATTTGTTAATGATCACCGACGTTTGTCGTCGGGATGAAGATGTGCCATGGCGTCAATGCAGATGCATCTATGTCCAGCAGCGCTATACAACCAAACACCAAAATGTTTTCCGCAAGCTCTAATTTATCAGTGCAAAACCAACAATCGACTTCTTCTATGAAGACACGTTGTTCTGTCGTGTTAAACTAATTTGAATGACTGAAGGATCAACTATGTTTTTTGTGTCCTATTCTGTGTTGTCATTTTCCTCACTTCGCGCAGTTTACCATTGTTAACTATATAATGCACCAAGTAGCGCCGATAAATGTTATAATTAACCAGAAATTCTACTTTTTTAATTTCACGTAGAAACGTTCCAGAGATTTTTACTTCACTGTTTATTGCGCAAGTTCTATAAATCATTCCGGATTCTTATACAGACGAAAGTTCATGCCTAATATGCCGTGTGTCAGGGGCAAATGGATCGTCGATATCAATGTGGACGGTGGAGTGTGAGGCGGTCATCGAGACTGAACCACTCGCCCCTACGATTAAATGTGTGAGTGACACAGAACTTTCATAAAACAGCATTCCTTCTTGTCGAACGCTTTTTCGGCAGTGTCCTCGTTGTTGATTTTCGGTGACAGCTGCGGCATTCACAAGCAGAGAGCGAGCGTATTTGTTAGGACACGACACGCAGGAAGTGTATGATGCATACGCATCCCATGTGACAAAACATAGTCTGGTTTGTAGAAATATATTAGCCGTTTTCACAGCTCCACTGCACTTTTGAATTTGACAGTTCGTCAAACTCTGAAAATTGCGCAGTAAAACAGCGCCAGCGAAAACAACAGACCACACGAGGAGGAAGACACGTACGCAAGGCGCTCCTCGTCTGGTCTGTTGTTTTCGCTGGCGCTGTTTTACTGCGAATATGAACCAACTAGCCCAAAAGTACATTCTGAAAATTGATTTTTCATAGGAATCTCTTGTAGGCGTCAACTCACACAAGAAATCACGAGGTCGAAACGTGATGTCAACAAATTTTCAGTACGCCATATATTGGGAAACGATGGGTATTGGGGCAAAAGAGGAGTTTGGCGTAGTGATTTCTTTGTAAGGGAAAGACATACGCCCTTTCTACTGTGACTAGCCTCTCAATAAGCAGAATTTTACCCCATACACGAGAGTCAAAACAGCATCTCTAATTATTCCAAAAGATTAAGAGTAGATGTTACAAGCAAAATTGATTATTTGTAGAAATCCCTTGTAGGCTTCAACTCGCAAAAAAAGGCAAATATCACGAGGTTGAAACGTCATGTCCACAAATTTTTAGTACGCGATATACTGGGAAAACATCGGTATTGGAGCAAAGAAGAGTTTTGCCGTAGTGATTCCTTTGTAACGGAAAGCCATACGCCATTTCTACTGGGAATAACCTCTCAATAAGCACGATCTTGCGCCATAGACGAGAGAAAAATAGCATCCCTAATTATTCGAAAAGATTAAGGGTAGATGTTACAATCAAAATTGATTCTTTGTAGAAATCCCTTGTAGGCGTCAACTAGCAAAAAAAAAAAAAAAAAAAAAAAGATCACGAGATTGAAACGTCATGCGCACAAATTTTCAGTACGCGGATATATAGGGAAAACATCGGTATTGGAGCAAAGAAGAGTTTTGTCGTAGTGATTCCTTTGTAACGGAAAGCCAGAGGCCATTTCTACTGGGACTAGCCTCTCAATAAGCACAATCTTGCCCCATAGATGAGAGTCAAATTAGCATCTCTAATTATTGCAAAAGATTAGGGGTAGATGTTGCAAGCAAAATGTGGGAGGTGTGGGACGCTGGGGGCCGCTCCGTAGAGTAGAGGATTCCTAGAGGAGGGGAGAGAGGAGGGGAGGCGGATGCGCAGTGAGGGTGTGGTCGCCGCGGGCAGGGATGCCTAGAGGAGAGAGAGAGGGGGAGAAGAGGTTTTTTTTATTTTTATTTCTTTTAATGGGTTTGCGCATGCGCAGTAAGGGTGGTCACGCCGCACACCACCACCACCACCACCACCACCACCGGAGTGAGCTTCGCCATAAGATGCTTCACATCTAAAAGACAAAGCATCTGCTTTGCGCTATCAGACTGTAACACTCAAAACTGAGATGCAGTTTTTACGTTTCATTGGCTTAAAGAATGAGCTTACAAATTATGAAGGAAATTTTCTGTGACTTTCGTAAACCTATTTCTCTATTCCGTGCTCCGAAATGTACAAATCTGACGTGTAACGATAAATTAATAGCCCGTGTTCGAGCCACAAGAGAGTTAGTTTTGTACTTCTTATTCTGATACAATATGCATTTGAAACGTCTTAGTTTACAACCACCCTACTGCACACGAAAAGTTGCTGACAAACGCACGTCCGAGTGCGTATGCCGCAAATATGACGTATGCAGGAGGCACAGTGTATAGACCAGTGCGCTCAAAGTTTGAGCCTTTATATTCGGTGGCTACGCAGTTGAGCGTAGCGAAAAACGAACGCTGTGTAAGAGCTGAAACGTAGCAAATGTCATAGCAGAATCATGGTAAAAAGGATGCATTGTTACGTGACTATAGGCAGATTTAGTTGAGCATCCGCAACAGCTACGCCGACGCAGCCTGCCATGGGAAATGGCTGGCTGCCTGCGTCTGCATAGCTGCGGCGGGCCCACTACAAAATCTGTGTAATAGCGACTTATAGTACTGCGTACGTAGCATCCGTAACGGCGTTGCGTACGTAAGAACGCTGCGTTTCGCGTAGAGCACGCGCGCACAAGTTCTGCTCATGCGCATTATGCGAAACGTTGCCTTCTTTCATAAGAAACGCCGTTATGGATGCGACGTACGTAGTACTAAAAGCTCATTAGCGAGCTCTGCATGACAATTGCAAGTTTTAGTACTGCGTCCATAACGACGCCAATGAAATAATCGGGAGTTTTTGAAGAGCGTACGCAAAGCTTGCGGGCGTTGCGGGCTTAGCGTTGCGGGCGTCACTTAACGGAAGCCCGCAAGAGGTGAGCGTACGACGCATGCGCCGCAACGCCCGCAAGCTTTGCGTACGCTATTCGAAAACTCCCTCCTTTCGCTTAGCGCGCGTGACCGGAAGTCGTGCATACAGCTGCATGAAAAACGACACCTTGTACATTCCAAAGTGTGTACGGCTAAAGCGTGTGGCCATTTGACTTACTATACCATGTCTTTTTTCTTTTAGACTCACAATCTGATAACACACAAACCGAATGTGGGCGTGTTTTCTTGATTAATTTTTTACCGCGAATCGCACCGATACGCGAGACTAATCTTCCTCCGTTCGCATGCGTTCGTATTTTCTCACGCTTTGCGCATCGCGCAAACGCCATCTGCGTTCCAGCGCTTAAATTGACGGACCCTTTGTAAATTCCAAAGTGTGTTCCGCGAACGCCTGTGTCCATTGAGACGGCGTCGGTCAGAATGATTCCAAACGCTGGGCACAGCGACGCTACGCAAGCAAAGCGCAAGCGCTGTAGAGTCCGACGCGACCGGCGTCCGTTTGCGCACCCCGGCGGCAACCTGGCTCCGTGCCAGCGCTCGTACGGACGGACGGCACGGTCAGACGGGCGGACGGACGGATGGACGGACAGACACGGACACGGACACGGACGGACGGACAGGCTGACGGACGGACGGACGGACCGCCGGGGTTTTTCCCGCGCCGGAGGCTGGTGGTGGGCCTCTGTAACCAAGCGCCTGGGGGGCGAGGTTGGTGATCAAAGAGGGTGGTAGCCGGGCATGAACTGATTACAGCCGGCAAGCATCCAAGGAAGAGTTCCATCATTATCCCAACCCTCTGTGGCGGAGGGAGGGATAGGAACCATGCTGAATTGGCTGGGTGACCTGGCAGGCACCTGTAATCCAGCTACTAGGAGGCCTTATGGAATGGCTTTCCTTGTGAGAGATTTCAGTTTCGTACCGCTAGGGGCCGGGGGGAACTTGCGAGCCCCCTTTATCCAGCCAATTAGGAGGTCTTGATACGGGACGAGAGTCTCGCTGCTGGCTCAGGGAGTGTCCAGCTCCATTGGTGGTTCGGAGGCGCCGGGACGGTGTGGGTTGTTGCGGGCCCACGTAATCCAGCTTGGGAGGAGCCGCGGCCTTTGGATCATTGAGCGCCCTCCACCTCCACGTGATGCGTCACGGGCAACGTGCGGGTGGCTTCGGATGCCCACACGGCTAAGAGGGGGCGCTCAGGCTGCGGGACCCAGGAGTCGGAGGTTCCTGTGGCCGCAGTGAGAGGGAAACATTGGTGGAAAGCTATGTTCTGTGGCTCCCGGCAAACTCGCGCGGGTAGCCTACCCCCCTCCTGCATGCGGTGCGGGGGATGTGCCCCAAAGGCCCAACCAGCCTGAGTCCGCAAGCGGTGCGTGGATCGGCAAGGGTCTGCGTATCTGCAAGTGGCGACACTTACGTTTTATCCTTAGTGTCAGTCTTGCTGCGCCGCTCCACGGATCAGGTAACGGGGAGAGCAAAGCCTGGCGGCATAGGCTCAGCTGAGCCCGAAAAATCGGGTCAGCTTCACCCATGGCGTCGTATTTCCGCCATGCCTGACCCGGGGGCTTACCCTTCGTCTACGCCCCCCGTTCTGTCATCCCCCCAAATGCACGTGTAGCTTCACAAATGGAGCTGTGCAGCGGACTCTGAAAGGGGTGAACCCCGCATCGTGATGACGCTGGCTGATGGAGAACCACAGAGGACACATACCCATTTTTTTCACTGTTGAGGTTGGCAACCCAACTATCCCAGGCCTTGTGTCTGGGGAAAATTGTCACCAGAAGCCAGGAGGGACGGACGGACACGGATGTACGGACGGATGGACGGACGGACAGACGGACGGACGGACGGACGGACGGACGGACGGACGGACGGACGGACGGGCGGACGGACGGACGCCGGACGGACGTGAGCATGAGACAATAAAGGCTTTCGCCTTAAAACATGGTGGTTTTACGTACGCAACGACGGGCGCTACGTACACCTGTACTAAAAGTCATAATCAAGACGGCACACAGAGTGCTCGTCGGTTGTGGCCTACATACGACTGGCTTTCCACGTGTAGCTGGACAGCGGGCTTTCGTGATTGGCGCATATCGAAACACAAGCTCGTATCCTGGAGCCTGTGATTACTCTTATCCTAGCCTTTCAAGATGTTTTCACTCACTTGATGACTGCGATTGTAGCGCTCATGTTTGTGCGACCAACGCAGGTGCAATTTTGAGGCGATAGAGTTAAAGAGCTTGTTTAGCAGAAATTCCGGTGTCGGCGTCGGAGTCAGTGTCAGCGTCGCTGTCAGCGTCGGTGTCGGCATCGTTAATTGCAAGCGAAAAATCATGATCTTGCCCGTGACCGGAAAAGTGGGAAAGATGCAAATAAAATAAATAATGAATCTTTTCGGTTCGAAGTGAAAATTCTACCCAGGCCGTCTGCGTGGCAAGCAGATGTGCTACGACAGAGCCACATCATTATTTGAAACTGCTCTGGAAAAAAAATTCTATATGAATGCCAGTCTCCTTAACGCATTTAATATTGCGTGGCAGGATCCTTGAATCACACCAGGCGTCAAAACATGTAAATTGTGCAACGAGGGAATGGTTTAAAGCTGCCCACCCATTACAAAGTGTGCTGCTACGCCAGTGAGCGGCGCACCTTACGGGCGAGCAGTGGGTACTTGGCCGATTAGCAAAAGGAAGACTTATGACGTACTGGTACCTAGCATCTGTACGTTCAGTAGACATTCTAGTATAGTTTTAAACGGCCAATGTTACGTGCACAAACGTTCCTTTTTTTGCGGCATGGCTGAAGGCAATGCGCACGGGTCCCGATTATGCTATCGCGTTCTACTCTTGAAGGTTAAGGTCCAGCGTCCTCCAAGTATTTTTTTAAATTTCTTATCCGCTTACCACTGTCTTTTGTTGCTTAATTTTCATTTGGTTGTGTGTTATTATTGTCATCGCTGTTGTGGTATTTTTTGCGGCTACAGACGTTTCAATTCTCCAGTGAACAGCTACGGACAGAGGTGGTGCGTATAAAAATAACTTTATTACAATCCAGAGTAGCACAAAATTGCAGAGGAGATCTCCTTGTATACGTAGAAATAAGCGAAGAGCAATCCGACTATGGAGAGAGGAGAATTTGTAGCGGCTTTTTATGTAAAAGCAGAGCAAATCCCACTAACGATAAATCTCATGTGATCTCCTCCTCACGTTTTTCTTATGCATAGAATTGTGTCCTTCAAATGCGCTATATAGGTTGTTTCAGTACCTTTCGATTCTTTCTTGGCAGAGTCTTTAATCTATGTCGCTTCCTTTTTGTTTTACATCTTCGCCGTTCCGCATACGGTAACAGGCATGCATCTAATCGCCTGCGGATATAAAAAGTCCTGCTGGGGCCTCCGTGACTCGGCTAAACCGCTCCACTTACTGTTCTCTGCTATACGTATCTTACTCTGCATGGGAAAAATACCGCGCTGCTGCTAAATAAAGGCCTTGCAAAACCTCTGTCAATAACACACACTCACAAAAATGCCAGGCCTGCGCGAAACGTGCAAATAGTCACAGCAAAAGCTGGAAGAGCGGCCTTCCTACAGGCCGTTGTAAACTTTCTTGGAGCAACAGAAGTACACTTGTGGGGTATCTACTACGCCATAAATCTACATGATTTTTGTAAAGCGAGGACGCACCAACGACGCCATTATTCATCATTCTGCAGAGAAGCGAGGTACGCGCTACACATCTTTTAGACATTATGGGCACTTTGTTGACGCTGCGGCTGGAGACAATGAAGCACTATGGCTGAGAACTTTGTAGTGGGTGGGAAGCTTTAAACCACACACCCGTTGGGCAATTGACCTTATGTGACACCTGGTTGTTCTTTTATTCATCTACCATGCTATAATACATGTGAACACGATTCCTTCTCCGACTTAGACTTGTACGCGTTACAGATAGTAAATAATCCATCACAAATATAATTATTTCTTTTAAAATCTTATTCATCACAGTTGTCAATTACAGCCCCAGAAAAGTAACTCAGTAATTGCAGAACTATAATCGATTACTTTCACGCTACTCTCCTTCAAAAATGTATTGCTGTAACAAAATGAGACAAGTTTCCTCAAACTACGATGAACTACTGTGGCTTGCATGTTAGATAGAAGGCCAGAAGCTTGCGTAAAGGCTGGAGGACTACTGTGGCTTCTGTATTATGGTACACAACTAATGAAACCGGCAGACAGTTAAGCTAAGGAAAGTATAGAGGAGAGTAATTGTGGTTCCTTAACTCCAGTGTAATGATTCTCATTTAAATTGAAAATAATCAAGTGGTCTAAAAGTCAACCTTTCCGTCGATGATATCCGAACCAACAACCTTCAAATCGGGCGTCCGATGCTTTACCATTTGAGCTACAATGGAAGGCGCTCCCTCGCCCACTTTGTGTAGATTATATGTGCTTAATACCAGGAAGTATTAGCCAGTGCCACTCGAAGCCCAGACAGCGAGTGGTGTGAAACAATCATTTGCCATAGGACGTTACAGGGCCCGTGATCTTCGCATGAGGTGACGGCTGGCCAATAAATCCTCGCACGCTACTTAAACACCAAGTCTGCTGAGACGAATCCTTTTCCTATCGATGTACAAAAGAAGGGGAAGTCCCATTCTTTCGTACTTCTGTGATATAGTGGTACACGTTGTTAACTTTCAGCAGGACCTGTTTCTCAGAGTTGTCCTTGCCGAATTCTCCACGTTTTGTCGTTAGGTGGTCAGCTGCTACACCGAACACTCTCTCAATGCATGCGCTGGAAGGAAGGGTGGTATTATGACGTACGAACACCTTGTGCACTAGCTTGTAGTTGCATGGGGCTTCGATGCTAGTGTCCATGTCCTCTATGAAGCGCGGCGCTTCACTGTTCCTGGCGCTCGGTTCCGGCGTGTCATGCAAGGCCAAGGAAACGGTGAAAAAAAATAATAAGCTGTGTAGGGAGCCCTCGTTGTGTCTGACGGGAGGTCCGTACAGAGTAGTCACATATTTTTTTAAGGAACAAGAACTGCCGAGGTAAGACAGGATCAAAGTTGATTTTTGAAATAAGTAATTGATTACCGGTAATCAGATTCCAAGAATATGTAATTAAATTTCTATGTTACAATTTCAAAGAAGAAATGAATTATGTTACAAAGTTATAAGAAAATGTAACTCATTACAAGTAATGGATTATACGAAAAAATAAACTCCCTGCCACAATTCCTTAATCTAAGTTTTTAATAATGGAATTAAAAACTGGCCCAACGTTTCGAAACCCGTTCGGTCTCTTCGTATAATTTTTTTGTATAATTTTTACCCAGCCACACAGATCTCTGTCGAATATGTTTACAAGTAATCGATTACATGTAACACTTTACGTTCAACTGTGCCCGTCATGACGCCTGTACAGGGTCTTGTTGCGATAGACCTTTAAGCACCAGTGTGTCTATATGGTAGAATACTGGATTGCTATGCAGAGGGCCCGCGTTCAAACAGCATCTGGTCTGGAATTTCTTTTCCTTTCGCGCGATAATGGAAGCGGATACCAGCGGCGGCAATGGCGGACAACTACGGACACCGAAATCGGCTGTTGTGATCTCATAACAGCTTTCGCGGGGAGAGCTTCTACCAGGCCCTTGCAAAAACACAAACCGGAGCATTGCCATCTACAAATTCAAGCATTCACCATTGTCCGAAGTTAAACAGAGGAAAATCGTGAATACCAATGTGGGCAAGGTTTGAAGGGAATGAGTCCTAGTCCACTATAAAAATCTTTATGACAAAATTTTGTTTAGCACAAATTCTGTACTGAAACATCTGAGTTACACAAAATAAGTTATGGTACTTTATTTATTATCAAGATTTAAAGGTCTTCGCACTCATTAGACATGTTCGCGTGAAGAAAAATTCAGTCACTTTTTTGTTGGTCATATCTTTAGCGAAGATGGTCAAAATGTTACAACGACGCATAAACGTAACTGTTGTGTATTTTCACATAATATCGGTCCAGCACTCGCCCTTCAATTCCCTTGCTTACCCTTTTAAATGCGAATGCATTTCTTAGTCGGGCTATGTCAGGCACCCGGCGTTGTCCGCGGCGGTGTCCGCGCACCGGCAGGTGTTATCTCTCCGCTCTCACTCCCTCTCCCATAGCAACAGCTGCGGGCGCGCGCGCTTATCCTCGCCCCTAGCAACCGGAGCATGTGGTGCGAGAGAGTGTAGGAGAGGGTAGTTGCAGTGCTTCGCCGCTCCTTCTCTCGCCGTTCGCTCTCTCTCCTCCCTGCGCCCCACTCTCCCGTCCGCTCGCGCCTCACTCTCGACCGTTCGCTGGCTGGGCGCCTCTCAAGGCGATGGCAGAAGTCGGTGAAGGCGAAATCTCTCGGCGCAAAAAATGCATTCGCATTACCTCAAGATTCCCTTCGGGGGAGGTGGGGGGCATTTTTTGTATTCATTGAAACTGAATTGAGGAACTGAACTTGATAACTGAGCATGATAATGGCAGAACCATTGGGCTATCCAGACGTGCCCAACCTCGAAATATATGTCATTTTCAAGTTGGCTTCTTCCACTTGCATTATAACCTACCAGGGAAAGGAGTGGATTACAAATGCCAAATTTCTTGGTATTGCGTCCAAAAGAAAAATATTTTTTTTGTCTAGCATACAATAAAGTTGCAACGAAATTGAATTCTCAGAGATTACTTTCATACCAGACTGAGCCTTTATTAATGTAGCGCGAGTCCCCTGTGCTCGACCCAAACTGCGAATACGGTTTAATCTCAATGGATCTTGCTTCTCTACTCATTCTTATTTATAGGCGGTTACAACATAGGCATAGGCATAGCTCTGCCCACAACCATCACCGCCTCAGGCAAAAAAAAAGTTTGCGTGATCTCTCCATCCAGTAACGCTTGTGCATTCTCATTACATCGTGATTTCATACATTGTGAAGATACTTGGTGGAAACTGGGCAGATAATTCAATACGCGTTGTATTTATCAAAAAAAAACTATGCCACTACCACCAGTATGCCTGTTCCATGATCAAGGCGCTTCTGCAACCTGCATAGAAATTATTTAATACAACAGTCAGTTTCATCGATGCGAACAAACAAGCGGAACATGATTTGTTTTATTGCAATAATAGCAAAAGCCTCTCTGTTGTAGTTAAAGATTGTCAAGATATAATAAAACAAAGAAACAAGAGAGAATATAAGCAAGTTCACAAACAAAAATAACAGAGATAGGACTTCATCATTCATAAAGCACTGTCTATATCGAACAGGCATTGAATATCGTAGAAGGAGAGAGGAACTGGTTACCTTCTAAGTACAGCCAGCCCTCGGGCCACCTCTGTTTTGTTGTTTCAATCTAATCTTTGGTAGGTTGTTACCTAATATCTTCCGTAGCATGTCTTGCTTTTTCTGTGTTGTCGCACACTTTCTTTTCAAGACATAATTTTCTTACTGAATCGTTGTTTGGCATTGTAATACATTAGTTTATATGATTGCTGAAACTTATTTCGATTGCCATTGGATATGACTAAATGGATACATCAAGTTAATGTAATTTAAAAGTACGTGTGTTATCTGTGGCGGATTTCTCGAATTGAGGTTTTTGGGAAAAAGTGAGGCATGCTGATAAACAGTGGCATCAACACTGTTAAATTCAGTGAACATTAGAGGCCATCACAGGTTTTAAATAAAAGTAAGCCTTTCAGTGAAATTTAGCTAGGAGCACAGGCTGGCTCACGCCGCGGAATGTTCTCAGTAAATGCTGAATCTATCGTTAAAGTGCCGCACTTGAGCGTGGGAAGTCTGAAAAAAAAATAACTGCAGGAACGTGCTGCTGGGGGGATGATTTCACCGAGGTACACTTATCCACTCGATTTTAGCTTCGGAATCTCCCCACGTTCAAGAAGTGGGGGAGGCGAATAGTACCATTCGCCTACACATATCCACTTCGGTATTGCTTTCTCGACGACAGTTTGGCGTGACCCATTTCTAGAGAGGGTTCTTGCAGCAACCAGTAAAAAAAAAAAGAAAACAAATGGGGATACACTATGAGTTGCTGTATGCAGGCACGTCTCGCTGTCTTCAACGCAGAACTTTAGGCGATTCGCAGTTCGAAGGAGCTTCTTGGCAAACTTTTCATTTTGTTTTGGTTATTCATAGATTTTTTTTCTGTACAGGGTAAACAGCTATTCCAACCTTCAGGAGTGCGATAGTGAACGCCAGCGCTTTTTGCGCGTGACGAACGAAGTGAAGTGCCTTCAGGTTTCTTGAAAGTCTTGAATTTATTTTTTCTGAAGTTTGTTCTATCGACACTGGGATGATAATTTATTTTGTTTAACATTCATGTATGCTCTGCTGGTACTTAGAGTATACATTTTTACCTAGTACCAGTTTCTTTCGTTTATCTAGCATCGCACTTGGACTGTCTACAAAAATATGTGCCCACTTCGCAAATGAAGCACGTGCGATGAACGCGCCATGTGGCTGAAAAACATGAAAAAGGTCACTTTTATATTTCTATACGCGCGTAAATATTTATATTACGTCAGCGGAGCTTCAGTGCTTACAAATGCATAGGCTTATCAAGGAAGTCACCATAGGTAAAGCAGCAGTCATCGTTTCAGTACGAGGGCATACGTTCAATGTCATTCAAGCCCACGCCTTCACACTAGAGCAGATATTTTTTACAGAGATGTACCTTATGACCGAGGCAATAATATATTTTTAAATACTAAGCGTCTTTTCTAGGATTAAAAAAATAAAGGACAGTGACAAGTCAGTCCATGAAAACAAACAAACATGGGACGCAAAAGCAGGGGTTTCTTCCCATCTATCAGCGACCACTGATGATGCGATGCGACGCGGTAATCATCTGAATCCAATGATTTAGATAAGATATGAAGATATGCTTCTGTGCGTTGTCACTGCCTTACTCGGAGAAGAAATGACATCCTTCTTCACTCTCAGAGTCTGACAAAACCTTGGCAAAAAAGGCGCTATTTTTCTTTTACAGCGAAAGCTGTTATGTGATCACCACAAGGGCCGTTTTTGGCGCCGTAGTCGTCGCCCGCGGCCACCACCACCGGTGTCCGTAACCGCTATAGCGCGAAAGAAGGAAAAAAACTAAATAGAAAAAAAATACACAAGATGGAACAGGGCTCGAACCCGGGCCCTCTCCGTGGAACACGGTATTCTAACACACATCCATGCCGTTTTTTCTTTTTATTACCAAGCAGCGCCGGTTTCTTTTCCTTTATTTCCGGTTGTACGTCACACACACGGGGAAAAGATAATTACATTACAATACACGACAAACATGCACAACAAAAATGGCACAACAGACATGACACAACAAACGCTACCACGGTCGTCACGCACTGCATAAATAACATTGCGAGTTAAAATTCCTTCATAGTAAGCAGGGGAGCTATTCTCGATGTGTCCACCTAGTGGACATGTCCACTTCGGCGGAGCGCATTCAGTTAGTCGAAAAATCGGTGAGCCGTGACGTCATGGCGCTCTCGACCACGTCGACGCACCGAACCCGCCAGCAAATTTCCAGCGTAAAGAGAAATAAAGTGGACGAAATGTTCAGTAACAGGGCTCTTAAACAAGCTTGACAAGTCTGAACTTGCGTATGAACGTGTTCAGATGTTTGGAGAAAGATGCAGGGAATGCGTACCGACCTTCCAGGTGCGTCTGGTGGGCGGCCGCGTTTAACCTAATTCAAGGGCTAACGTGATTAGTGTTTGTGCACGGCTTCCGAGATGTGCGTTCAAAAGCGAATCTCTGGGGCCAGCTATCGTTGCGACGAAACGCATTCCATCTCTCTCATCTGTGTCAAGAGTTGTGAAAGCTTCGTGACGTTAAAATTACATTTAGGGAGAATAACCGGAAACAGGCGGCTCGCTGCTAGCCGAGCTTTGGCCAATCATTGGAGGCCGAAGTGGACAGTCTACAAGTTGGACACATCGAGAATTGCGCCCCATGGCTTCTACCCTTTGCACCCATAAAGGGACAGACACATTCTTTTGTTCTTTCTACCTCGATAAACCGTGCTATACTTTCTTTCAAACACTGCCTTGTTGGTCTTCTGTCAGGGTCACAGTAAAATCTAGCCATTCGAGAGCGCCATATACTGTGCAAGGCAATCAACATGATTAGGCCAAATGGTAATTCGCCCTCATTCTCTATTGCTAAATACCTGATTCCATGGTGGTCTAACGGAAATTCTTTTTTGATAGTTCTCTGTAAAACATCCCAAAAGTATACCCCTCCTAACAGTGTAGAAAAAAAACGTGGCCAATTGTTTCCTGTTGGTTACAGATTAGACAGTTGGATCCCCATGGCATAAAAAACAGTGTTTCTCGTGAAAGGTTTTTACTGGAAGTGTTCCTGTATGTAATTTAAACAAGAAAGCTTTTGCATTTGGAGCTACTTGCATTTTTAAAACTCCTTTAAGCATATTATTACCCTTGAGTGCAGTACATAGCGCTCTGTACATTGGGATGGGGAACCCAGTGTCACATGAATCCTTATAAAGTTTTTTTTTTCCTTCCAACCGAAAACAGGTAGTCTGTCGAAAATCGGAAACTCAAAAGACGCACACTGCCACAACTTCCTCCATATAGCCTTGTACTGCACCTGTCATCACTTGACTGTTCACAAAAAACAGGGGCGACATTCGGCCTAGTCTTATTTGGCACACTGTTAGCAGGAAGGGGTCGCTTGCCTCACGGAAAAAGAAAAACCTATCTACCAACTGCTTCACGAACAGACGTGCTAGCACAAGGCCTCCGCTGTTCACCCGTCTAAACAAATTCGTACGACTGCACCTTTCTCAGTTGGACCCCCCACACAAATACTGCAAACACCCTATGCAATTTTCGCATATTGACCCGTAAACAGTACCCCACATCACTTAGGGTAAGGTGGGGCAAAATGAGACAAAAATTTGAAAATAGTGAATATTTATTTTTATTTGACTCATTACCCTTAAACGTCAATGCAGAAACTTTCCTTGGGGTGCAAGGTATGTGCTACATAAATATGACCATGTTGCCACTGTCGAAAAGTTTATTTTAAAAAGAAATAAAAAATGCACCAGATGTCGCATTTTGCCCCACCCCTGCGGGGCAAAACGAGACAGTGTGAAAAAAAATTAACCCTTCAGTTTTTGCAGTAGAAGTACTTGAATTTAAACTCCGTGGGCCCTCACGCACCCTTCATGACTCCAGTCCTTGCACTCCACGCATTGAATCCAGACAGCATCCAGTGCTGTTTTGCTCCAAAACTCCTTGCAGATCAAACACCACCAGTCTTTCTTTGTGATATTGTTGTATTTTGTTGAAAGCTTGCACTTCATTGGATTGTTCAACGATTGGACGCTAGATATGTTCTGACGCATCTTCTTCGCCTCCTTTCGCAGTTTTGGTGCAGAACTGCACGGGCGTTTCGTGGCTTTCAGCTTCGTCAGCCGGGCTTCGTGAGGCGATGAATTTAAAACTGTTCTAGATTTGAATTTTCGAGCACTTCTTTTTTTTAATTTGGTATTGGAGGAAAACTCGATGCCGAGACGTTCGTGAACGGCTTGACTTGGAGATTCTTCCAATTTTTTTATGCGCCTCTTGAGAGCATCCTTGAGAACGCGGAAAAACCTCGATGCAGCGCGAATGGAGTGAGTGTCCTAAACAGCAATCAGTGCTTTTTCACGTCGTTTTCCTCCCAGGAAGCTGTAAATGATATTCTCTTGTGCGTACAAATCCTCCTAAACAATAAAATATAATATATAATGAGTGTAAGTAAATAAGACACTCTCTAAGGCAATTCAATGCCTTTTTGTCGCGTTTTGCCCCCCCTCACTTGCCGAAGTTCAAAAAAAATGTCCGCTTTGGCCCCGCGCACCAAATGAACTAAAATTTTGGTGGTATGTAGCTAGTAGTATAAAGTAACAATATAAATACTTACGTTGTTGTACTGATGCCAGAGTAGCTTCATGCACGGATCCGAAAATTTGGCCGAGAAGAATTTCGCGCCTTTTTGACGGGTCACGAACACACTGACACCAGCCGCGTAATTTTTCCCACGCGAACGCTGTGAGCAAACATCAACTTTTACACATAAAAAGGTGGACAACTACCAGCACCTCTTGCTGAAATATAGAAACAAAGAATAGTGCTTTCTGTATTAGCAATAGAGGTCCACAAAGCCAAAATGTCGCGTTTTGCCCCGTGTCTCATTTTGCCCCGCCTTACCCTACATCACATAGCGTAGCTTAGACACAAAAGCCAGTTGCATACGATAGCCCTAGCAAGCCTGGACCGATAAGTTGCTTTCCACCTACTCGCTTTCTTGCTGAGCCCTTTGTAATGGGTTGGAAGCATTGAACGAACCACTCGTTACGCAGTTCGTATTGTGTGACGCCTAGTTACACAAATCGCATTGTGTGACGCGTGGTTGTTATTTCACTCTTCTAATGCGCTATATGACATATACTAACGTGTTCCTACGTGACATGACGCCTGTATAGGGTATTTTTGCGAAGGAGTTTCGAGCGCCGGCATGACTCTGTTACTTCTGAAAGAAACGAAGATAAGTGCGCTTGTCGAAAGTTAGTCTCCAGGCGACGTTCCCTGTTCAAGAATTCTTTATGGTTTCTTAGTCGCTGTGCTCAATAGGGCGTTTGTATACGATTCTTGGTTTGTATCAGTTGTTGTTTTTTGTGTCTTTTGTCATCCACAAAGCTGGTACGGCACAGATGAAAACAATAAGGTGGTATGGGCATTGAAAGATGAAAAAAAGCGTAGAAGCTTCGCCAGGTAACTCATTCAGGCGCCAATGCTATCAAGCAAATTCTGCTTTCCCTTGCAGTAAAGAAAGCTGCATGCTTCGCCTCGTGTTCTCTGGAGTCTTTACGGCCACTGATCGTTTCTTCAGCATGAAAAAAATCGACTATCCGGCCTGTGTATAGTGGAAATTCATGTTTAGTGCTCGTTAACGTAAACAACTTTTATTGCGCTGTCGACAGCAACAGCGAGTTAAAAGTCATGAGAGTGGGTGAATGAACGACATGTGTCAACACGAAAGAAGAAAAAATTACACCATCTCCCGCTAAAGGGAACCATGTGTAGATGTGAAGCAGCGGGCGCTAACGCTTACACTGGCGGCGGCGTTGACGCTGGCGCTCATCGCAGCGTTGCGCAGGAGAGAAAACTGGGGAGGCGCAAAGCAGGCAGTGATGGAGCAGTTTTTCCTACTAGAACATGCCAATCGCTGCTAATGGGCAATGAGAGACAGAAGACTCCGACTGGACACAGAGACCCGCACTCCGCTTTTAGTTAAAGCGCACGCTGCGAATTTTTATTGTTCAACAACGCACAGGAGAAATCTCCCACCGGCACCACCTTGGAGGTCAAGATCCATTGCTATATATACGGGATGGCCAGTGAACGGTTGTACAGCGCGAGCAGTCGGTTTTTTCAACCAAGAAACTCGCTAGCAGACGCTGCCTGCGTCGGCATCGCGAGGCGAGAGAGGGAGGAGCGTAGGAGAGGAGAGAGAGGGGGGTGACACGCATGCGCAGTGGGAGTGTGAACGCCGTGGGCAGGGATGCGTAGTGGAGAGAGGAGGAGCGTAGGAGAGGAGAGAGAGGGGGGACGCGCATGCGCAAGGGGGGAGTTAGACGCCGCGGGCAGGGATGGAGAGAGGGGGGAGTGTAAGAGGGGAGAGAGGAAGGGAGGCGCATGCGCAGTGTGGGTGTGGTTGCCGCGGGGAGGGATGCCTAGAGGAGAGAGAGGGGGAGAGGAGGTTTTTTATTTTTATTTTTTTTAACTGTTTGCGCATGCGCAGTAAGGGTGGGCACGCGGCACACCACCACCACCACCACCACCACCGGATTAAGCTTCGCCATAAGATGCTTCACATCTAAAACGTTAACTGCAGGCTATACTTGCGCTTTCTGCTTTCCGTGCTATGGCGGTGGTTCTTGCATTAGATCGTTCGTGCGAAGCTATACATCAAAAGCCACATCGATAATATGCTAGCATTACATGTCCTCTCGAGCGGGATTTGTATTCGTAGACTGCTTTTTCTATGTCGCTCTACATGTCTCAGCGCCTTGGACATTCATCAGAACTGTCCAAGAACAAAAGGTATGTAGTTATTGCGGACAATACACAAGGACATAAAAAAAGAGAATTCGTGCTGTATATTTACAGATGAGGGACGGGCAGACATAGCAACCTTTGCTGTGTTATGATGACTACCGCTTCGGTGCGTCCGTGTCAATATTATTTCCTGGATCTACCGGATAACGACATACTTTACGCGACAGTAATCGCGACTGAGGTTGGGCCTAATGCGCTTGCGTCTACAGCTTTTTTCCACGCCGTGTGTCTCAAGATCAGTTTATTGTCTCGTTTTCCCGAAACGATATTTATTCCCAGGTACAAGGTTGCACAAAGGCAGTTTTCGCTATCTCGGACAACATAGATAAAACCAAAATCATCGCACTTAGCGATAGCAACTGCGAGTGGCAGTAATTGAGCCTATTTGTATTAGAGCGAAGACTGGTGCGAAGAGTGTACTTTCATCCAAGCGGAATGTAGAAACAGCTTACGCTATGCGCTTTGCCTTTGGTGGTGACAGCTCGAATAAAGGCCACTGCTAAGCAAGAACCCGAGCAGAAGATGAATGCCAAGTCTGGCGCAGGAAATTAAGAATAATAATATGGCAAAGAGCTAGAATAAGCCGATAGTTAGAGGGTACGAATGCATAAAAAAGGTGATTATGTAGTATAGCACGTTATGTAAAGAAAGAATGTTATATAACTGCGTTGTTTTTGAGTTGCGCATTTCAGTTACTCGACTATTTGCCCGGCTTTAGAAGTATTCTTGCTAATTTTATCATTATGTATTGAAAATGTGCATTACTGTATATTTTTTTCATTTCCAGTCTTCTTTATATCCAATGATTAGCCACTCGGGATTGGAAGCCAATATGACCGGCATTGTTTATTACTAAGCCAATAAATAAATAAATCTTCGAGGGATTTCAACTCAATAAATGAACGAAATTTCAAACTTTTATGCAATGTGCCTGCAATTTCCAGTGATTGTTACATTGATAGCAGAATTCTCGCAATCGAACCCATCTCCACTGGTCATCTGGGTGGCACCACGTCTGTCCTCAGCCATTGGCCAGTGCTGTAAATGAGGTCAACGAAAGATTGATTCATCTGTTCGAAATATTAACAAAATATCGTGTTTCGTTTCCGTCTGCCTCATCAGCATTTTCCCTCCTTAATCAGCAGTTATGGGGATTTTCCTTTTAAATGATGTATTTGCCATTATGTTTGCAGTACGCTCCCCAAATTTCATCACTCAGAAATCATTAATTAGTGAAACTTTATTTCATGCTAGAGCGTCGAATATTGCGTCCACAAATTAAGTAAATTTTCAAACCGGCATAAACCATGCATGTTTTTGGACGCTAGGATGACAGATGGGTGGAAGGGGCCCTCTGTGCCCTGGCTGAAGTGCTAAACGGCCTCAAAAACAGCAGGAAAACTCTGATGCACACTTTCCTGTTGAAGAGAAAATTGTTGGTAGTACACAAAAACTTCGCAGACGACGTGTTAGAATGATGGATGAAAGGCTTGATCAGGAAGGTGAGTAAAAGATACGGCAAAGCTGAAGTAGAAATTGACACCAAACCTTTTTTTTTCCAATGGCTTATCATAGTTCCAACAACATTATCATCTGGTCCAATCTACTCGCCTTGTATATAACTATCACTATTGGCATTCCCACCTAAAGGAAAATGAGCAAAGGGTAATAGAAATAAACGTGGGTACGTTACTTCAGACGCTGTATTTAAGTTCATGCTTGTGTAGAGAATAAGGGGTGTGCGAATAGCAAATTTTAGAACCAAACTGGATACAAACATAATAGTGATCGTATTGAATCAAATGCCAATGCGAGTGGAATACTACTCGATCATTTTTCGAATGGTAAGGCAACCATTTTGAAAGCAGCCAAACAGTGGTAATGTAGCCACGTTCTAAACAGCCCAAGAATTCCACATTTTATCTGAAACAATTAACTAGCTTTAACAAAGGGACATTGCTGTTACTCTTAACTGACAAAAAAATACCCCAATTTTGTAAACTGAGGCAAGCTCGTATGTAGCACCAACTAAAGCCTTAGAAATATTTTGTAACTGCAAGCGGGCTGAAATACAGGAGCTACTGCAGTATTCAAGGTGCCAATTTATCAACAGCTTTGAAATAAAATCTGATATATAAATATTAAACAATATTCATGAGTCAACATCATGAATGCCATGACGAAGATAGTGTATTGAGGACTCTGTCGCTTCAGCGACACTAGAGTTTTAGCAAACACGCCTTCATCCTGTTATCAATACAGAACATAAATCAGTACCAACTCGTCCAATTGTCAATACCTTTGCAATATCGCGCCGATATTCGTGCAGTACCTTGGGCTGCATGCATATTGGTGATTAGATGATTCAAACACCCTCTTCCAATGTTTCCTGCCTATGACGATTCTTCATCGGTGACCATTCGAAAAATATTCGACAAAAATGTTTTGAAAATATTCAACATTTCTAATGTGCGCTATTTTATTCGAGTACCGAATCGAATACCGAACCCAATTGACCAACGTATTCGATCCTGCTGCCCTGCAGAAAAAGATACGTAGCTCAAACGGGAAGGTGTTGAAATGTAACATTGAAGGAACACAAGTATAATGTGCAAAAAGCTACTAGCAGCCACCTTGGCACCCATTGCAGGGATTGTGGCTGTACACCGAGGTTTCGCTAAAAAAATGTCATCGCCAGACACAAAGGAAAAAAGAACAAGAGAAATAATGGAAGCAACTCAAATAGTACACCTTAAAGATAAACGTGTTAATATGTCATCTCTAACCGTCTCTCAAGAAGAAACTGGCTTTTTATCGTTCAGATGATTCACGCGTGTTTGTGATACCAAATGGTGACGCGGTGATGTTGATGTCAGAGGGATAATTTCACATTTGTAGTAGTCACGTGTGTTTTGGCTGCCATGGTATAAATGTGTCCACATTATAAAATAACGATCAGTTGGAAGTGAACGCCTGTCATTGTCTGTCTTCGTTTGTGTTCGTCTAAATTTCAGGGCTGTTTTCCTTTCTTTACCCTCTCCATTGACCTGTTGATTACGTTATTTTTTCTTACTCTTTTCCCTACTACATAGCAACGGGAGGCATGTGCGAGTATGTAACATCTTCAGGAGCAGTCGCCTTCAGCCAGAACGGGCCAGAACGTCGGGAACTCAAGCCTGATGCGTTGCATTAACGCCATTAAAATATGGGTGGCACGCAACCATTCAGCATTTGCAAAAATCTTGACACAGCTTTTCTTCTCGAGAAGAACAAATGAAGTTGAATTGTCGCGCTTTGTGCGAGGGCGCGTTAGGAAAATTTAGCACGACTTCGCTAAATGGGAATTGGACGTTTGCGTGAAAGGCCTCTGGTGCAGCAAATGTCCATTCTAAAAATGCACTGTTGCGAAGATACAGGTGAAAAAATCTCAAGTACTGACGAAATGCAGGAAACGTCAGGCAGGTAGAAAAAACCCGTGAGCATGAACCTAATCATTGACTGTAATGCCGCTGAAGGTGGTTGGCATGCGAGCAACGTTACATATGGCAGAAAACGAAACCCGGCTGGCACTGGCTGCAGCTTCAGGCTGCACGCGTTTGCCGTTCGGACCACACATGGAAAAAGCTCGACACATACACATGGAAAGATTAATTGGAATCCTAATAGCTCCTGCAGGCACTGCAACGAATTCGCTAGCCTAGAACACATGCTCTGGCGTTGCCCCTCGTTACGGGGCACGGACCAATCCACTGAAGACAAGTGGCTATCCGCTATCAAGAGCCCCGATGTCGGGGCTCAACTGTGGGCTGTCCAGAGGGCCCACGATGCGGTGGTCGGGCTTGGCCTGACTGTCCCAACGTGGGAGCGGCCCGCTGCGCGTTGAGTCGTGCACCTCAGGACTTACAATAAAGTTTTGGATCCATCCATCCAAGGCCAGTAAAATAAATAGAGCAATATTTTTGCGAAGTGCAGGAGTATTTTGATTAAGAGGATGCACTTCTTAAAAAATTCTTAAAATCGCAGATTGCTCCCAACACTGTCCACCACTTCATCAAACACGAGAATCGATACATGTCCTTAGGCGGAACACTAATCACGCGAACGTGAAGATTCATCAATTGCGTGCAACTTCAAAAAGTTCCAGTATGCTGTATCTATGACGACATGTAGGGCGAGAGCAAACACTCGACATGGTTTACTGAATTTAATTTGCGTGTCACCTTTAATAATAATAATAATAATATCTGGGGTTTTACGTCCTAAAACCACGATATGTTTATGAGAGACACCGTAGTGGAGGGCTCCGGAAATTTCGACCATCTAGTGTTCTTTAACGTGCACTGGCATCACACAGTACAAGGGCCTCTACCATTTCGCCTCCATCGAAATGCGACTGCCGCGGCCGGGATCGTACCCACGACCTTCGGATCAGCAGCCGAGCACCTTAGCCACTGCTCCACCACGGCAGACGTGTCACCTTTGTGAGCTGCTATAAATGTAGCTCGAGAAATTCTGCGTAAGTGGCTGTCAAGCCACCGTGACACTTGCATTGTTGGTGCACGTTCAATATTATTTGCGCTTTGCGTAACATAGACGGATGATTGAAAACAAGAAGTCGGCGCACGTTGCGCTACGCATGTCGACATGTTGTTTCATCGTCGTTCATTGTTACACTAAGCGCAATTTAACGTGAAGATGGATGCCAGGGCTGCATGATTCTGCGGACGTTGCTTACACTATCAACTTGCAGATTTAATTTAAAGCGGTTTTAGGATTCATAACGTTTTCGGCAAGAATTGTTAGTCGCCCTTAAACAAAATTCGAAAACAAAAATATATACTCGATATTACCCCCCATCCCGTCTAAAAGCACGTGCTCGGTGCTTCTACGCGACTAAGAGCATGGTGACACTGTTATCATGGATATGACTAACTGACGAAGCACTTCTCCATAGCGTTGAACGAGAGTATATGTGTTTTGGATGAGCGCCCGTATAGAACAACGGGTGGAGACCGTCCTGAAATCACTACAAAAACTTCTAAAGCAGCGAAGCCAAGCCTTAATTATTTCAAGAAGAAAGGGCGAGCCATAAAATTGTTAGAGCCATCATTGCACAATTAACGACAGTCTAAAACTATCGACCGCATTACTGAACAGAAGAGTGAGAAAGGAAGACAGATGAAAGGCAGAGGGGATCACCACGGTTGCGTCCGATTTTCTACCCTACATGGGGGGGGGGGGGGGAATGGAGGAGGAAAGAGATATGTGATATGCGCGAAAACATAGCAGCGTTCACTGCGCAAAGCCAGAAGGTCGCAATTTGAGAACTCGTTCGGAAGTCCGGTTCATCTGCGATAGTTATGGTAATGTAGTCTGCAATTCATGACGTTAATGAAGGGTTGCAAGAACTGACTCCAAGGTACCTAGAGCTTGCAGCGCGCTCCGAGCTGATGGGGTTGCCAATTGAGGAGTCTGCGGTCGTGCTTAATCAATGGTCTCAACACAGCGAGGACATTTAGGTCCTCGTCGCGGAGATCATCAGTGGAATCTAGCGCGGGCTCTGTATGAGTGCACAAGGGCGGTAATGACAGCCATACGACATCCACATATTGGATGGCGCTGCGGACATTAGTGGCGGCATCTGTCAGCAAAGAGAAGTCCGGGCTCTCCTGGAGGAGGAGATTGCCGTGACGGTCCAGTGTGGACAGCAGTGCTCTTAGACCTGGGTCGACGACGGGAGCATGTTTGTTGCTTTGTGACGATATCGGCGGCCTTTTTGTCTCTTGAGTCATCCCGTATCGTACGTTCGGGTACTTTATTTTTTCCATAAATGAGCAGTCTCTTTATGAAACTTCGTGCACAGTTGGGACATTTGCAGGGCCGTCTCTCGCCAGAATTGTGTTTAGCGGGGCTTTGTAGGTCAGGAGGAAATTGCCAAGTTCCTGCAGACTACGATCACATGATCCATTTTCTAGCATTTACGGCTTTGGTGTGGTCTTGGGGAAAACCGGCACGTTGTATCACAGAATTATATTTTGTTTAAAATGAGTACAAACATAGTATTCTACATCGCACTTATGTTAACGTAGCAGTTAAACAACTACTTGAGATAACTTCAAATCCATGTATGTCCAGCAGCTGAGAAGAGAACCTAGCATGATTTTTGGCATCAGCAGAATATGCAACGCGCATGTGTCCCTGAACATAATCCCATTCTGTAACATGCGTACGTAGTAGATTATTTATATGCGTGCTTTGGATTCGAAGTTTGAATGATAATAATAACTGTTGGGGTTTAACGTCCCAAAACCATCATATGATTATCAGACCGTCGTAGTGGAGGGGTCTCCGGAAATTTCAACCACCTGGGGTTATTTACGTGCACCTAAATTAAGTACACGGGTCTCCAGAATTTTCGCCTTCATCGAAAATGCGGCCGCCGCGGCCGGGATTCTACCCCGCTACCTTCGGGTCAATAGTCGAGCATCATAATCACTGGACTACCATGGCGGCTTCGAAGGCTAAGTGGAAGAGATAGAGCAATGGAAGCATTAAATATACTAACCTCACTACAGTGTAGAATCTGTCGTTTCGTCTGTGTACCTTTTTTTACAGACTGTTAATCGCAACTACAATATTAGAGTGGGTTGCTCTCCTTTCAATTCCACATCAAAGTGATGAGATTAGTGCGACTTCTAAAAGACACAATTAGAGAAAAGTGTTTCCTCATAAGGAGGACTCGGCTCACCACGGCTTGCTTTCCACAGACCTTCACTCTCGGCCCACGTATTGGATTTACATGGATATAAATGCCCAATTAGTGCTACGAACACACACTAGGATATACATGACTTGCTTGCTATACTGCCAAGCTTCATCTCAACCACAATCTCCGAGGATCACGCGGGTGAAAACATGCTCGTATAGGGCAGTCAGCACCGAAAAACGTGCAGTAACGACTTCATGAGTAATCCGGATAACAATAAGGCACAGATACCACGCCGGTATCAAACAAGCGCTCACGGGAGTCTAATGAGGACATACAAACAGTTTATAAAGAAATGCTCATCGAAAAGGAAAGATGGATAAAAGAGATGTAACAGCGGCACAACGAATGAATGGTGAGCCAGCACCTAGATGCTCCGTTTGGTGCGAGCGTTGCCTCTCTACTTCTTTTCGTTTTTTTTTTTTTCGCTGCCCAGCTGGCTTTGGAAGTAAGGGGATCTGGAGTACGGTTAGAAAGTGAGGCTCACTGTGGCCTGGGTGCCCAATTCATTCCCTGAATCGTAATTAGATGTTCATTGTGCCGGAAACAATTCCATTTTTCCGAGGACGTTCGAGCTTTTAGATGCAATCAGATGAGCTTTTCCACCGGGACTCTTCGTGGTTTTAAGAGAAGATTCCGTTGCGAAACGGTTTTGCACCGACTGTTTCTTTCCTGTTTTCCCATTGGTTCACGTCTACTCTGGCTTGGCGCAGTTTGTATCGGCAATAAGGATAGCGGAAATAATGAGGCGGTGAGATAAAATGAAACCTCACGGCAGACTGGAAAAACAAAAAAGAGCTACACGGTTAGCCGCGGACAGATAATGAGCTGTTTGTGTCGCATGCCCAAGAGCTTGGCTCGGTGATACATAGCATGTTCGCGATTGCCATGTCACTTTACTTCCATTCGAATATTACATCGTCACTTACTTTAGTCTTCAACTAACTGGTCGCAAAGCTAAAAAGGAACGCGCTCTTTTCATTAAATCAATGTGCACGCTAAGGCACACTGCCTCTACATAAAGTTGGCAATTCGTGCCTATAAAAGCGGGGGGACCCTTAAGCTTAGTCTTTAGGAGTTGAACGGGATAGCGATATCCTGTCCCTAGTGCGTACTTCAACCACTTAGTGCATACTATGTAATGGGTAGCATGCTTTAAACCACGAGTAATTATGTGCATGAAATGTTTTCGGACTTGCTATGCCCCCACTACGGGGTCTTAAGGGAATACGCGCAGTAACGTGTGTGCCTTTTGTAATGGTTGGCCGGCTTTAAACCACGATGTCGTTATGAAAATCACATATTCTGACGCCCGATGGCAATGTACGCTTGTAACACGCAATATTACTGCGATAGTTCGTGTTGTATTGTGACGCCTGTATACAGGACCCTATTTTTTTCTCTGCATTTCCAAGCAGTGGAAGTTATTTTCACTGTATTTAACTTTATTTTTTGATACGTTGATGATTAAAGATGATAAATGGCGCTGTCATAGCGGAGGGCTCGGAAAGCTGCTGTAGCGCGCGCTCTTTCATTTTTCGGTCACGGACAAGATGATGATTTTTCGCTCAAAACAAACGACGCGGACACCGACGGCGACGCCAGAGTTTCTGCGACACGAGCTCTTTAACGCTATCGCGTTAAGAAAGCTAATGAATATATTAATGAAAACTAACAGACAATAATGCGAAGGAAAGTATAGTTCGCTTTATTTTATTTTGTTCGCTTTATTTTTGTAATCATTCAGCGAGTAAAGCTTTTTCTTCTGCCAGCACAGTTCTGGAACCAAGTACTAAAAGCAATAGTCCAGTACGCGTGAAGCAAAAAAATAAATAAATGAATAAGAAATTGCGTGGGTTGGTTTCGTGCACGCATAACAGATGAGCATATGGAAGCCAAATGCGCTCCACATCACGGGCCGCCGTCTCTATTAGCATATTGGAACGCTAACGAAAGACACGCACGCTATTACGACTGAAAAATGAGGCACACAACGCTCCCACAGCCGACACAGCAAGGCCAGCCGAGTAGCTTAGGAGAGTGTAGTTGTCCGCTCCACCCAGAAGCTGAGAATGTTAGCACGAAACATTGCGATGAAGAGCGCAATGAGTAGTTATCCGACACTCACTTATGTACGTCCTTCCACCTCCGAATATGGAACATGTCGTATAATGACGATATACTATTGCGTCAAATCTAATCAAATTGATACCTCGACTTACACCTCACATCATTATTCAACTTCTGTGCAAAGAAGCAAACTTACTGGGCCAATACAGCGTTGCCTAGTTACATATGCGCACACGTGCCGTATTTGGTCAGAGTAAGAACGCCGAGCCGTCTAACGAGTGTACTGACAGGCGTGCAGAGCTGTTCTATGCGTGGCTGTGGCAATAATTCAATCCCCTGTTTGGTTGGTTGGTTGGTTGGTTCCTCAGTCTCTTGGCGCAACCGACTCCGGGGGATAGGCGACTCCAGGGCTTAACGACGTAAACCTTAGCACCGATACATTAAAGCTTCACACGTGCACATATCTCGCTTTGTCAATCTCTTATTTGTTTCAAGCATAGTTTTCTACTCCACGCATTATACACTTAGTTCCAGTGTTCAACGTCCTCTTCACGCTTTCCACGTTTAGCTTCGGCTTCTGCATCATGTTGCCGTCTCTCGACTTCGCCTTCTTGAAAGTCATTGAATTATCGCTCAGGTAGGCCCTCGAGGTATCATACGTTGCTTGCAGGGCTTGGCTGATTCAGCATCATTCCGGGCTTCGTTTCTTCTGGTGTAGCATACTTTCATGGCCGATAACAGACACAACTAGGCCCGGCTACGGCGTCGTCATTTAAACCGCTTTTCATTATCCCGTCACCACACCCAGCGCCTTCTAACGGCTCTCTACGCACACGTGGCCCATTCTATTTTCTTATAAACACGTTTTTACCGTTCTTGTCGCACTGCAATGTAATGGACCAGTACCAACTAGCCCAATTTACTGCACTAAATTTATATACACGCTGGCGCTGTTTCTGGGAAAATTTTCAACGACGCATGCAGCACCGTTGCCACGTTACTAAGCTTTCCGCTCACGTTTAGGCCGCTACGTCAGTGAGTGCGCCGTGGGGACGGACGCCGCACTTCGCATTTGGCGCCTTATGTTCTTTTCTAGGCTTTCGCCTTCAGACCTTTTTAGATAAAATATTCCCACTGAGTATTGTTGAATACAGTCGAACCTACTCATAACAATATTGTTTTAACAATATATCGTTCATAACAATGATGAACTGCTGTACCGCCAACTTTAGTGTGTTTTCTATGGTGAAATAACCCGCTTACAGCAATGCCCGCATGCCGCATTATCGGTTATAACAATGAATTTAGGCTGTTGGGTGTCCGTTCGGAAAGGTGATGGAACGCCAACTCCTTTGAAATGAAAGAAGAAAACGAGAAATTCAAGCTGCTGAATCCCCGCCCACAACCCCAACGTACTTCCAGCGCCCCTTCGGATTTGCGGTATGCTTCAGTCTAAAGCAATCTGAAATTGCACATCATAACCAACTTCTGAAATCCGCTTCGGCGCGAGAGCGGCGGTGGCTTTTTCTAAAACATGCAAGTTTCAGTAAAAAGTTGAGGCCTCGAAAATTTTCAGCGTCCGAAACTTCGGGCGTTGACATACGTTGGCGCTATGGGGCTTGTGGCGGTCCCAGCGAAAGCATCCGAATTTTCAAACATGTCCGAAAAATTGGCAGTTTTGTCATCCTTGTCACTCTCTGTTGGCATATCCCATCCGATATTACAGTTTTCTCACAACGGCCCACCATCCCTCTATTTGGGCTTTTTTTTCTTGTAACCCATTTTTAGCAATTATCGGTTATAACAATGACATTTTCGTGGCACTTGAGTATTGTTATAAGTGGATTCAACTGCATAAAACATGTATGCAAACAAAGACATTAGAAAATGAAGCAGCTGGAAGCAGGCATTCAACCGGAAGGGCGTCCACGAGGACTCTCATCTCTTCATTACGTGTTATCCGCTGCTCTGGGTAAGTTCCTCATCCAATGCAACTAGCTAACAAAGTGCTTTTCCTATCCTTTGCTGACGGCTGCATACTGTACTGCCAGAGAAAAGGGCCACCATGATCCACTTTGCAGATGAGCACTATCTAGAATGGGCTGCAGCGTCTTTGACGTCGAACATTTTTTATTGCTAGGCTGCTAGCTGTCAACTCATTCTTATGGATGCGTGGCTGGTTGCAGGCAACATACTTGGCATTAAAGCCAAGCTGCATTATTAATCGGAGATGGTCGTTCGCAACACAAACTGTCACCGTAGCTAAAGGGATTGAGCTTTAGAAAACTCTAGTTGTGTAAACTTTTTGATGAGGTTACATTTATGGTAGACACAACAGTGAGACAGTAAACTACATTTCATACAACTTCGCATATTCGTTTTTGTATGACATGTAAACTCTTTCCTCTCTGATGGTGAAATTTGTTTCCATGAAGTTATTTTTCGTTGAAACATTTTAAAAGTGGTGTGCATCTAAAGCAAAAAAAAAAACGATATTATTGAATACAGAGCCTGAATTTTTTTTTTTGCATAAGGTTCATCGCCTTTTAGAAAAAAAATGTCCGATTTAGTACTGGAATAAAAGCTTTCTACCTGATATACTTAGAAAGAAATAGATGACAGTTACACACTACATAAAATACTTTAGCATGAAGTTTACAAGATTCTTACTTCTCAAACGATGAAATTGTACTCCAATCTGAGGGTAGATTACAACAAAACATGGCATCAGTTATCGTTGCATGTTTCTAAAGCTTACGCAAAATAAATTATCAGTTGATATAATCTCCACAAAATATCATTCGCTTTAAAAGACTGTAAAAGTGATATTACGAAAGTCCCTTCATTTTATCATGTCCTTTAGCTTAAGAATGAATCAGGTTGCAGCATGCTTTTAAATTTTTTCATACTGTGAAGTTTTCTAAGGGATTATTTATAGGTGTCGCCTTCACAAAGTACCTGCATTAAACTGTAATAATCCTAGTCTCTCGGTCGATGCATGCGTTCCTGGGACTTTGTATGCATGTTTCGGTCACTCCTCCAAAATATACCTTTCACACACTGAAACCGGAATAAAATTAAGTTAAATAATTATTTCAGAAAAAATTCTGCGGGGCTTTAAATGACTTAAGGGTCGAAAGCACCAAGGGACAGCAGAGCTGAATGAATCCTCAGCGATGCATGGAGTGCACAGTAACGAAAAGCTAGGAGGTCATCACTAATGTCACACCACCTACGTTCGATGAGGCTGCGCATTGCCTATACCCAAGCCCAACTAAGATATTGAAGACGATATGAAATTGTCTAGCATAGCCTTTAACATCATGATACGCTGTCGCAGGGACCTGGAATAAAAAAACTGAAGGACACTTTGTACATTTCCAAAGTGTGTTCGGCGAAAGCATGTGGCTATTCCACTGACTATGCCATGTCTTTTTTTCTTTTACACTCTCAGTGGGATAACACACAAACCAAATGTGTGCGTGTTTTCTTGTTTAATTTCTTACCGCGAATCGCACCGAGACGCGAGACTAATCTTCCTCCGTTCGCATGCGTCAGTATTTTCCCGCGCTTTGCGCATCGTGCAAACGCCATCCGCGTCCCAGCGCTTAAATTGACGGACCCTTTGTAAATTCGAAAGTGTATTCCGTGAACGCCTGTGTCCATTGAGACGGCATCGGTCAGAAGAATTGTAAACGCTGGGCAGAGTGACGCTACGCAAGCAAAGCGCGAGCGCTGTAGAGTCCGACGCGACCACCGTCCGTTTGCGCATCCCGGCGGCCACATGGCTCCGTGCCAGAGCTCGGATGGACGGACGGACATGGACGGACAGACGGACGGACAGACAGACAGACAGACAGACAGACAGACAGACAGACAGACAGACAGACAGACAGACAGACAGACAGACAGACAGACAGACAGAGGGAAGGGCAGACGGGCGGACAGACGGACAGACGGACGGACGGACGGACAGGCGGACAGATGGACGGATGGACGGACGGACGGACACCGGACGGACACCGGATGGACGTGAGCATGAGACATTAAAGGCTTTCGCCTTAAAAATGCTTGTTGCACGCGCAGCAGCCCCCTGGTTGTGTAACAGTATAATGCAGCTAATAATAATAATAATAACTGATGGGGTTTAACGTCCAAAAAAACACGATATGATTATCAGAGACGCTGTAAGGTGAAGGCTCCGGAAATTTCGACCACCTGGGGTTCCTTAACATGCACCTAAATTTAAGTACGCGGGCATCAAGCATTTTCGTAGTGGCTTCTTAGTTATCATATTTATGATAAAGGCTACAGATGTCTGTGCATGCCCCCGTGCATGCGCCGGCATAATAATGGCAAGCTGTTCATGCACACCATTTACCGCTGGTGGTATGGAGATCTTGGAGGAGCTAGAGCGT
>JALIZH010017111.1:0-27622 GCA_030522465.1 Rhipicephalus appendiculatus | reverse complement strand
GGTTACCACCTGCAATTTATGTTCTTCTGTCACGGATCTCCGGACACCGGTCGACGGGAAGGAACGGACGAGGCGAGAGCGTTACGAACACACATTTTTAATTACACTCAAAAGGAAAGCACACACAAACGCGAAAAAGGCACACCCAAGGATAGAACAATCTCTAACCAAAGTTATAATACAGACAAGTAAAGGAAAGGGTCAGCTAGAAAGTACGAAGCGTTCATCGCTTAACTCACGGCGTCGTGTGCCGGTTCATGATGAGGCGAGGCGTTGCGGGGCACTGGCGTTAACCTCGGCGTCCGAGTCGGGGTCGTCGTCCTTCTCTAGTGGGGAACGCGCACTGGCGTTGTAGTTGAGGATGGAGAGCTTGGTGTTCACTGACCTGCGCGTCGCAGGTATTTGAGCTGGCCAGCGTCTCTCAGGGAACTGGCTCAGGTGAGGCCTACGGTGCGGTGCCGTAGGATGGGACGCTCGGAGCACAAGCCGATGGCGCTCCCAGGCCGCTGCGGGTCCTCGTGCTCGCCTTCCGGTCCTTTGGCCAGCCGGAGTCTACGGTGTGTTGCCGTAGAACGAGAGCTGGAGCGCCCGGAACACAGGCCGGCGACGCTCGTGTCCCAGCTCACGCGCTCACGATGGAACACCCAGGGCCCCTCTGTCCACGTCACCTTCTCTTATATATGTTCCACCTCGTCTTTCTCTTCTTCTGCTGTCGTGGTTTTACATCATGCCAAGCTTCTCGTCTTCCTCTTCTTTTGTCGTAATTTTCTTGTCACCTCCTAAATGTGACAATGGCCCCCTTCTTCAAGAGTTTTCTCCGGAAGAAAACTGCTCCAAACCCTCCGATGTCTGCAGGCGAGGACCAATCCGGTGTTCTCCACGATTACGCTTCAGCTTACACTACACCACCACCACCACACTCGTCATCCAGAGCCACAACTGCCGCGAATGCACTCAAAGCACACCACTGACACACAGTCGCCGCAACTGTCCACACTAAACACTTATTCGTAAAGCTACAATCACTGTCAATGTCCTTACACAGTTTCTAGAACAACACCCATCACACTGCATGCACTCACATTTCACTTCGTTCCAAAAGACCTTTGTATAAAACACTTTTTTTAAATCAAAACCCAACTACGTTTGCTCCATGCGCAGACCTATTAGTTCATCACACTGTCCAAGCGTTCAAGCTTATATCTTCTCTTTCTGACCGTGCGTGCCTTACGCGACCTTCTCCCGCGTTTTCTTCCTGCGCGCCCTTGCGACCACCCGGTACAACGTCTGCTTTTATTCCTGCTATCGACGATCATAGACCGCCTCATCCACACCACTTTTCGAGGGTGCTTGCTCCCAACATATCCACGGCAGACCATTTGCACATTTCCCTTAACATTCGGGTTCCTGTGTTTAATTTTCGGGGTTGTTTTCTTTCGTCTTTGCTTTGGCTTACCAACACTGTGCTCTCAGCCCAGCCAATGGATCTCACGCTCTCCATTACTACTGTCTTTTGCGATTTCGCTGTGCTTTTCTCCTCGAGACGTGTTCCTTTCAGTGAAGTATTCTGGATTCCTGCGAACCCACTCAAAACCGCGACCGTTTCCTCGGCTCCCTCATCAACAACGTCAGCACATCTCTCATTACCGACTGAATTGCAGCAGCTACATGCCGCATCCTTGTCCGCCTCATTTTGCGCAGAAATCGCTAACTCGCTTTCTTTTATACCACTCTCATAGTGGCTACCCTTTGCTCTACCAGATCACAGCTGTGAGCCTCAAGCTCTCCATATTCACGCTGTAGATCCACCATTGGCATTCCTATGTCCGGTCTAACATCTGTGGATCTTTCCAACCTCGGTTCGCGCTCTCCGCCTTGATCTAAAGCTACCCGCTCAGATCGGGACAAGTATGTGTCCAGCTCGTCTCTTCTGTCGTGAAGCAATGTCATCGAAACTGGACAGACTCCCGTTGACCTAGGAGGTTCTGTCTCTCCTATGGAGCCCCCATTATCTGTGCTCCTCTCATTATCTGCTTCCACAGTCCGTTGTTTCCGCAGAATAACCTCCTTCTCGTGCTCGATCCTCCTGATCTCGCGTTCCTCCTCTTCGCGCCTCTCCTCGCGTGCCCGCCCTCGCTCATCTCTCCGCCTCTTTTCCTCACGATCATAGAGGGCTATCGCTTCTTCGCCCGACAAACCAAGCTTTAGGGCCACCTCCAAAATCGTCACCAGGTCCATCCTCCCTGCCGAACAGAAATCCGTGAGATCCACAACAAAAAATAAGAAAAATGGATCCTGGCAGGCTCGCCACTTATTTTTGTCACGGATCTCCGGACACCGGTCGACGGGAAGGAACGGACGAGGCGAGAGCGTTTCGAACACACATTTTTAATTACACTCAAAAGGAAAGCACACACAAACGCGAAAAAGGCACACCCAAGGATAGAACAATCTCTAACCAAAGTTATAATACAGACAAGTAAAGGAAAGGGTCAGCTAGAAAGTACGAAGCGTTCATCGCTTAACTCACGGCGTCGTGTGCCGGTTCATGATGAGGCGAGGCGTTGCGGGGCACTGGCGTTAACCTCGGCGTCCGAGTCGGGGTCGTCGTCCTTCTCTAGTGGGGAACGCGCACTGGCGTTGTAGTTGAGGATGGAGAGCTTGGTGTTCACTGACCTGCGCGTCGCAGGTATTTGAGCTGGCCAGCGTCTCTCAGGAACTGGCTCAGGTGAGGCCTACGGTGCGATGCCGTAGGATGGGACGCTCGGAGCACAAGCCGATGGCGCTCCCAGGCCGCTGCGGGTCCTCGTGCTCGCCTTCCGGTCCTTTGGCCAGCCGGAGTCTACGGTGTGTTGCCGTAGAACGAGAGCTGGAGCGCCCGGAACACAGGCCGGCGACGCTCGTGTCCAGCTCACGCGCTCACGATGGAACACCCAGGGCCTCTCTGTCCACGTCACCTTCTCTTATATATGTTCCACCTCGTCTTTCTCTTCTTCTGCTGTCGTGGTTTTACATCATGCCAAGCTTCTCGTCTTCCTCTTCTTTTGTCGTAATTTTCTTGTCACCTCCTAAATGTGACATCTTCATACAGTCACGTCAGGCAATACCAAGTTTGGTGTATATCAAGCTATATGATGGGCGCAAGCGCGTCATGAGCGTGGCATGTAAATGACGTTGTACATGAGATGAATGTCATGATTCTCAGTTAATCATTTGTCATTTATGTTCGTCATACAGTCACGTTGCGCCATAGCAGTATTTTTATGTATATCAAACTAGCGAACCGAACGCGAGCGCACCACGAGCGTGGCATGTAAATCATTCCGTACATGAAATGCACATCATGATTGTCATGTTACAACCTCTAAATTGTGTTTGTTATACAGTCACGTCACCCAATAACAAATTTGGTACATGTCAAGTTAGCGCAATACCACGAACGCGCCATGAGCATAGAACACATGTCATGCTATACATGACATGCACATCATGATATTCCTATTACCACCTATCATTTATGTTAGTGGTGCAGAAATGTCTGGTCATAACAATTATGGTACAAATCAAGTAAACGAAACAGTCCCTAGAGCACCACGATCACGGCATGTCAATCATGCCGTTCATGACCAGCAATTCATAATTTTTATTATATGACCATACGTTTATGTTCCTCATACAGTTTTGTTATATCATACCATTTTGTCATAACCATTTTAACGATACGGTCCGGAGAGCACGAAGTCGTTCGCGGCTAAATAGATAGATAGATAGATAGATAGATAGATAGATAGATAGATAGATAGATAGATAGATAGATAGATAGATAGATAGATAGATAGATAGATAGATAGATAGATAGGAAGAAACGATCGAAGTTGCCGAAGTTCGCTAAGGAATGCCTCGCATTTAAAAACGGAAAAAAGAAGACAACAAAAAAAAAGAGAGGAGGAAATAAAAGGAAAACAGAAGAGAAGCAAGGAAGGCTGCCCAGATCCGCTCTTATGACATTGCGGCACACCTAGCGCGAAGCGGCCTTAAATTTATTATTCAAGTGATCTGATTTTTTCTTATTGCAGAGGTGCAAAGCTCCCTTTATCTCTCTTTGAATTATATGTTTTTAACTGAGCAGCACTCAAGGGGGGTCGGACTGTCGTAGGCTGTCGTATGCCGTCGTCGTCGCTTGGCGTAACGCTCCAAGGAGCCAAGGAGAAGTCTTCTTCCCCTTGTTCGAGCCCCTTGATCATGATAAGTTATCATCATGATCGAAAAACAACCAGTGGGCTTGGCGTAACGCTGGCAAAACTAGTTATCAAAACAGAAAAAAAAACGAAGCAAGCGCGATATACAAAGAGAGAGTGAGAAAAACGCGAAGAAAAGAAATTGGGGGACCCTTAAGCTTCGCCTTCAAGAGTTGAACGCGATAGCAATATCCTGTCCCGAGCGCGTACTTCAACCACTTAGTGCATATTTGCTATGCATCCAGTACATGGTGTTAAGGGAATACGCGCAGTGAGGTGCGTGCCTTTTGTAATGGGTGGCCGGCTTTAAACCACGAAATCGTTATGATAATCACATGTTCTGACGCCCGATGGCAATGTACGCTTGTACCACGCAATATTACTGGGATATTACATGTTATATTGCGACGCCTATATAAAGGAAGCTAGCGTTTGCGAAGCACGAGTTATTTTCACTACATTTCCAAGCACAGGAAGTTATTTTCACTGTATTTCCAAGCAGAGGCGTGGCTGTGTGGTCGAACACCTGCTTGCCCCGCAGACGGCCTGGGTTCGATCCTCACTTGGACCCGGAAATTTTTATATTATTTTATTTGCATCTTTCTCGATTTTTCGGTCACGGACAAGATGATAATTTTTCGCTGACAACCAACGACGCGGACGCCGGAATTTCCGCGAAACGAGCTCTTTAATGCTATCAGGTTAATAGAAGTGAGTAGTGTTGACGACGCCACTCACTGGGCGCGTTGACTCCACATTGACGTCTGAAAAGGTCTTTTTTTTTAGTTTGACGTAAGATAAGGAGTCACGTCCGAATACCGACGCCAGTTTCAAAGACGAGGAATGGACCCTGTGAATCACTGACGTATTTTTCGATACCAATATTTTTAGTGTTCCTGCAGGGCTGAAGGACGTTGAACTATAAGTGGCAGAGCAAAGGCAATAGTTGGGATTTAAGTTACCGAAATCATGATATGATTATGACGGACTCGTAATTTTCGACCGTCTGAAGTCTATTAGCCTCATACAAGTACATATGGTATAACTGCTATATTACAATTAGAGTTGATAGCGAATACTATTTCACTGGAGTCAACCTTCACCACACTAGCTGACCTCCAGCCACTATTTCCGAATGGTTGTTATGATCGGTAACCAATAGCCGAAATTAGCATACAAATGTCAGCCAGCAATACCCGACAGGGTCTCAACATAAGCTGACACAGGCATCACTAGCAAACACCAGCAAGCACCAACCACCACTTACCCATGTAATCACAACTTCAAGAACATTGCTCAGGGTTAGTGAACACTACAGAACACTGTCAAGCTAGCCAGTATTATCAGACAACTTAGAAAACAGCTATCAAGATATATTATCACACCGTCCATTTAACAACTACTAGGCCAAATTAGCGCGTGCTCGCTAAAACCAGCCAACAGTTAGATACCACTAGCTAAACTTATTAAAAGCAAGGCTACACTACCTGGTACTAAACCGAGATTACACAGAGCTATCCAGCAGTGCATCAACAATAGGCATTATAAGGCATCTTTATTTCTGCTGCCATGATAGACACATTATGATAGATAGATAGATAGATAGATAGATAGATAGATAGATAGATAGATAGATAGATAGATAGATAGATAGATAGATAGATAGATAGATAGATAGATAGATAGATAGATAGATAGATAGATAGATAGATAGATAGATAGATAGATAGATAGATAGATAGATAGATAGATAGATAGATAGCCTCAAAGTCGCCGAAGTTCGCTGAGGAATGCTTCGCCTTTAAAAATCGAAAAGGAAGAAAACGAAAGAAAGAGCGGAGGAAAGAAACGGAAAACTGAAGAGAAGCAAAGAAGGCTGCCCAGCTCCGTACTTCCTACATGGCATGGCACCTCTAGCGCGAAGCGGCCTTAATTTTTAATATTCAAGTGATCGCATTTTTTTTTATTGCAGAGGTACAAATGTTCCTTGGTCTCTCTTGGAAAAATAGGTTTTTAACTGTGCAGAACTTTAGGTGCGCGGGCTGTCGTATGCTCTCGTAAGCCGTCGTCGTCGCTTGGCGTAGCGCTCCAAGGAGCTAAGGAGAAGGGGCCAAGGAGAAGTCTTCTTTCTCTTGTTGTTCGAGCCCCTTGATCATGATAACTTATCGTCATCATAAAAAACAACCAGTGGGCTTGGTGTAACGCTGTCAAAACTAGTTATCAAAACAGAAAAAAAAAACGAAGCAAGCGCGATATAGAAATAGAGTGAGAAAATTGCGAAGAAAAATATATCTAGCAAGAATGAGAAAGAAATAAATAAAGAGAGAGCGCGATCTGGCGAATTAGCTCGGCCCATTCTGCAGCTTCTTTGGTGTCAGCTGTTAATTGATCCGTATCTTCACAAGGAAGCACAGCTTCCAACATCGCTTGGACTTAGCGGCTGAACAGAAGGCGAAATGGCGTGAATCGCGTTGTCTCCTGAGCGGTGGTGTTATACGCGAACGTCAGGTAAGATAAGTTTCGGTTCCATGTTTTATGTTAGGCATTGACGTACATAGAGATCATGTGTATGACTGCCTCATTTAGTGTCTCGATAAATCCGTTGGTCTGGGGATGGCAAGCAGTCGACGTTCGACGCCCTGTGTTGCTTAGTCGATGCATGTTATCCCTAAGTTGTGCAGAGAACGCTTTCCCTCTGCCACTTATTATTTTAGAGGGATCACCATGATACCGTACGATGTGGAGCATGTAGAGCTGGGTTGTGTCGGTACCCCTGGCTCACGGAATCGCATGGGTCTTGTCAGTGCATGTCCACAAGCCAGTTGAAACAATCACCCATTTTAGCGATTGTTCACGAGAACCATAGGTGGCCAGATGCGGGCTCGTCATGACAAGCGACGAGGACGTCGTCTCACTGGTTCCTCGGAACCACGAGGAGGTAAGGGCGGCTCCTGTGACAGATGCTCTTTTGATGCAGGACTTTCTATCGAAGGCAGAAGAAAGTCAACACGTGAGGCACATGGCATTGGATAGCTCCCCTGCGGCCCAATCAATAACCAATGACCAGACAAATCGCTGCATCATCCCGCTGCCGTCTGCTCACGTGCAATAAGCTGAGGGCGTGCAGAAAACTGTCCTTGTCCTCTTCTTCCAGACTGACGGAATGAATGGTTGCACGCGAGAGATTCTTGCGCTTTAGATCGTCTCTCAATTTTGTCTTAGTGATCCGATGTGCGCGGATCTTTAGCAACGTTATCAGATGTGTAGTCATTCTCACTAAAGGAAGACTTATGGACGTCATCAGGTGTTCCAGAGTCGAAAGAGAGCATATGGCTTCGTCCTTGAAACCCTACTGAAACGATAGGTTAAATTTGAATGTTTTACGGTTTAAGCTGCAAAACCATAATACGATGAGCAGCCACCCCATAGTTTGAGATACATGATTATTTTAACCACTCGGGATTCCTTCACGGGTATATAAATCAACGTGCGGTAGTGTACTTGCAGTTCCCCATGCACCAATATGGGGATCTCATGGCCATAAATTGCACCCATGCCCTTCCGCTTAGCGGCGTGACAAATGATCTACGAAGTCTCACAATGAGCCAACTGTTCAATTTTATTTCACTTTACATTTCAGTAAATTTATCTGTCTCGGGCACGAGTGCCATTGCGTCATCGACACACCTATATTGTCTCAGCGTCTCTTCAATGTTCGGTATTTGACACTCCCCTTACTTAGTTTGCTGTTTGCTTTGTTGCTGTCGTCGGAGCATCTCTCGTTCGGCAGGGAAATCTTTAAGCCTTGTCGTTAGAGGATATTTCTTAAAATCTTTATAGAGGCATGTCATATCTGGCCTTTCACAACATAAGTCGTGTTTTTTTCTTTACCATACGCAGACGTCAACGTTTTTACCGTCATCTACACAGAATATAGTTGATTTACGTCATGTCCAGGCTAGTGTTCGGGACTTAAACATTGCTTATTAATATCCACAATGTTTGACGTTATGGTGCTAAAAATATCCGCCACATCCTACGCATTCCGCGAATTGACGACATGCTAAACACTCAACAAGGACCTGCAAGTCCCATGTTGTTCCGCTTAAAGGCAAGTCTTTCGAGGAATATCGTTGTGAGCATGCCAAGTGAGTAGTGTTGACGATGCCACTCACCGGGCACGTTGACACCATAATGACGTCTGAAAGCTTTCTGTTAGCTTGACGTAAGATAAGTAGTGACGTCTGAATACGGACGTCGAATTAGCAAGGAAAAATTGACCTGGTGAATCACTGACGTGTTTTTCGATGCCAAGGTTTCTATGGTTCCGGCAGTGCTGAGGGTCGTTGAACTCTAAGTGGCAGAGTAATGACAATTGTTGGGGTTTAACTTCCTGAAATCACGACATGATTACGATGGACGTCGTAGTGGAGGACTCCAGAAATTTCGACCGCCTGAGGTCTATTAGCGTGATACAATTACATATGCTATAGTTGCTATGTTACTATTAGAGTGGATAGCGAACACTATGCCACTGCTGCTAAACCTTTACAACACCAGCTGACCGCCAGCTACTATTTCATAAAGGTTGTTATGATCGGTCACCAATAGCCGAAATTACCATACAAAAGCGAGCCACCAATACCCGACAGGGTCTCAACATAAGCTCACACAGGAATCACTAGCAAACATCAGCAAGCACCAAACAGCACTTACTCAAGTAATCATAACTTCAGGAACATTGCACAGTGTTAGTGAACACTACAGAACACTATCAATTGAGAGTATTCTGCAGTGTTCACTTACACTGTCCAGTGTTCTGATTATACTACCTAGCTTAAGCTAGCCAGTATTATCAGACAATTAGGAAAAACAAATATTAATATATATTATCGTACCCTCCATTTAACCCCTACTAGACCAAATTAGCGCATGGTAGCTAACACCAGCGAACAGTTAGCTACAGCTAGCTAAACTTATGAAGAGCAAGGCAGCACTACCCGGCACTAAACCGAGATTACACAGAGCTAACCAGCAGTGCCTCAACAATAGGCATCATTAGGCATCTTTATTTATGCTGTCATGATAGACAAATCAGGCTCAGAAGATCGCAGAAGATCGCAGATCGGATTTCAGAAGATCGCAGATGATCAGAAAAAGATGTGTTGATCACAATGAGAAATAAAACGTGTAATTAAAAAGTGACCCGGAGGAAAGCTCTCAGAACTTTTGAGGGCTGCTACACAACCACATTTGTTGCGTATTTAGAGCTTCAGGCGCCCACTGAGACAAACACACGAAAATTCAAACTTAATATTCGTGACAGAAGTTGAAATGCACGCGACATACTTCGTAATAAAATGTTGAAACGCGGGTCTTAATATAGGCGATTCCCTGTAGCGATCGGTCCGCTTTTCTTTAACACGCTAACGTAATGAAGTATACATACAAGCTACATGAATGTATACATGAAGTATACATGCAAGCTACAAGCCCCTATTCTGTAGGCTGTGTTGTACGCTAAACAGTATTGGTGGCCAGCCACCCTCATAGAGTGGAATGACTCCTCAATTTTACAGCGAAAGCTGTTATGAGATCACAACAAGGGTCGTTCCTGCGCCGTAGTTGTCCGCCGCCGCCGCCGCTGCCGCCGCCGCCGGTGTCCGTAACCAATATCGTACGAAATAAGAAAAAAAAACTAAATAAATGAAAAATACCTATGACAGAATGGGAATCGAACCTGAGTCCTCTGCGTGGCAGCCCAGCACTCTACCAATGAGTTACGCCGCTGCTTGAAAGTGCGGTGCAAACTGACCCTATGCAGGCTTCATGTCGGGCAAGGAATCGCTTAACGTGTGTTGTGAAGCGTTTTAGAACAGTAAAGTAACGACCAGGCGTCACACAATGCTATTTGGGTAACGAGTGGGTCGTTCAATGCTCCAACCCATTACAAAAGCCTGAGGCTTAATTCTTCACCGTCGTCAGCCACAGCAACAACAAAGTGCACGTAATGCGTTACAAGAGTGTAGCGGGTACAGCGCTTTTCCGAAGAATGACGAATAATGGCATAGTAGACGCTTCCCCACTACACAAAAATTATGATAATTTATGGCGTAGTGGGTACCATGCTAGTGCGCTTGTAGTAGTTGCCCCAAGAGTTTAAAAAAGGCTCTAGAAAGGCCGCTCTCCCAGCTTTCGCTCTGACTGTGCTGCGCGTTCCGCGCAGGCCTCGCGGTTTTTTGTTTTTTGTTTTTTTTTTTGTTAGAGTGACAGTGAGACGAAACATACCAAGAGAAGCGTAGTTTCTTTATAGCTGCAAATAAAATCATTCTTTTGTCAAGACCCTACATAGGAAACGTGCGTTTAAAAACAACAATAGGATGAAGGGGTTGCCTCAACCGAAGAGCAGTGAGATCCATTGTCTTCGGTATGCTTCCAAAGTTGCCCTTTCAAAAGAACTAAATACAATTCCTGCACACAAGTCATCTGGGCGCAAGCAGTATATTGTTCATCTAAATAAAAGAAGTCACGGAAGCAGTCCTGACGTATCTTGCAAAGCTGTTTGAGCGTCAACATGCTTTTTCAGATAATTTTTTTTCTTCATTGTTGTTAACGTCATTGCCTAAAAGCGAACGCATGACACTAGCACTCTGATTTCAATGTTATGACAGTTCGTGCGTTCTCATCAATCATCTGACAGTATGATAGATGACCTGCTGGGAAAACACCCTCATGAAGATTCAGTTTTGGCGTGGACATCTCGTTTGCATGAATATTTGTGTTATGTGAGCTTTTCTGTAAAGGGCGGAATTATTTATGTATTTATATATTTATTGTGCTTATTTTTACTTATTCATTCATTTGTTTTTTTTTTTGTTTGTTTTTTTTGCTTACTGCCGGCCTTCTGTGGAGACCTCCAGCAGGAGTGGGCCATAAATACACAAAGCAACAACACAACACAAGTTCGAAGTGCTGAATAGCGTTGCACATTAGGAAGAGGGGAAAAATACATGAAGTAATATCCTGCGAAGCAACGACATTGGTAAGATGTACAAAACAAAGAAAGGGAACAAATTCTATGGCAGTCAGTACTCACGTTCATAGTACAAAAGTAAAAAAAAAATATCACGATTCATTACAACGCAACAAAGTGAAAAACTAATGGCAAGCGAGTGCATGACGTAACATGGCGCTTCAAGCGTAGCGGCGCTTATGGTGCTTCATTTCAGAACGCCTGCAGAAAAGAATCAATGTTGTGACGTTCTATAGCATTAGCACAGAAGGCGTTCCACTCGGCGATTGTCTAAAGAAAGAAAGAGTGCATGAAAGTGTCTTCAGGTCGGCCACCATTTTGTGTGAAGAGACCAATTAAATCGGCTAATGGCAGGTTCTATGAGTGCGGACTGGCGAACTTGAATGGTTTGTCACAGAGCGAATAAAAAAGCTTTAGTATGTCGGGATTGCGCCTCGTTTCAACTTTTTCTAGTCCTGGTTTCTGTAGGATGTGTGATGATGTTTTCCAGCTATAACTGTTATAACTTAAGCTAACCGATTTTCTTGGGATAATTTCCAGTTTTAGTTTATTAGAGGCTGTCCGGGGATCCCAGGCCTCCGCTGCATACTCTAGTATTGGCCTAATATCATCACTCCTAAATACTTATATCATCACTCCTAAATACTTATAGTTGTGCGTTATGCTTAAAGGTTGATTATCGATGAAATAGGTGACTTGAACTGGTTTGTTCTTCCTACCGTTTTTTACTGTTAATTGTCATCTCCCATGTGCAACACCAGTTCGCAGCTGTACTTAATGCTTGATTTAGTAGGACCTGGTCTTTAGGGCTAGATACTTCCTGGTATATTACGCAGTCGTATGCGAAGAGCTGAATTTAGACGCTTAAGTTCTGAACAACGTCGCTATGAAGAGCAAGAAGAATAGAGGCCGCAGAACGGAACCCTGTGGAACACCAGACGTCACCGGAGCTCATGAAGAAGCTGTGCCATCAATGACTACGCATTGCCGTCTTGACGAGATGCATGCGCCCTAGGGGTTACGGTGATCTTGTGACCACGGAAGAAGTGGTCTAAAATTTCCCTTTGACCAGCAACAAGGTTTACATTGCTCAGAGGGGCAGGTGACTAAATACACGGTTAACTGAACACAACCGTTACTTCTCGGCTAAAGTTTCTGGACATATGGCCTTCCATTGTAGGGACTGTGGCTGTGCTCCCACTCTATTAGATTCGGAGGTTGTGCGCAAGGAACGCAAGACGGAAATGAGAGAAATGCTCGAGGCAATTGAAATCGGCAAATGGAAAGATAAATATGTCAGTTGCCCCTAGGTATCATTCGCTACAAAAGCGCGCCGATACACTGATATATCACCGTAGGCGTTCGCAGGGTTCCCCTTGAGGGGGGGGTCGAAGGTTCTTCGCAGCGCCCCTCTTCCCTATTATGTCAATGTACGGGACTGACTTTGCGCCCCCCCCTTATCGCCCCCCACTTACCTATTATGTGAATGTATGGGGCTGGCTTCCCCCGCCATCTCGCCCCCCCCCCCCCCCCCCCCACCTCCCCCGTGCGTACACCTATGTATGTAACCACATGCTGTTTGCAATTTTTTATCAGAAGCAAGTGGTGATTTTCTTGAGTGCCTTCATTAGTGTGTTTTTTTCTTGCTTTTTTGTCGTTTTCGCTGTATTCGCTGTGCGTGTTATCCTACATAACCCTGGTCTTACGACACTAAATCATCAGTTGAAGTACAACGCTTGCGTTGTCCCTTTGAGCGCTGTTTTTACAAAAAATCATGCCTCACCAACTGGACCATCAGTACATATTAAGAAAATGACGTGTTTGAATAGCTTTAAAGAACGCAAATTTCTCGCCAGCCCCTTGCCCAACCTACTTATTTCAGGACACGTGCATATCTCAGAAAACCCTTTTGAAAAAATCTCCATGTAAGTTTACTCGAATTTGGCTTCCACTTGAATTATGATACAGAAGCCCGTGAAACTTACTTCTTTTTCATGCATGAGTTTGATGCCTTCGCGTCTGGTGTGAGTGAAAACACAGAAAGGTTGAGTCGATTATCTTGTCAACCCCTAACACATTCATTAGTTTGCAATTTTCAATTAGCAACACGCAGTCTATCGTTTATATTTGTTGTTACATAGCGGCTATTTAGCACTTTTATATGTTTCGTTGAGATTACTGGTGCACCATATCTTATGTTATGCGTTTTTATGCTTCATATTTGTTATTTACATATTCATGAATAGGGACTTTAGACGTATTTAATGTTTCCTTCGAAATGTGTAACAGAGATTTTCTGTGCCCATGTGCAGGTTTTCACAGCTTCATCCCATTCACATGGGATAAAGTCATGCACTGCACTCTGATCATGGCGGGACCACATCCGAAACGTCAACAGGTCGAATTCTTCACGCGTAGTTCCCCGTGCCAATATATATATATATATATATATATATATATATATATATATATATATATATATATATATATATATATATATATATATATATATATATATATATGTATATATATATATATATATATATATATATGGTGTCAAAACCAAGAACGACGCCGGGGTTCGGGCGCGTGGGCGTCTAGAGCCAACCAGAGGAAGACAAAGACCAGATAAAGAACAGCCGGCCCGCAGCAAGGGCGTTGTCTCTTGTCTCTTCATATATATATATATATATATATATATATATATATATATATATATATATATATATATATATATATATATATATATATATATATATATTGTGATGACCGGAGTTGAAGAGGCAGAACAGGGTTGTGGGCTTGCCACCGACGCAGAGAGAATATAACAGCTGGCCCCAGGACGGGTGCTATCGGTGTGTCTCGTTCATTACAATGACACAATAGGAAAACGCAGAGTCAACAGAAAGAGTTCTCTCGACCCTGCAGAAAGAGTTCAGAAAGAGTTCAACAGCGTCCAAGCCACCAGGCAGCTACATGGCAGTACTGCGATGTCGATATTACCATGCTGGCACAACAGCTCAAAAGTATGCAAGCTGCTCTACTTGCGGCATAAGGTGTGCTATACTTGCACTACTTCCTGAGGCTGAAATTGCGAAGTTTCACGGTTATAAGGACGACTCTACCACCTGGGTTGATACCGTAGACTCTGTTGCGCTATGATATCTTTTAGCTAGAGTCAAACAAGAAACCCGTCGTGCAAGAGCGTGTCCGAGGAGCCACCCAAGTGTGGCATCGTTGTCAGGGACACAAGTACGCCGCGTGGTCTACTTGGAACGCTTCCATGACCGTAATGGGTGTACTCGCAAGAGAACTTGTATTAGCCGCTAAGGAAGAACATAAGGCCCCCATGATTCGTCTCCTCATTTCTTCAGTGAAGTTCTTGCTCCCTCTCTCTCTCTCTCTCTCTTTCACTACCGCATGTAATGTGTCAGATTAGGAGAGTAAAATAACGACCGGACGTCACACATTACGAATACGTAACTAGTGAATCGTTTAAAGCTTGCAACCCATTACAAAGGGGGGCAGCCATAATGCTTCACCATTATCAGTCACCACATCAACATAGTGCGTGTAGTGCCTGGCAGATGTCTAGCCGGTACTTAGGCAGAATTACGATTAATGACTTAGTGGGCGCTTCTGGACATGACCAAATTTTTCGTATAAACGGCGTGGTGCGTACCTTGCTGGCGTGTTTGAATTAGTACCCCCGAGAGAATTCGCAACGGGATCCAGAAATGCGGCTCTTCCAGCTTTCACTGTGACTGTGCTGCGCTTTCCGCGCAGGCCTGCTGTTTCTTTTTTTTTTTTCGTAACATTCTCGTCTCACAATGTTTTCTTTCTTTTCAACGTTGTCAAATGTGTAATTATTCTGACTCAAGGAATACGTGTGAATGTTTTGAAGAGTGCCAGAGTCCAAAGAAAGCATAGGTCTGTGTTCTTAACATTTCATTGAAACGGTATGTTAATTCTGATTATGCATTACGGTTTAATCTGCGAAACCACGCAGGATTATTTTGACAACCTGGAATTTTTTTATGTGCACCAAAATGGAAGTACCCGGTGTTTTTGCATTGGGCCCCACATTGAAACAACGAAATACGGCCGCATGGTCAACAATCAAACACGCGTCCTTCATCTTCGTAGCGTGAGAATTGATATAAGTCGCTACTGCCAGCCGACTATTTAACTTTGTTTCAGTTTACGTTTTAGTCAATTTCTCTGCCTCTGGCACTAGCGCCATCGTGTCATCGACGCACCTATTTTGCCTGACAACCTCTGCGGTGTTCTGTATTTGGGCCTGCTCTAATTTTTTTATCGCTTTGCTACATTTTATTCACCCCGATATATCTCGTCGTGGGGGGGAAATCCATAAGGCCTTGTCGCTGGATACTATTTGTTAAAATCACAGCAGCACGCCATATTTGGGAGTTTCAGATTTGAAATTTGCTTTTGCGTTTTGAGAACTGAAATTTTGTTTTTGCGTAGAATGCAACGACTTCTAGGGTCTTAAAACCATCTACTTATGATATAGTGGATTCACATCTATGACGTCCTAATTTTCAGAATTCATGCTCAGGTTCTCAGTGTAAACATTGTTTATCTCACTAATGTATCATGTTATAAAGGGAAACATTTCCGCCATATCCCACGCATTTCGGGAATGGACGTCATGCGAAATGCCCAGAGAGGAAGTGCATGCCCCGTATTCTTCAGCTTTGACGCAAGGCTTTTGAAGAGTATCGATGCGAGCGTGCCAAGAGAGTATTGTTGATGACCCGCGCCCACCCGGCACGTTGACTCCGCTATGACGTCCAAAAGCTTTCTGGGTAGTCTTACACTAGGTAGGTCTTCAGGTTCGAGTGCTGACGTCAGTTTCAATGAGGATAGAAGGACCCAGCGAATCACTGAGGTGTTTTACGATAACTAAGATTCGTTGGTGCATTACTGCAGGGCTGAGTGCGACTGGACAATAAATGGCAAAGTGTTAATAATAGTTGGGGCTTAATGTTCTGAAGCCTTGACGTGATTATGAGGGACGCCGTAGTGGAGGGCGCCGGAAATTTCGACCACCTCAGATTCTTTACAGCCACACAAGTACATGTGCATTATTGGTTACCTTACTATTACAGCGGATAACGAACACTGCGCCCCTGTAGTCAACCTTATACAACACTGGCTGACAGTCAATTCCCATATTCCATTGGTTGTTAACATCGGCCACCAATAGCAAAAATTTGCATACAAATATGAGAAAGCAATACGCGACAGTGTGTCAACATAAGGTTACCCAAGCATCACTAACAAGCGTGAGCGATCACTAGCCACTACTTATCCACGCAACCAGAACATACACGCTGCAAGAACACCACACAGTCAGTGAGCAGCAGAGAACACTCAGAAGCACTAGGCAGTACTCTATAGCATTTAGGCAAAAACTATAAAGTGATATTAACATACCTACCATTTAACCACCACTAGGCCAAATTAGCGCACGCGGGATAACACAAGCATAAAGTTACCTACCCCTAGCCAACCTTACGAAAGGCAGGGCAGCACTATGTGGCCCTTAACCAAGATTACACAGTGCTATCCAGCAGGTCGTCAACAGTAAGGACTATAAAAGCAACACTGCCCTCAACTTGGCCAATGCACACTCGTGTTGTACGAGTAAATACAACATAAATCACGGTATATAACCTATCACTCAGCTGATGTGATACATTAGAAAATTCCTCAGCTAAATAGATGAGTGAAATGATAATACATCATGCTTCCTAAATTTTTTGTTATGGCCTTCATAAGGCAGGTTTATGCATTTTTGCGCCATGTAATACGTAACAGTTTTAGTGATAAGTCCTCAAAGGCTTCACGGCGTCTGCGTTATTCCATTTGAGTTCTTCAGGTCTCTTCAGACTAAATACGTGCGATGAACATTCACAGCATAACCTCTGAGCTATTTTTGTTGTTCCAGCAAGCCATGTGATGGGGACGACGTGTGATGTATATTCAGGTAAGTAGCAAGGGAATGGAAAGACCACAATGGAATCGCCACGACATACTGAATTATATGTCATTTCGTACGTCAAATTCATTTCGTGATATAAGTATTACATCGTCTCATTCATGTTGTGCATACAAGAACATTATTCCCTAGTTTTGGCATGCTCATGTTAGCGAAACAAACACAATAGCACTAAACCTTTGGTTGCACAGACAGACAGACAGACAGACAGATAGATAGATAGATAGATAGATAGATAGATAGATAGATAGATAGATAGATAGATAGATAGATAGATAGATAGATAGATAGATAGATAGATAGATAGATAAATAGATAGATAGATAGATAGATAGATAGATAGATAGATAGATAGATAGATAGATAGATAGATAGATAGATAGATAGATAGATAGATAGATAGATAGATAGATAGATAGATAGATAGATAGATAGATAGATTATAGTTTTATTTATTTTTGTGCGGATACTGTGTGTCACGCTTGAGTGGTGGATGCTGCCGCCGAAGAACCGCGCAGCCAGCAACGCCCGGAAAGATAAGAGTGGGGCGAGTCCCTTGCACGTGTGGCAGGAGGGGACGAAGCTGCGGCTCGAGTCAGAAAGCGGCGGCGATGGCCACGGCTGCCGAAATTCCGGCGTTGGGTTACGAGGCAGCGCGGCGAAGAGAGGCACCCCGCTGCGCAAACGCGCCGATGGCCGCGGTTGTCGAGCCGTCCACCGGTATCGAATGTCTTCGTTGCGCGGGTGGAAAACGGCTGGAAAACTTGGAAGAAGAGGAACGGCTTTTGAAGTGGTGCAGGGAGGACGCAACGAGGTTTTCCCTCCTGGGCACGACGCCGACTCGGCTACGCTCCAGACCCGGTCGTCAAGACGCTCCTTCGGCTTGTGCGCCAAAGGCTCCCAGCGGAATCCCCCAGCGATCCTCCTGCTGTGCTCTCAAGTATTATATTTGGACTATCTTTCATACAAAAACACTGCTGTTCTCCATTGGATAGATTGGACTTCTTTAGGGACAAAATTAAGAAATTGAATTGTTAGTGCATGCCTCCTATGCCTGTTTGTTTAGGCGTGTAGCATCTTTATTCAGTTTGTGTATGTTTTTGTGTGCTGCCGTAAGTCAACATTAAACGTTATGCGTGCAAAACGGTTGTGCATCCTTCTGGCCTAATTCACGATACGAACTACAAAAAAGTGACACTGTGAGCCAGAGGCTCGTACAGTGTAGCTGTAGATAGCTAGAAACCATGAAAGTTTCTTTGGTTAGTCAAAAAAAATATTCCGCATTTAATAATACTTTATTGACTTCCACAGTACTTAAGGAATTTCAGCACGCAAGGAGTTTAAGGCCCCTTTTTAAGTTTCAAGGACTTCCTGTTCTGACCTTTCTTCCTTGCTGACTATTCGGAGCTCCGCAGTGCGCAGATAAAGAGGCTACGTGGTATCGGACACTCTCGCTATTGTGGTTCCTGTCTTTCACAAACTTGGCATGGTGCCAGCTGTAGCTGAAGTAGGCCTTCAATTTGCGAGGGCATCCGTTTAGCTCATCTACTGAAATTAAACGAAACACTTGCGGTTAAAATATTCTAGAGTCTCGCAGTACAGCGTGCTTTGTAATTATATGAATATTCACTGTTTCTATATTCAGCGTAATAGTTCCTGTAATTCGCCTCCTTAATTTGGTAACATATATATGTTTTAAACAGCAGGAGTACCGTTTCAGTGAATACAAACGAAAGCAAGAACGTTTTTAGTAGCAGATGACCCACGCATTTCAATATGCCTTTCAACAAGGCGCCAATGCGGTTGTCAGGAAGCGGAAAAGCAGTGAACGATGTAAAACTGTGCACCTGTTCACGTCAGGCGCTGAACCCAGGTTGTATAGTGTTTTCTATATTTGCTTCCTGTCTTTCGTGTTGAGCGCTTTTGAATTTAATGGTCGTTACATTTCTGAGGTTTCAGTGCCCGCGGAAGGAGCGTTTTGTGCGATACAACGACCGGTGTGTTTAAAATATCAATCACCAACAGCACGCTCTTAGGCTGGTTCAGAAAAAAAAGACACAGGATTATTTACCATCTCCTTCTGGTTTACTTATTGAAGGTGTCATAGTCGAATCTTTTATTACCGTGGAAGTGAGCCTAATAATATCGTAGTATGGTGGCGCTATGTATGTTCCCCGTTATTTCTCAACACTTTTGATTCTTACGAATTTACTATTTGTGATCCATTACCGTCATGGAAAGATATTACATTTGTCGCAGCTTTGATTTTCTTGCACTCGACACCACCCATAACAATTTCACACCACGAAAACCAAACACAATTCGGCCTCTTTTTTAAAGAGAACCTGAAAAAAAAATTTCCCCGCCAAGGCTTCCGAACAAACTTAAAAATTGGGTGCTGAAATACACAGGCACAACCTCCATTTCAGGCAGAATCTAGAGGAAAGTAATGAGCCGCTATATGAGGCAAGACGTTTGTTTACGATGTGACGCTATACGCCGCAAGACGTCATCGAGGAGGTGACGCTTGACGACGTTACATACACCGGAAACGGGGCTGCCAACAATGCCAGTCGTTGCCCGCGTATTTTGACCCGCTAAGCTTTCACCACACTTCTCAGAACCAAAATGAACAACACCGGCATTGAACAATGTTCCAGGAAGGGGGAAAGCATCAGCGCCTTCGTGGAAGGGAGATAGTGGGATGAAGGCAGAGGTGGAGAAAGGGAAGTGCATGACAGGAACACGTGCGCCTTGCATGCGCCTCGGCAAATGTGCCTCGACGGCTCGCGCTCGCGTGCAGCCGCCGCGCGCTCACAATCCACCAAAAATAAAGCCAACTGTTCAAAAATACGTGAAACAAACTCTGTTTATCGAAACAGACAAGTCTTCCGAGTACAATTTCAATGTTTTCGTCAGTTTTTCGCTATTTTGTACAACATCCCGTTAAATTTAAGCCGTAAAAGTATATTTCACTAAAGCTCAAGTAAATACAGTCACATGCAAATTTTAACAAGGCAGGTGGTGCCCCAACCAGCTTAACGAAGCACAACTGCTCACTGCATCCGCAAGCGAGAACACAGAAGACAGACAAATTGAGTGGTTTGATTAGTTTCCATGATAAATGGAAATCGCGTTACAGAGGCGAGACACAGCCGAGCCGTGTGCGCCACTTGTTGCTCCTTTATACCATGTCTCAAAGACGGTTCCATATATTGATCAATGAGAAATACCCCTGCATATGATCCGTGTAGCGGATTAATCAGCTATCCGGCTCCCGATTTTAGCCTATTTTTGAGAACAGCTGTGCCAGCTGATATTCATCCGCGTTTGGGGATCAAATTCTTCTCTCTTACAATGTTGTACGCCCATATGGACGATTTTACGTAACACATGGGCGCGCCACTCTTGCGCTGTACAACCAATGTTTTCTTGTTTTTGTATATCGCGACGAGAAACTTACAATGTCATGATACGTGGCATGCAACTACACAACCGTTTTAATGCGCACGCGTATCCCATAGTCGTGTTCGTCTACTTGTTAAATATACAAAATGGCAAGGCTAAATCTGAATACGGCGGAATGAAACTCATTCGTAAAATAATGTATAAATTATGGTTGGTACTTTCTATTATTCCGTTTTCCACACTATGCAATACTCGAAATGGCCTTCAGCGCATGAACAAGACGATTAACATATGCATGATTTCGACTTGTCTAAATAGAAAACTTATATAAGCGTAGTAGTGTTTATAACTTAATACGCTTGGACTTTTTTGGACGGTGCTTACTATGGCTTAGAAATTGTTGTTTTCATTTTATTTTAAAACACAAAAGGTGTGGTCAGTTCGATAAAGTACGCGTGACTGGACATGAATTGGATAGAAGCAACTAACTATTCATGACTACTATTGTTTATTTTTTTCAGGTAAATTCACGAAAAAGGCGGCTTCTCGTGATCGTGTGATTCGCCTTGCAAAATTCGTCGGAAAGGTGGCATCAACAAATCACGCCAAGTGTACCAATGCTAGATTGATCTTCATGACAGAATACGTGCTAAACACAGGAATTTACATCGCATCATTAATCTATACGAAGCTATGGCACACTCCATGCTGTGTAAAAGTGGTCTTCGATGAGCAAAAGTTCTGAGCGTTATCATTGAACGTGTACTTTTATTTCATATACAGTTAAAACTCGATTTAACGAAATTGAGGTGAGCCGCGAATTATTTGGTTACATGGGGAACTTCGTTACATCGAATGAGGCATTTTGCGGCCACTTATGTCGGTACATTCGATTATATGGTGTAGCGGCATCCGGAAATGATACCGTGACATCATATTTGCGTAGCGCAAATGCGCTAAAAATGAAATTGTGTCCTCAGAAAACGACCGAGACCTCTAGGGTGTATGAAGCAACGACAATTGTTGCCTCAACAAAAGCCGGCAGATCCCACGCACTGTGGGAATCGATGTAATGCGAAGCAGCCAGGAAGGAGCAAATCATGCTTTACATAATTTGCATGTCATGTTTTACATGTTACGACCGGTCATTTGTATTCGTCTAAAGTCACGTCGCGATATACCAATTTTGGTGTATGTCAAGCTAGCGAACTGGACGCAAGCGCACCATGAGCGTGGCATGTAAATGGCGTTGTAGATTACATGCATGCCAAGATTTTCATGTTACCACCTACCACTTGCGTTTGTTATATAGTCATGTCACTTAATACCAAATTTGGTGTATATCAAGCTAACGAAACGGCCGCGAGCGCGCCATGAGCGTGGAATGCAAGTCATGTCGCTCATGACATGTCATGATTTCCATATTACCACTAGTCATTTATGTTCGTCATACAGTCATGTCACTCAATACCAAATTTGGCGTATATCAAGCTAACGAAACGGCCGCGAGCGCGCCATGAGCGTGGAATGCAAGTCATGTCGCTCATGACATGTCATGATTTCCATATTACCACTAGTCATTTATGTTCGTCATACAGTCATGTCACTCAATACCAAATTTGGTGTATATAAAGCTACGAAACGGCTGCGAGCGCGCCATGAGCGTGGAATGCAAGTCATGTCGCTCATGACATGTCATGATTTCCACATTACCACTAGTCATTTATGTTCGTCATACAGTCATGTCACTCAATACCAAATTTCTTGTATATCAAGCTAACTAAACGGCCGCGAGCGCGCCATGAGCGTGAAATGCAAGTCATGCCGCTCATGACATGTCATGATTTCCACATTACCACTAGTCATTTATGTTCGTCATACAGTCATGTCACTCAATACCAAATTTCTTGTATATCAAGCTAACTAAACGGCCGCGAGCGCGCCATGAGCGTGAAATGCAAGTCATGCCGCTCATGACATGTCATGATTTCCATATTACCACAAGTCATTTATGTTCGTCATACAGTCATGTCACTCAATACCAAATTTGGCGTATATCGAGCTAACGAAACGGCCGCGAGCGCGCCATGAGCGTGGAATGCAAGTCATGTCGCTCATGACATGTCATGATTTCCATATTACCACTAGTCATTTATGTTCGTCATGCAGTCATGTCACTCAATACCAAATTTGGTGTATATCAAGCTACGAAACGGCCGCGAGCGCGCCATGAGCGTGGAATGCAAGTCATGTCGCTCATGACATGTCATGATTTCCACATTACCACTAGTAATTTATGTTCGTCATACAGTCATGTCACTCAATACCAAATTTCGTGTATATCAAGCTAACTAAACGGCCGCGAGCGCGCCATGAGCGTGAAATGCAAGTCATGCCGCTCATGACATGTCATGATTTCCATATTACCACTAGTAATTTATGTTCGTCATACAGTCATGTCACTCAATACCAAATTTGGTGTATATCAAGCTAACGAAACGGCCGCGAGCGCGCCATGAGCGTGGAATGCATGTCATGCCGCTAATGACATATCATGATTTCCATATTACCACTAGTCATTTATGTTCGTCATACAGTCATGTCACTCAATACCGAATTTGGTGTATATCAAGCTAACGAAACGGCCGCGAGCGCGCTATGAGCGTGGAATGCAAGTCATGTCGCTCATGACATGTCATGATTTCCATATTACCACTAGTCATTTATGTTCGTCATACAGTCATGTCACTCAATACCAAATTTGGTGTATATCAAGCTAACGAAACGGGCGCGAGCGCGCTATGAGCGTGGAATGCAAGTCATGTCGCTCATGAAGTCATGATTTTCATATTACCACTTGTCATTTATGTTCGTCATACAGTCATGTCACTCAATCCGAAATTTGGTGTATATCAAGCTAACGAAACGGCCGCGAGCGCGCCATGAGCGTGGCATGTAAATCATGCTTTTCATGACAAGTTAGTCATGATTTTCATGATATGACCAGCCATTTATGTTCGTCATACAGTCATGTGATGCCATACCAAATTTGGTATAAATCCAATTAACGATACGGCCAGGAGAGCACAAAGTCGTAGGCGGCTAGATAGATAGCTAGATAGATAGATACGCGCAAAGTCGCCGAAGTTCGCTAAGAAATGCTTCGCATTTAATAAGGGCCACAAATGACAACAAATTTATTTCCCAATAAAGAAGTCGGTGATCTTTGCAGCAAAGAAGTCGGTGATCAAAGAGAGTTTCGCGAAAGAAGGGCAGAAGCAGGAAGCAATATCCGCAGAAGAGGGACGGCGAGAACAATAAGCGGTGGCGCGTGCCATCTGAGGCATGCGACACGAAACGTCTTCACCGTTGGCGCCATCTGGTAAACGCAACCCAAATTATACATTTTTGTGCCGCGCAGTTTAATTTGGACGAAGGTCCTAAGCGATGTTGAGTTGGCAAGCAATCAATAACTTTTGGGGCGTTCTCTGCAAAACAGACGTTTTCCATCTCATTTTTCGAAAAAAAGGTTCGTTAAATCAGGACGGATCACGAAATTTGTTTCGTTATTTTAAGTTAGTCAAAGCACTGAACGCTATGGGCGTCTGAGGGGGGAACAGCGGTATCTTTCGTAAAATCGGGTTTTGCTAAATCGAGTTTTAGCTGTAATACTTTCCTCGATATTAACCTTCGTGTCTAGACACATAACAGGTCGATTATAATTTATCGAACTAATTGCACTACAGACGCGCCGTGACTTTACCATAGAATGCGGAATTTTCATGCATTTGTACTCCCACGTTTAAATGCACTCATATATACAATAAATTGGATGGAGGCATGACCACCGCAGTAGCTGAATTGGTAGAGCATCGGACGTGTTATTCGAAGGTGGCAGGTACGGTCCCTGCCGGCGGCGAGATTCCTTTTGTACACTTTTCTTTCTTCACATTTACATTACAATTTCTACTAATAACATCCCCTGTACATTCATTGGCATCATTGTCTGTTACTTGTCATTAGAAGTCCGCGACTGATTTTCGGTTTGTGTGTCATATTAAACCAGTGGCATCGACTGACTGTCCTTTCTGTTGCCGCTAGAGGAAGAGGAGGAATAAATATTATTGATGAAAAATAGGGTAGGAATGGGAGAGCCACACAGCCACTTGTACTCGTGACAGGTGCATAGCATGGCTGCGCCATTTCCCGAAGGTGGTGCGAAAGCAGCTTTTGGAGGGTGCGGCAGATGTTTCGCGCGGCGTCCACTAGCTGATTTTCAGCATTATCGAAAAATCTAGTTTAATTTTAATGCTATGGCGTTTCAAAATGGATGTGGTGTTCTGGTATGAGATTACATCTAATTGCTTCCGTCGTACTTTTCTTCAACATTTGCTGAATGCAAAAGGTAGTTTTTCTTCAGAGGATGGGTGTATGTATTGGTTGATGGTTGGTGCCTTTAATAAGTAATTTGTTTTTATCTCATTTAGACAATAACGTTGCTTCCCGGTTTGGTCGCTCTCATGTTGTTAAAGGGGCCCTGCAACACTATTCAACCCCCCCATTTTTTACTCGTGGGTTGTGTAGACTGAAGTACAGAAAGATTAATGCAGCAAGAACGGCAGTGATAACGGCACGCAGTCCTAAGTTATTAGGTTTCGAAAATTCAAAGTACAAGAAAAAAAATCCCTGCCCTCAACTTGATTTTCGCGGGGTCACCTGACCACATTTCACTCGCCCTCTGACGTCGGCGGGCTGCCCTATGAAGTGAGGTAGAAGCGCCGAAGTAGGGAAGCTCGCACACCATTGTGGCTTGTCCTTTCCAACGTGTTGTTGACGTCGCCACCATAGTAACGTGGTGCCTGACGCCTGACTTCTCAGAACGTGAGCTGGCGCTACTGTTTCGAAGCGAGGTATTTTCTGCTGTTCTTTACAACATTCCATGTCACTCCCTTCTCTCATTCTGAGGAGTTGTTCGGGGAGCCGTCCGACGAACTACAACGGTGCATCGCACCCCTTCAACAACAATCAAGAGCCTACCGCATGTGCGAAAGAGGCAGCTCGCAAACGCACAGAAGCAAGAAGAGGGAACAGAGAGGGAGGGGGGAAGCCTTTCGTATGGACATCCGATCCGCGCAAGCCGAAATGGTCGCCAGCATCTCTGTCGTGCTTTGTAGTCGTAGTGATCTTTTTTTTGCGGCCGCGTCTGTTTGGGGTTCAATGAAAAAGCACAAAGATGAAAAATGAAACTCATTAGTAATCTCAGTTCTGATGGCACCAGACGATCTCTTCTAACGTTACACTTATCCAATCTATGCTGCAGCCATTAGTCGTCATTTCCGCCCGCAACAGTTCTGGCGAGCGCCGCTACGTGCTGATGCGCTCGGCAGCAATGTAGTGATTTTATGTCGTGATTAAAATACTAAATCATTTGATATCGGCGCTTAGACCTATGCTAAAATTTTCCCCAGCCGACAGTCTACGCAAAACACAAATAAAAATAGGTGCTTCAAAAGTGTTGGAGGGCCCCTATAAATACATTCTTTTTGTGGATGATTTTCTCATTTTGTTAAACTGTGATGAGAGCTCTTTAGAGGCCTCGATCCGGCAGACAATGGCTATTTTTTTTAGGAATGCATGTCTCCGCTTTTACTCACTCATGAAGTGCCGTAGAATGGGTCACTCAGGTTTTTAGTCTTCAGGCTGGCAGTATCTCGGCAACAGCTCTGCTGGTTGGACGTATGAGCCTCGTGTCAATAAGTCCCTGTTACCATATGCGTCCGCCCTCTCAAAACTGATTACGAAAGATATAGCTCATGCTTGTTTGTAGAATGCAATGAATAAATCTTGTTTTCACCTGATGAAATAGTGTTTGATCTCGCAAAATGCTCGGTTGAACGCATCCGGGACACCTTCATGTATCAGTATCAGAAAAACTACGCGGTGCATGTAAACGTGGTTCACAGGATCTTGTTAATCAAACACACAATAAAATTAAGGGTGCGCGAATATTGGAAAACTTCTAATAACGAATCGAATAGTGTTTTGTTCGATTCGGCGTTATAATCGAGTATTGTATGTTACAAGTACTGAACAGAAAAATTTTCGAGTATTCTTCGCGTAATCAGCAAATACAAAAAACGCTCGCAGGATTGAGACGTTATGTACCTATAACACAGCGAGGAGTAACTTTTCTTGCTTTCACGATCGAATTCAGATCCATGCAGCTCGTGTACTAACGGGACAATCGACGTAATAACACGATATAGGCGTTTTAAATGCGAAGCAGCGAAGTTGAGCAACTTTGAGCGTATCTATCTATCTATCTATCTATCTATCTATCTATCTATCTATCTATCTATCTATCTGTCTATCTATCTATCTCTTTAGACGCCTACGACATTCTGCTCTCCAGACCGTATCCTTAGCCCATTAAGGCCCACGGAAGAACTACTGGTCCGATTTCATTGACATTTTGCATATTTAATTAACCACAATAGACACCACACGTGCCAATTTTCGTAGAGTTACGCGTATTTCTGCAGGAGTTATGATACTGTACTTTAAAAAGTACGCTTGGCCTTCGAGATAGCAACGGGCAAGGTGACTTGATGCAAGAATGGCGAGTACGCTGGGTCCTTGCGCAACGAATAACAGTTATCTTGGCCCATGCAACCTAATCAAGGACCAGCGCTTTAGGGAAAGCGTAATGTCACGCTTTTCGCAACACCATTTCGATGTATTTTGGCAGAATTCAACTGTTTCGCCACCTTCTTGTGAAAATGTCAGTATGGATAGAGGGTAATAGCAAGCACAGTGGAATCTGGAGAGCTTTGGTACTGCTCTTGGCTACAACAAAGCGCAGTCAGTGTTTTTCTAATATGCTACTAAAGGAAAATAGTCAACGCGTAGAGGGTGTGC
>JALIZH010017110.1:0-52452 GCA_030522465.1 Rhipicephalus appendiculatus | reverse complement strand
TAGCTTCCTGAACACATAAACATTATGTGGACTTGATAATTAAACATTTAGCGTAACAAGTTAAGTTTCGCGAAATGGAGTGTTTTAATTAGAGATCATCTGTATAATAATCACTACGACCTCCATGGCGCAGTCATCCGTGGCCTCAAAGCAGTTGTTAATTCGGCACTCACTTCAACGATGACAGGAGTTTGCTTGATTTTACTGAAACATAACTTGCACAGCAGCCTTGACAGAGCTGTCACATTCGTCTGTGCGTTTAAATGTTTGCAGGAAAATTTGATCAAATCAGTGCAACACGCAGCCGAAATATCCAAATTTTTATTTCCCGGAAAAGAGATGCAACAAGGAGATGTTGCAATATTTGTTAGTTCTGTAACACCAAAAGCAGTCCTTATAAACCTGCAATAAGAGAGTGTGTTCTTTGCGCACGCTTCAAAGAGAAAATGTTTTCTTTATTTTTTTATTAAATTTATTTTCTCATATATATGGTATAGCGCCAAATTTAGAAGATGATGTTCATTATCCGTTTCACGACAGAGCAAATCGCTTCTTCCGATTGCTCATCAAACAGGCTAATAATGCTTCGACGTATACATGAAGTTAACACTGTTAATTTCCATCACGGCTCGGCCTTTAAAGTGTCTATAAAGTGTCCACGTTTTATTGAACTGTCGCGTATTGTTATCTTGTGTCCTTGTTTAAACCGCAAATTTTCTGTCATGACTAACACGTCAGTATTCGTCGCGAGTAGTTCAACTTCCTGTCGCTTCATGGTCTCATCCTCTCTCCCCCTTCTCCTTCCCACTCTTTTAAAAAAGAATAAAAGCAAGGGAACAAATAAAAATTATAACTGCAGTATAAAAGGAATCGACCGTCGAAAGTGGAGACACGCCGATCGAATTTCAACTTCCAAAGTGCGCGAGGCAAGCCCCACATCAGGCAATATATAAAGCACTCTGCTAGATGGGGGAAACACGCCGTGACCAAATCGAGAATCGCTGTATTTTTCCCGACCCTGCAGATACTATTCCAAGCCGCCGCCCGGCTGCTTCTACGTCATCGATTATTTATTTGTTCCTGCATTTCTTTGACCATATCCTCATTCAATTTTTTTTCCGCTCAAAAATTCTCTCTCCTCTGTATGCAAACGGGCGTTCTGGACCTTTGGTTTTTTTCCAGCCTCTAGTGGTCGCAGTAAGCAACCCGTGGTTCCACCTTTGACAGAAAACAGAGAATGAAACTCGCACATGAACGCGCACACGCACAGAAAAGCAGCGTCGATGTCCTATTATAGCAGGAAAGCCACCGTGTGTTTTATGTACTTCCTACATATAAGTATCTGCAAGCGTCGTGGCATAAATATGCTGATGCGTGCTTCAATATACAGTCCTTTACCCTCCTTCTCTACCACATTAAAATGCATATCATACGATTTATAATTTTTTTTTCGGCTCAAGTTTTTCTAGCGACCCGTGGCGTCCTCTTTGACTTCCGCGAGTCGAACTTCATGACTTATTCGTTTCCTGCTATCGTCTCAGTCTGCGTCACCCCCCGTCCATTATTAGATATGGCCAGCAAGAGAGCCAGGAGTGATCACGTACAGCACGTAGACGCCAAATGTATTTCGCGAACTTTCCTGCCGAGTCATTGTTCCTTTAGCTACATCATTCGTAAGGCGTGCTTGACCCGTGTACATAAACAATGAGTGCGACTGTGCTTCTTGGCGACGTGAACGGAAAGAGACTCGCACAAAACGCATGCATATAGAACGGAACTTAAAGCAACCAATCGTAATCGAAGCCCTCGCGCAAAAGTCAGTTAGATGCTTTATTAACTGATGAACGTGTTACTGAATTGTTATAATGTAAGGCGAATGATCAAGGCTCATGTCGGTTCCTCCCCAAAATATGGAACCTCGGAGACATTGCAAAGGGCGGAAATGTCACCAGCGTTCTATTTATCATGATAAATCGGTGAGCCATCAGACAGGATATCATGCTCTGACGTCGCTGGTACGGGACGCGTGGCTTCTGTTTGAAGCGAGCCTGGTAAATGGCCGCATATCTGCTCTACGCTCCGTATAAGCTAAAATATTGTCTTGCGCTTAGGGTAAGGCGGGGCAAAATGAGACACGGGGCAAAACGCGACATTTTGGCTTTGCCGACATCTATAGCTAATACAAAAAGCACTTTTCTTTGTTTCTATATTTCAGCGAGAGGTGCTGGTAGTTGTCCACCTTTTTATGTGTAAAAGTTGATGATTGCTCACAGAGTTCGCGTGGGAAAAATTACGCGGCTGGTGTCAGTGTGTTCGTGACCCGTCAAAAAGGGGCGAAATTCTTCTCGGCCAAATTTTCGGATCCGTGCATGAAGCTACTCTGGCGTCAGTACAACAACGTAAGTATTTATATTGTTACTTTATACTATTAGCTACATAGCACCAAAATTTTAACTCATTTAGTGCTCGGGGCCAAAGCGGAAATTTTTTTTTTAATTTGGGCATGTGAGGGGGGGCAAAACGCGACAAAAAGGCATTGAATTGCCTTAGAGAGTGTATTATTAAGTGAACCATTTACTTACACTCATTAAGTATTATATTTTATTGTTTAAGAGGGTTCGGACGCACAAGAGAATATTATATACAGCTTCCTGGGAGGAAAACGGCGTGAAAAAGCACTGATAGCTGTTCAGGACACTCGCTCCATTCGCGCTGCATCGAATATTTTCCGCGTTCCCAAGGATGCTCTCAAGAGGCGCGCGAAAAAATTGGAAGAATCTACAAGTCAAGCCATTCCCAAACACGTCTCGGCATCGAGTTTTCCTCCAATACCAAATTAAAAAAAGAAGTGCTACAAAATTGGAATCTGGCACAGTTTTAAATTCATCGCCTCACAAAGCCCGGCTGACGAAGCTGAAAGCCACGAAACGCCCGTGCAGTTCTGCACCAAAACGGCAAAAGGAGGCGAAGATGATGCGTCATAACTATGTAGAGTCCAATCGTTGAATAATCCAATGAAGTGCTAGCTTTCAACAAAATACAACAATAGCACAAAGAAAGACTTGTGGTGTTTGATCTGCAAGGAGTTTTGGAGCAAAACAGCACCGGATTCTGTATGGATTCTATGCGTGGAGTGCAGGGACTGGGGTCATGAAGGCTGCGTGAGGGCCCACGGAGTTTAATTTCAAGTGCTTCTATGCAAAAACTGAAGGGTCAAATTTTTTTTTCCACTGTCTCGTTTTTCCCCGCAGGTTGGGGCAAAAATGAGACATCTGGTGCATTTTTTTATTTCTTTTTAAAATAAACTTTTTAACTTTGGCAACATGGTCATATTTATGTAGCACATACCTTGTACCCAAAGGAAAGTTTTTGCATTGTCGTTTAAGGGTAAAGAGGGAAATAAAAATAAATATTCACTATTTTCAAATTTTTGTCTCATTTTGCCCCACCTTACCCTAATTGAAAAACCTTGTAACGTCTACGGGTGGTGGTGGCACCGTCTTTTTTCCCTAGTAAAGGGTCTATTCATGTCTTTCGAAACTTGTTGACATCCCTGCCTTTTTCTTTACCCTGCTTGTTTGCTCTTCATTGAAACCAGGATATCAGCTCTCCTCGCAGGGGGGTCCTCTAATACAAGCTACTATCATTCGTCCGTTTTTTAAAAGGCAAATTTCTTTTATGCGCTATATAATGAGTTGTACCTTGCAGTAGGCTCTTTGCGCTGGTAAGTTACCAGAGTGTAGTAAAACATCTGCATATTGTTGCGTGGAAGTGTACTTGTGGTGTGAAGCAAATGAAGAATTCCGAGGCGCAAGAGTCGCCTGTCTTTAGGACAGGTGTGTTAGTCGTAAACATCCCGACGCAGCCTACGCGACATTGTGAATTTGGTATCGTTTCCGTTAAAGCTTTCATTGAGTATATTCTGCACAAAGTCCGCTTTCCGCGTTCTAAAATGACTTGGATGACTATGTATTCAGAGTATTAGGGACCTGCAACGTTCTCTCAATCAAGTGTACTTTATTCACGTGTGCCTTTAGGCATCTGGCTCTACTAGAGCGTAGTTTTTTTAACGAAAGTGTACGAAGGTTTATTGGGTATGTAAAAAACATGATTTTTACAAGAGAAGGTGGTAAATTAGCGTTCGCGGTGTTGCAGACAAGCTTGTTGGAATTTTACTGGGCCCATTGTGTGCAAGCAAGTACTTGGCAACAACAGGTAGGCTTACCCCACCTAAATGATACAGCTCTTCGTGAAAAAAAAAAGAAATGGTAGAGAAATATAGATCAGAGGAAATTGCGAGAAATAAGCCCTATCTCATTAGCTGCATCCTGCGGAAAATATAATCTTTTATTATTTCTTCTCTCGCCATGTCCACCCTGCCCCAGAAGTATGTAGAAGTTTAAGGTATAATGAAACTAAATGCAATATACGCGAAAAAGGTTTTTTTTTTAAATTAAACAGTGCTCGGGTACTGCTTTCATTAAAAGATGTCAAGAACATCTGAGTGCGTTTCTTAGATTGCGTTGAAATAGAAGGAACTGGAAATGCGGTGGCGGACACCTCGATAACTTAAAGGCGATGGCCGTAGCACTTTTTCATAAAGCAAGTGCAACATTATTCAAAATAACAAATGAGAAAATAGCAAAAACTACCAAAGGAAGTTTTGGAATCTCGTTCTTTAAGCGCATATAGCAATGTGTTGCGTCACTGAAGTCTGGCAGACTTTAACGACAGAAATATTTTTGGTGCTTGTGATTGCATTTAAAGGACTTTCTTTCGACCCAGAAAATAGCATGTGGTCCGAAATTACTTCCTTTCGAAGGCCTGAAATGACATTTTCAGGACTCTTACGCCAAAAAATGAAGAAGGTGCGCACTCCGTGAAGGAAGAATTCCGAGTAATTAATTCGTATGGCTGCCTACCACTGTTCTTCATGCCAGCTTATTCTGTGTGAGCTGTTACTGCCAGAAAAATGCAACACGTTTTTGTTTTACAAAAACACATAGAAGCTACTACGGTGGTAGGATACTGCTGATTCATAAATAATTTAAAATAAATGAATATTGGCGAAGCTTTCACCAAGTCGCGCAAGGCCTGAAAGAGCAAATCTGTACGATTCTGAAGAGTAATATGGTTGTTTCTAGATTGTTTCTAGGCCTTAGATATGTAATGAAGGTAATTGCTAGATTTTAGCTAGGGTGATGCTAGGTCGTTCCTTCGTTGATTCACAGCGCAGAGATGTAGCAGTTAAACCAAAGACATAGACACGACAGTCATGTCCAAACTACTGAGACAGAAACTCGCGCTGAAACCAAGCGTTCGTACTTCTCACGGATCTACAGGCACGTCGTCGTTGGCGTAGGCTTTCCGTCACTTCGGGGTCTCTTCGAATACGCCATCCCCAATCCCGTTACCTGTTATTTTCTCGTTGTACGTAATTGGGGCCTTCTGCTCGCCGTGATAGCTTCGTAGCCATTTGTTGCTGTCTGCATTTGAGTGGACTAGTGGTGAGTAGTAGGAATTATGAGATTTCCGTGGCCCATTTCTTGGGCTAACTGTTGCCTCCTTTTTTTAGTGGACCAGTAGTAAGAAGTGGAATTTACCCATTGTCTGTGGCACATACCAATTATGATGAAAGTTTTTTTGTTCGTCTTCTCTGGACATAAATAAAGTTTTCATCATCATAGTCGTCATCACCATCATCATCATCATACAAGGAACGATTTGCTAGAAAAATTTGCTGTTAATAAATAAAGTGTCTGAAAGCAACATTATATGTGCATTTAAAGCTCTGTTATTCAATCACTCATAGCAGATAGTTTGACAATATGTCCGTATTAAGGAGTTAAGTAGCATCATGTAAAAAAAGGAGTTTCCTTTATTTTTACCCTATTCAATAACAAACTCGACGAGAGGAACATATGGTGATAATATATTCCTGCAAGCAATGCACACAATCTGCTTGAACTTCCTTTTTTGGAAATACGTTCCAGGAAGTGTCACAATCTTCATTAAAATGTTCCCGTGTGATATTTCAAAAAACAGGAAACAAGGAATACTGCAGATTCTTTTAATTTGCTTTCACTCTATAATAATTTTGTTCAGATGAAAAGCACGCGCTTCATCTTCCTGAACTAAGTCTCTCACGATTTATTAAGAGGAAGCTGACAAAGGCAGGGTTTCTTTTCTATATCGATATTTTTATTGCCATATGATAAATGCATCTATCCTTAATGTAGGAAATGGGGACGAGCCCTCAAGTCGGCATAAATCATGACGACAGCTCCATTTTATTTGTTTTCTTTCGGGTCTTTAGGCTGGTTAGACTTCTATGTCTCAATTTCACGCACCGTGACGCCAAGGCGAATTGCGTATTTCCTTCTCGCTTTTAATCGCACTTGCGGAGATAACTCATCTCGACACTGGTTGCAGTGTTTCACATTCGTCAGTATGGTTTTTCTCTTTGTAACTTTCTTGGTTCAACTCTGTGCCTGAAATACGTCTTCGGTTTCCATTAATTCGCGTTTATCTCGTTCTACTTGCATCGCAACGCAATCGTTGGCGAGACATCGCATGTATTTTCTGTATTTCTTTTTCAATAATAGTGCGGCTCCTCTTGTGTTACTGAATACTTCATCTTCTCTTTTAGCATTGCGATCTGAACCGACACTAATATTTGGAACCAAACACTAACTCAGATTTGATGCTGGAGCACCACCGCCTCTGAAAGTCTTCAAACTAAACAATAAAACATTGTTTGGAGCCGAAAATGAGGAAACCAAGACATGAGGTAGACAACAAACGATAACATGGATGGGGTATTTATCTTTTTCTTTTTTCACATTTGAAGCTTTAACCTAGAGCGCTCAACTGAGTTTTCACTGACAAAATTTCATTGAGAGTTACGATACTGCTAATTGCGAATTCTGAGCGCAGCTTCGTGTTGGGGCAAGGCCAACTGTGTTTGAAGTTTTGGCTTTCCGCAAGGTATCGAATACGCCATAAACAACAATTTTTGTGAAGTAGGACAACACCCACTACGCCATTATTAGCCTTTCTGCGGATAAACTAGGTACCCTCTAGACATCTGTAAGGTATTATGTGAACTTTTTTTATGGTGGATATGGCTGATGACGATGAAGAATTATGGCTGAGCACTTTGCAGTGGGCGGGAAGCATTACACCACAAACTTGTTGCGCTCTTAGCATTGTGTGATGACTGGTTGTTATTTTACTTTTCTGCCACGCTTATTACACAAGTTAGGGCAATTCCTTGTCCGAAATGACACCTGTATAGGGTCTTTTTGCAAATGAGTTCCAAGCACCACCGTGGCTCTGTGGTAGGATAATCGACTGCCACACCGATGTGCCAGTTCATATCCAGTTCGATCCTAGATACTCTTTCTCATTTTATTTTTCTTGTCTATCGGTAACTTTTTCATGTCTATCGCTTGTGCCACCGAGGGCAACGGCAGCAGTAACGGGAACGGCGGCGGCAACGCTGCTCAACACAGGAACGGGCGCCTAAGACCTGGCTCTATAGAAAAGAATGAGTAACAAAGAAGGGTAGCCAGCTCCGCTCTTCTTTCAGGCTTGGCACCAATAGCACGAAGCTGCGATGCATATATATATATATATATATATATATATATATATATATATATATATATATATATATATATATATATATATATATATATATATATATATATATATATATATATATATATATATATATATATATATATATATATATATATATATATATATATATATATATATATGTGTGTGTGTGTGTGTGTGTGTGTGTGTGTGTGTGTGTGTGTGTGTGTGTGTGTGTGTGTTTTACATTGCTCGGAGCTTCTCCTTGTTCGGGTATTCTCTGTTCTGAGTACAACTAGACGCATCCAGTAGGCAGTAAACTCGCGATTTATTCCACGAACCTTGCCTCTCCAAGTAAAGACACAATTCAGGCAGTTCCTGTTGGAGTAAGTGCGGAATCATTTCATTAACGAAGCGAAAAACGTAGACGCCTCATGAAATGCGAAAAGTGATCGTCGGCGTGTACACGTATGATGCAAAAAATCGTCATCACGTCATGACGTCATCATATGACATCATCAATTGGCCAAAGGTGAGTCAATCCCGGTGGCAATGCAAAACTACGTGGGATGCAGAAAACTTTCGGGTGGAGGGCGGGGGGGGGGGGGGGGGGGGTCACTACAGTTGACTGAGAACTAGAAGGACATGGCTTTTGCCTTCGAGTATTCTGAGATACACGGACAAAGGACCGAGTGAGTTTTTCTTAGTGATGCTTCATCTTACTTGCTGATATTGTGTTTACTGTATGCCTCTACCTTCCTATACGCCGAACAAAAGAAAAAGCGCTAGTTAAAATGCACGGATGAAAGCTCAGATTCAAACAGATTTGCGTTCTGCCTTGTTCTTTTGTTAAGATACGTCGTGCTGATATTACTGTGTGTTTTTGCCGGCTGCAAATTTCTGCTTCTTTCACTTACCGATTTCAGTCATAAAAAGACAATAAATTAAAAAAAATAGAATACGCATGACATTATGTCCTTTGCTATTGAAAACACAAGCCCGGGCTTGGGTATGAGCGTACGTGTTGCTTGGGTGCTCACTGTGTGCAGGGACCCTAAGGAGGATGATGAGGCGATCACATGGAGGAGAGGACTCAAGGATTTTAGGAAGCGGTGAGTCGGATTTTTAGGCTAGCGTAATTACAAATTGCGGTTTTAGAATCTGAAAAAGTATACCCGTTGGAGAAGTCAACAATTGCTAAGGCAATGGCTGCCTCCTCTGCTTCCAGGGATTTTGTGAAATTGGTAATGGACGCACTCACGATCTGGTTTTGGAATCCGTCTACAACGGCTCATGCGAAAACCGGATGATCTGCATATTCAGCTGCATCTGCGTAATTATACTTCTAATAAGAAAGGGAGCACTTCTTTTATAGTGTCTATAAATGCCTATTTTGGCATTAGAGCCTATAAATGCCTATTTAGAGACATTGATGCGCCTATGCTATTTAGCTCAAGTTTCCTGTTTGAGTCAGGCAATTACTTTAAAAAAAACGTATTGGTCGTAAGTGCTCCTTAATATTGGGGGCCACATTCGCTAAATCTGATTTGTTTTACAGGAAATTGTCTGCACTTTCCATCCAACCAGGGCAACAACTGTCTGGATAACCAGCCGAAGATATGAACAAATAAGTGGTTTAATTTTATGTACAGTCAACCAAAATGTTCTACCGCGATAGCAGGAAACAGCCTGTGTAGCATAAATACCGGTGTCGGTGTTAGCGGCTTTGATTGTGAGCGAAAAATCATTATTGTCCGTGACCTAAAAATCGCCATAAAAAATATGTACCTTAGGGGGAATCGAACCCAGGCCTTTGGCCTGATAACCAGGTGTTCTACCACAGAGCCACGCCAATTCTGGGAACTGCAGTGAAAGTAACTTTCATGCTTCGCGAACATACGGGCCCTTTGTACAGGCGTCACAGTTAGTGATGCAGAACTATCGATAGTACTATCGATACTATCGATAGTTGAGCCACTATCGAACTATCGATGGTTGAAGAAACTATCGATAGCGCTATCGATGGTAAGTTTGAAAGTACAGTCGTCAACACACATGTCTAGAACGATGGAGTGTCGCACTCGGAACAGCACGAGCAACATCTGCAGTTCGAAACAGGGCCAATTCTGAGCATGCGCGGCACCACTGATGTGCCCGCCTTACAGTTTCCGTCCTTGATTATCGCTGCGGCAGCGATAATTGCTTTGGCCACCAGAAGCGCAGTCAACTGTGTGCGCCAAAAAAGAAAATAAAAACGTAGTCGCTCGGATTGGCTCCTAATATACTGTGAACTTATTCTCTTGATTCGTGGAATCGTATAATACCGAGAACGGTGCACTTCGTTTTTTTTTCTTTTTTTTTCTTTGCGCTAAACCGTTCATAGTGCTTTCGACGGCTTTGGCCGTCGAAAGCACTAGACATTAGAGTTGACCACTGTACAATCGATAGTATAAAATCAACCGCGTGTACTCATTGCAGCATAAACTTGATTCTCCGAATGCGTGGTAGTATATGGCGGAGCAGAAGAAGAAGGCAGAAGCGTAAGAAAGTTGACATGCTTGCGTTCCTTCAGCAGAATGATTGGCTGAAATTATTAAGCTGAACTGTTCAGCTTTAGCAGAAAGAAAGTTGTCACATGTGGCGGAACTGCGCGGCTTCAAACTTATATGGCATTTTGTGATTTCAAAATAAGAATATCAAAAGCTGAGTTTTTAATTGTAAGGCGTAACTGGTTACTTTTGAATACGAATTTATTTATGGACATAATCCGGCATTTAGACTGAGGCAATAATTTATTTCTTTCGCCAGAAGAGTGCTCATAAAGTAAGCGAACTGAGTACCGCTGATAGCAGGCTGTCGCAAATGATTCGGCAATATCGCCGTCCTACAACAGCATAATTATTCACAACACTATTGATTATACTATTGGCCGCAATACTCCTGATGCTACTATTGATTGCACTCTCGATAATATCAATTGTTTAGCGATAGCAGTACTATCGATAGTTAAGAAACTATCAATACTTTCTGTTATTTGTTCTGTGTATGCGTGCCCGTAGTGATGCAGAACTATCGTTCAATGAACTATCGATAGTATCGATAGTTTAAAAAGAAACTATCTATACTATCGATAGTCCATTTACCGATAGTTCTGCATCACTAGTCACAGTACGAGATATAGTAGTAAAACGTGGTACAAGCGTACATTGCTATCGGGCGCCATACCATGCGAATTGCATAACGAGTTGGTGGCGTAAAGCCGGCCACCCATTACAAAAGGCACACACATTACTGCGAGTGTTCGCTTACGAACGCGTAGTCGGGGCATCGCAAGTTCAAAAAAGTATAACGTTCGTAATTGCTCCTGGTTATAAAGCGTTCCTCCATCTACAAAAGGAACACACCAGTGCGTGCGTTCACTCACATGCGCGTAGTCGGTCACTGTTTTCATAAAATTGCTGTGTGTGTGTGTGTTTGTGTTTGTTTGCGCGTGCGTGTGTTTGTGAGTGTGCGTGTGCTTGAGTGCGTGTCTTTGTGTGTGCGTGCGTGCGTGCTTGCGTGTGTGAGAGAGAGTGTGTATGTGTCCGTGTGTAAAAGAGAGAGAGTGTGTGTATATATGTGTGTGTGCGTGCGTTCTTGTGTGTGAGAGAGAGTGTGTGTATGTGTCTGTGTGTAAAAGAGAGAGAGAGTGTGTGTATATATGTGTTTGTGTGTGTGCATGCGTATGAGAGAGAGAGTGTTTGTGTGTGTGTATGTGTGTGTGTGTGTGTTTGTGTGTGTGTATGTGTGTGTGTGTGTGTGTGTGTGTGTGTGTGTGTGTGTGTGTGTGTGTGTGTGTGTGTGTGTGTGTGTGTGTGTGTGTGTGTGTGTGTGTGTGTGTGTGTGTGTGTGTGTGTGTGTGTGTGTGTGTGTGTGTGTGTGTGTGTGTGTGTGTGTGTGTGTGTGTGCGAGAGAGAGAGCGAAGATAATGTGTGGCTGGACTACCGGACATAATAACAAGCAAAACAGAGCGCCATGAGGATGGGGTCGGGTATAGCTATCGCGTTCAACTCTTAAAGGCGATATCTAAGCCTCCCCCAATTTTAATTTTCAGCGTTACATACCCAAGCTGCAAACGGGTGAACTGAAGAGAAAGCCGAATGTTGTTCGGCTTGAACGAATTACTTTGGTTTGTCCCCTTCTCTTCCTTATGCTATGAATATCTTATTGTCAATGCGCAGCATTTCTTTGCAAACCAAAGACACTTTGTGTGTAACGGGTACGATTAAACAGTCACCGCATGAATGATGTAACACGGCTGTCGCATAGGTAATAAAACCCTTTTCCTCACCCACGTTTTGAGCATGCTCAATTACAATGGCACTAGAAATGCGGGTATAAGCCAGACGTGGTTCACAGTTTATATCGACTCGGAAACGGCGGTAGCAGACTTTGGGCATTTCAACGCGATACCTTTTAGGAGCCGATGTCGCACAAAATCCGGTGCCGGCGTTGGCAGCGTTTTCGGTGAGTTAGAAATCAGATGGATCTTACTGCGGAATTTCAGTGCACAATTTTATTGCAACGTAAGGATATGCTTGCAGAATTTGAAATGTGAAATTCTGAACTTGTTATTTAGACAATAGCATAGAAAACTTGCTTTGAACGTTGCTTGCATGTACCACCTCAGAACTCCCCAGAAGAACAAGCTAGTTTCTTGCCTTGTGCAGGAAACAATTATATTACTTATGTGAATATTGCACGCCGCCAAGACTTGGTCGCAACGCAAAAAAAAAAGGGCAGACAGACACGACAAGAACATTAGTAATTTATGCATGCAGCTTGATCGCGTATTTCAGGATAAGATGCCATGAACACTGATCATATTGCTTGGGATCTATACAAAGAAAAAAAAAAGTTATGAATGCAGCTGTTTTATTGCTACTGCGTTATCTGCCATGAGCAAGCGTTAGCGTTTCCCCAAGAGAAGTGCACTTCAGCGATGAGGGCTGAGTCTACATCGACTAGAGCGAGCGGTGTTCCTATCTCACCAAATACCCTGCCGCAGGAATGACGGCTGCCCACTTATCTGCCACGCCACCTCTCATTCGCGAAGAAATACTTGTCTTATATTCAGTAGACGTCTCGATATAGAGGGCTTCCGGCACCGCGCAATTCCTGCGAGTGCATCATTGCCCCAGAGGTCGTCGCGGCCGGGGTCGGTGCCTCTCTTTCATACTTTCTATTGACTCCCGGAGCTACACAGGGCGCGAACGAAACTTTGCCAAGAGCAATCATCTCTTTACGAGGCCTCTATGGACAATGGTGTACCGAAATGTTTCCATCAGCTGGAGAGGATATTTCGCTTCTATATTACCTCTCTTCCTTCGCATGTACCAACCAAACGAACAAGAGATGCGGATAATGGCGATTACCAATAGTTACCACTCAACGACTGTTCGTTTTCTCTTGTGCAACTGAGAGGCATGCAGTGAATGGAGAAAACAGTGCATGCTATAAGAAACGGAAATGCGGTCTGACATGCAGTCACGATCCAGCCGGTGAAATATTACTTCCAGCACCTCTGGTGTGTTCATGCCGACTGAGTGGTTTCCACGCTTCTCTATGTTGGTGTTTCCACATAGAACGGCTGTGACAGCAAGGTCGCTATCGATGTTCACGTGTACTTCTGGAACAAAGAGCTACCGATGGTCTTTCCTCATCGCTTTACCAGTTAAGGACGACGCAAGAAATCATCACTGCTGACATTTAAGGCTCGTTCACACCTGCGAGTTTTACCGGTCTGGCGACCAAGGTAAGTCGCAAAGCGGCTGGTCGCAAATGGCCACTTCGTTCGCAAAACTACGGCTTTGGCTCAGTCGCTCACTGTTCAATTTCTGAGTTGCATGTATGACGGCAGTCGCAAACCTCTGAACTATTCAGATACGCAGAAACAGGACGGGCAATAGAAATGCGAGCAGACGGGAATCCTGTGTGGCGACGGGTATAAGCTGCCTGCAGGTGCGATCATCGCACGCTTGAGTCGCTTTCTGGTCGCCAGCCGCCAGTCGCCAATGTTCTAGCGACCAGTGCTAATCGCAGAAGTGAACTACCCCTAAGCTTGGTTTTCTCCCTGTTGATACTCTGGGTTCAAGAAACAACCTATGGCGGAACTTGTCATTTGTTCCTGCTGACCATGGATAATGTAGAGGGAAAAAGTGACAGTTTCACCGCAAGGGTGAAGCAATGAACGAGACAGCAACAAATTGTAATGCAACATTACAGCAACATTACAAAACCTTGATGTAAGAGAATACGGCAGCTCCAGGGACACTTTCCGCTCAATCTCTTCGCGTTGAGAGCGCAGCCCGTAGAAGGGTATACGAGCTACCCGCTGATGGCTGCCGAGTTAGCGAGATAGCACGCGCGCCTGAGGCGGTGACCCCGCCCGTAAAATCAAAGTTCACAGTTGCTGCTCGAGGACCCCTCCCCTCCCCCCCCTCGCCTCGTCTCATGCTCGTTAACGACAGGCGGTGCGTTTCCTCTCTGCTTGAGCATTCGACGGCGGGTCTAACAGGCAGGGGGAATTTTGTCGCATGCGCCCTCCGAGCGATGGAGATGAGCCGGCTCGTTTGATCTCTACTTCAGCCGTGGTCGTCGCCTCCGCTCGAGCGATATTACCCGCGGGTAGAACCGTACTATGCGCTTGGTGTTCTTGTCAATTTGGACTTATTAGACACTTTCACTGTTTACAAACACAGGTGTGCACATCGTCCACCGATGTGCCTCACCGGCGGGGCAAGAGCCTTAGCGAGTAGCCGGCTGATTTTCTACACTTTCCTTCCCTATTTAGCAAAATATTTTCAAATAAAGCTTCTTTTGACCTACACAAAGATTATAACAGATTTCTTGGAACTTTATGCACCTTCCTTTTATCTAAAACACTCAAGAAAGACTTTCCTTACCCTGAAACAACTTGAAAACGCGCTTTCGGTTTCGGTGTTAGGGGCTGATAAATCAGGTGACCGGAAGTTTGTTGGGGTACAACGCTTGCTGCGTTATCGCAATCTCGAAACCGTCTATACGGGACATGATGGTCACGGTGACGGTAAAAACCCTGCTGAGGCTGTTCATATAATTGATATCGCAATAAAAAACGGGATGCCGTCCTCCGCCATAACATTTGACGCCAATGCGCGCGCATGCCCTTCCTTTCAGCATGTGCTTCTCAAACTTTTATTCGCGCCCCAAATACACGAGCCTTACTTGCCCAGCATACACGAATTGGCAGCGCGGAAAAAACTTGTTCACGATACCGCATAATGGTAGTGTGTATGAAGGGTGTTTCAAGAAATGTGTCCAATATCCTCAAAAGATCAGCAAAATGGGATATTTGCTCGCTGTTTTCACAATTCGTTTTTCTGTAGCAACTTGCATCTTAAGATGGTTAAAGACGTCATTTGGGACAGTAAAAAAGAAAATTAAATTAACCAGCATTTTAATTAGTGAAGTATGCGGTTATGTCAAATGGGAGAATTGAAATTCTTGCAACAAAGATTGTTGGCGAGCCACTTGGTACACACTGGGCGAGAAACAGCGCTCCTAGACGGGACGAAAAGTTACACGAAGGACACAGACACAGCGCCGACTAACAACTGCATTTTACTGCCACGAGACTTGAAAAAAGTGAAGTCAAAGAGTGAAAAAGTGAAAAAAAAAAGAAAAATGAAACATAGGTGACGTCACAGCACCAGTAAAGCAAAACGCCCCCACTCTCCGATTCATCACCCCCACACCTGCACTCAGCTCTCGAGGAAACCGAATTCTTTTTGTGAAAGGGCGATTCCTCATGCGAAAAACCCATCGCAGCTTTGAGATTTAGAAAAGGATGCCTCTATTAGTTATTCTGGTGTAATGAAATTCAGGCAAATTCAACGGCGAAAGCAAAACCAAGCACTGATGAGCGCAACAAGCAGACGACTAGAATGACGTCACTGTTCAAGACAACGGTTACAGAGTTGCAGTTCTTCCCCGTTCGTTAATGTATGTGCGTCATGCGTGCTACTACAGCAAGCGCAGCCCACACACCTACACAACGAAGTCGGTTGATGGTTGATATAACGACGTTCACTAATTCTGGACGTCTCAGACGAATATGGCAGTTGCGCTCTTCCGCGTTTCGGTTTCGGTTTCTCCGCTGAACTTGGGAGAATTTCATTACTTCGCAATAATTCCTAGAAACCTCTTTTTCGAAATAGCAAAGTTGAAATGGGTTCTTCGCATGAAGGACTTCAATTCTCCCATTTGACTTAGCCGCCTGACTCTGCTAATTAAACAGTTAATTAATTTAACTTCCTTAATTACTATTCCAAATCATGTCTTCAGCTATGTTAAGATGCCTGCCGCTACAGAAAAAGAAATTTCGAAGACAGCGAGTAAATACCGCATTTTCCTGATTTAAAAAAAAATATTGGACACACTTCTTGAAACACCGTGTATATTGCCACGCGCTATTCTTATTTTCACTTTTGTTGCATTCGGTTTTCGCCCACAAAGACCGTCAGCAAAGCTCAGCTCAAACCGCGCCTTATTGTTCTAGAACCTTCGCGATTATTGTAGATCGTTTTGTTAAGATTGCGCGCAAGACGCGACCACTCGAGATTATTCCTGAGCTTGCGCGATGACCAGTGATAAGGCTAGAATGTTCGACGCGTGATGCATAAAAGCCGGCGCGCTCCAACGATGTTCAGTTCATCGACGGCCGACGCTCTGTTCGCCGCTATCAGTACCAGCGTTTATTGCTGTAATCTCACCTTCAGTTTACCGGCCACAAGTTCGGCCCAAATAAAGTGTTTCATCTTGGACTACTGCCTACTGCCTTCGTCAACGTCACGACAACGTGACATCTGGTGGAAGTGCTGCTTCGTCCATGCTCCGGACGCCCCCCGCGAGGTGCTGACCCTAGCCCAAGCCGCGAAGAAGACGACGCAAAGGACAACCCTCATCGTCGAACCAGCCGTAGGCAGCAGGGACTACAGCAAGAACACGGACTTCTGCCAGAAAACACCAGGAACACCAAGACTGTGACTTCAACCACAGGCACGATGACCACCCCCGTGCCGCCTGCACCAATCGTGCTCCGGCAGCCCAAAGAGCCGCCAATATTCCGCGGATCATCAGTTGAAGATCCGGAAAGCTGGCTAGAAGCGTATGACCGGGTCGCCAACTTCAATCACTGGAGCAACGACGACAAGCTTCGGCACGTTTATTTTGCCTTAGAAGACGCCGCTCGGACCTGGTTCGAGAATCAAGAGCGAAACCTCACAACGTGGGATGTTTTTCGCGCCAGGTTCCTGGCCACTTTCACAAGTGTGGTCCGCAAGGAGAAGGCCGAAGTCCTCCTGGAAACACGTGTGCAGCTGCCGAATGAAAACGTGGCGCTCTTCACTGAAGAGATGACCAGACTCTTCCGCCACGCCGACCCCGAAATGCCCGAGGCCAAAAAGTTCGCCTCCTCATGCGAGGAGTTAAACAGGAGCTTTTCGCGGGACTGATGCGGAACCCACCGAACAGTGTCCAAGAATTTGTGTCGGAAGCGACAACCATCGAAAAGACCCTGGAAATGCGCACACGGCAATTCAACCGCCGCTCTACGTCAGGCTATGCAGAGATCCAACCACTCTATTCCGAAGATCTGCGGGAGACCATAAGGGCCGTAGTGCGGGAAGAACTTCGCCGTATGTTCCCGTCGTGCCAGCCTCAAGTTTCGTCGATTGCAGACATCGTAAGAGAGGATATCCAGCAGTCGCTGGGAACCCCTGAACAACAACATCCTCAGCCGCAAGCCATGAGCTACGCTGCTGTAGCCCGACGCGACGCCCTCCCTCCACGCCCACGACAAGAGGCCGCACCGCCGCATTTCCGTCGCCAAACACCGCCGCCACCAGCACCGACGCCATACCACCCACTTGCCGGCCAGCGCAACGCTCCGAGGAAGACCGACGTGTGGCGCGCCCCCCGATCACCGCCCACTATGCTACCACTGCGGAGAAGTCGGCCACACGTACCGACGCTGCCAGTACCGCCAGATGGGACTGCGTGGTTTCGCCATCGACGCTCCGCGTCCACAGCGGGGTGAAAAACCACGCGATATCGCCGACTACCTCGCAGGAGGGCAGTGGACGCCCCGACGACCTTCCCGCTCGCCGTCGCCCGGCCGCTACATGTCACCGCACCGCCGGCAGTACACTGGCCCAAACCGGGGCCGGTCGCCTAGCCCGTATCCGGGAAACTAAGGGCAGCAACCGATGGAGGTGCGGTTGCTGTACGACGAAATGCCGAAGATCCTCCGCGGCCGCCGACGACGACAACGCGACGAAACCTGCAGAACACGACGCGAAGCAGACGAAGCCCTGCCGACGAAACGTCGGGGACCGAGGAAGACGAAACGACGCAACATGGAAGCAGTGCAACAAATCGACGCAGCCGTGACCCGACGCCACGACCTAACTGCAACGCGAGACGACGAACTAGCGACCTCGACGTTCTTATCGACGGCCATGGCGTGACCGCTCTCGTCGACACTGGGGCCGACTATTCCGTCGTCAGTGGGCCATTCGCCGCCAAGCTGAAGAAAGTAAAGACCGCTTGGAGTGGACCCGAAATCCGGACAGCTGGAGGCCACCTGATAACGCCTATTGGAGTCTGCACGGCAAGAGTCACCGTCAGTAACCGGACTTATCCTGCGAGCTTTGTAATCTTACAAAACTGCTCCAGGGATGTGATACTTGGAATGGACTTCCTAAGTGACCACGGCGCCGTCATCGACCTAAGGTCTGAGTCGATAACACTAACCTCAGACAAAGCGCTCCCACCCCCTCGCGACGCCAGCGAACTATGCACTGAATGTGATAGAAGAGCACGGTGACCGTTCCGCCACTCTCCAGCGTCATTATTTCCGTCGGCACCGAAAACCCGGCGAACCTTGAAGGCGTCATCGAGGGCGATCAGCACCTACTCCTGAACCGTCAAATTTGCGTCGCAAGAGGTATAGCCGTGCTGCGTGACGGTAAAGCAAAGGTAGTGCTGACAAACTTCAGCCACGAATATAGGCACCTCAACATTGGTACGACGGTCGCCTACATCGAAGAATGCGTGGCCGCCAGCGATGCTTTCGCCCTCTTCGATGCTGCCGAACCTGTTTCGACGAATCGAGGTCCCGAACCAGATTTCGACGTCAACCCGAGCCTCCCGAAGCACAATCAAGACCAGCTCAAAAGTCTGCTCTTGCAATTCAAGGACTGCTTCTCGTCGTCGTCAAGAATTCGACAGACCCCAGTCGCAAAACATCGCATCATAACAGAGGAAAATGCGAGACCACTCCGCCAGAGCCCGTACCGAGTTTCAACGCGAGAACGCGAGGCCGTAAAGCAGCAAGTCGACGAAATGCTACGCGACGACATCATCCAGCCTTCAAAGAGTCCTTGGGCGTCACCCGTGGTGTTAGTGAAGGAGAAGGACGGAACCCTCCGTTTCTGCGTCGATTATCGCCGCCTGAACAAAATCACGAAGAAGGACGTGTATCTTCTCCCACGTATCGACAACGCCCTGGACCGACTCCACAATGCGAAGTATTTTTCGTCGATGGACCTCAAGACCGGCTATTGGCAAATCGAGGTCGACGAGAGAGACCGAGAGAAGACTGCCTTTATCACACCAGATGGCCTCTTCGAGTTCAAAGTCATGCCCTTCGGTTTTTGCTCGGCACCGTGCGACGTTCCAGCTTGTTATGGACACTGTACTGGCCGGCTTGAAGTGGCAGACCTGCCTTGTGTACTTGGAGGACGTCGTTGTGTTTTCTTCAAACTTCGACGAACATCTCCGACGCCTAGAAGCTGTACTTCAGGCAATCAAGGCCTCCGGACTCACCCTGAAGCCAGAAAAGTGCCGCTTTGCATACGAGGAACTTCTGTTCTTGGGTCACGTCATCAGCAAGTCTGGAGTTTGCCCCGACCCACGAAAAACAGCTGCAATCGCTGCCTTCCCGCCGCCCACCGACAAGAAGGCCGTTCGCCGATTTCTCGGCTTGTGCGCCTATTATAGACGCTTCGTCAAGGAATTTTCACGCATCGCCGAGCCACTAACTCAGCTCACGAAAAACGACGTGGAATTCACGTGGGGAGCGGCGCAAGTCGAAGCATTTCAAGAATTGAAACGACGCCTGCAGACGCCTCCAATACTTGCGCATTTCGACGAACACGCCGACACGGAAATACACACCGACGCAAGCAGCGTAGGACTCGGCGCTGTTCTTGTCCAGAGAACTGCCGGCGTGGAAAGGGTTATCAGTTATGCTAGCCGGTCGCTATCCAAGGCGGAAGCCAACTATTCCACAACAGAAAAGGAGTGCCTTGCCATCATCTGGGCAACGTCAAAGTTTCGCCCCTACCTCTACGGCAGGCCCTTCAAAGTTGTGAGCGACCACCACGCGTTGTGTTGGCTAGCTAACCTGAAGGACCCTTCCGGTCGTCTTGCAAGATGGAGTCTGAGACTTCAAGAATTCGACGTTACCGTCGTTTACATGTCCGGACAAAAACACTCTGACGCCGACTGCTTGTCTCGCGCTCCCGTCGACCCGCCGCCCCTGGATGACCAGAAGGATGACTTCTTCTTGGGAACCATAAGTGCCGACGACTTCGCCGAACGACAGCGCGCCGATCCGGAACTTAAGGGCCTTATGGAATACCTCGAGGGCAAAGCCACCGTGGCTCCAAAGGTTTTCAGACGAGGACTGGAGTCGTTTTTCATGCGCAACGGCGTTCTGCTAAAGAAAAACTTCTCGCCACTTCGGGCCGACTCCCTCCTCGTAGTACCTTCGGCATTACGACCAGAAGTTCTGCATGCTTTGCATGACGACCCGACGGCTGGACACCTTGGATTTTCCCGTACGCTGGCAAGGATACAAGAAAAGTACTACTGGCCTCGCCTCACTGCCGACGTCACCCACTACGTGAGGACTTGCCGAGATTGTCAGCGACGGAAGACACCACCGACTAGGCCAGCCGGACTTCTGCAACCCATCGAGCCACCTCGCCGGCCGTTCCAGCAAATCGGCATGGACTTACTGGGGCCGTTCCCGACGTCCAATTCCGGAAACAAGTGGATCGTCGTAGCTACTGACTACCTCACCCGCTACGCCGAGACAAGGGCCCTGCCCAAGGGCAGTGCCGCCGAGGTAGCAAAGTTCTTCGTCGAGAACATCGTACTGCGTCATGGCGCCCCAGAGGTCCTCATTACCGACAGAGGTACGGCCTTTACCGCGGACCTAACTCAGGCGATCCTAAGGTACAGCCAAACAAGTCACCGCCGGACCACCGCCTACCACCCACAGACCAATGGCCTGACCGAGCGTCTAAATAAGACCATCGCCGACATGCTGGCCATGTACGTCGACGTCGAACACAAGACGTGGGACGCCATCCTTCCGTACGTGACCTTCGCATACAACACGGCCGTGCAAGAAACGACGCAGATGACGCCATACAAGTTGGTCTACGGACGGAGCCCGGCAACGACGCTCGACGCCATGTTACCCAACGTCACCGATGAGGAAAACATCGACGTGACCGCCTACCTACAGCGCGCCGAAGAAGCACGACAGCTCGCCCGCCTGCGGATCAAGAATCAGCAGACGACCGACAGCCGCCGTTACAATCTTCGACGACGCTTCGTGGAATACCAGCCCGGCGACCGCGTTTGGGTGTGGACACCGATACGCCGACGTGGACTTAGTGAAAAACTCCTTCGGCGATACTTCGGGCCGTACAAGGTGCTTCGACGTCTCGGTGCTCTGGACTACGAGGTCGTCCCGGACGGCATAACGAACTCCCAACGGCGCCGTGCGCGACCTGAAGTCGTCCATGTCGTGCGCCTCAAGCCGTATTACGCGCGTTAGCAAACCAGAGGACTGCACTTATTGCTTAATTATTGAACTTTCTTTCTTTATTGTTGCATGCATTTTCCCCCGTGTTCTGTTTTAAGCATCGGGACGATGCCTTTTCAGAGGGGGGCATTGCCACGCGCTATTCTTATTTTCACTTTTGTTGTATTCGGTTTTCGCCCACAAAGACCATCAGCAAAGCTCAGCTCAAACCGCGCCTTATTGTTCTAGAACCTTCGCGATTATTGTAGATCGTTTTGTTAAGATTGCGCGCAAGACGCGACCACTCCAGATTATTCCTGAGCTTGCGCGATGACCAGTGATAAGGCTAGAATGTTCGACGCGTGATGCATAAAAGCCGGCGCGCTCCAACGATGTTCAGTTCATCGACGGCCGACGCTCTGTTCGCCGCTATCAGTACCAGCGTTTATTGCTGTAATCTCACCTTCAGTTTACCGGCCACAAGTTCGGCCCAAATGAAGTGTTTCATCTTGGACTACTGCCTACTGCCTTCGTCAACGTCACGACAACGTGACAATATCCTCATCTAATAATAATTGTTGGGCTTTATTTACATCGCAAGACCATAATATAATTTTGAGAGACGCCGCAGGGCTGTAGGAATTTCGACCTTCTGATGTTCTTGAACATGCGCCTAGATCTATGCAAACGGGTCTCAAGCATTTCCCTCCATCGAAAGGCGGCGGCCGCCGCCAGGAAGGTATCGCGCGACCTTGAGATCGCCACCAAGTACCCTAACCACTATACTAAAGAGGCGGGTCACAAATTTTCATATAAGCTGCCTCTCAGATGTACACGTGGCTGACATGGTTTTATCGACAATTACGCAGTGAGGCAACGGAACAACTGCGGATATTCTGGGTGCAAAAAAACAAAAAAACAAATAATAAAATAAAATGAAATCGGTCTTCAGGAGCATAATCAATTTTATATACAATAGGCATCCTTGGCAGGGGATTCAGCTTTTGGGCGATTACTTGGCTTGTCTCTCACCAATAAAGTGCATATTAGTGGTTCGCTCTCTCCAGAAGTCGCCTATTTAGTCGGCGTGTCCATAATGCAGACAGTGATACAGGAAAGTGGGCCAGTCGTGCAGACAGCTTAAACAGTTCCTTTCACTAACGCTTAGGATAGCACAGCCGAAAGCATTTTGCTCTCACAGGACTCTCGGTTAGTTATTGACTTTGATGTCAGCTCTTATGGCCTAAAAATGGACAAAAATACACACAGATTGAAATCTTTGCAAAGGCCATCAAGATCATCGCAAGTGGATGAATAAACATTTCGCGCAATGATCATTAACATAATCATGCAGCATGTTTCGTTCTTCGTTGTCTTTTTCTATACACTAAACGTCAAGTACTCTGTTCACGTAAAAGTATGGCTTGAAAAGCTCGTTTTTTGTTGGCGTTGTAGTTTCCACCTTTGATATTTAGCACATGCACGTGGATGTGCTTTCTGGGGTCACTGGCATCAAGAAATTCACCTTAGGGTGGGCTGGCCATTTTCATAATGTGAGTATCTGACAAACAGACGCGTGCTCGGACGCTTGTCCTAAAGAAGTCTCATTATGCAGCAAAGCCGACCCCGGAGTCGCTCAGCCGCCAAGAGTGTGTCTGAAATTGCAGCCTGCTTTCAGGGGTAAAAGATTACGCGCTCGCCTTGTTACTTTGTCTGAGGAGCCAAGAAGAATCTTCGTGAAGAACCTTAATTATGCCTGCTAGTTGGCTCGCTAGACAGCCGGTTCAGGGCTGAGGGTAGGGAGTAAGCAATGCACGTGCAAACGGAGCGTGAAGATTTCGTACCGTGGCCACTTCTCGGTGGTAACACGGCATAATTAATGTCTAGAACGCGCACACCTGCTGAACTCTTTTCTGCTAAGCACGTTACCCTGTTTCTGCGGCTCCTTTAATAAACACTGACACAGGCTCTTCCTGTCGCTGTCTAAGCTGCCCTGCCGCCATTTCCCGCTTTGTTAGCCGTTACTAGGGGTGTGCGAATATTCAAAAATTTTGAATAATGAATCAAATAACACTCTATTCGATTCCAGTTTCGAATCGAATACTACATGTTCGGAAATATCGAATATGTTTCGAATTGTTTTGGAACAATCAGCACTGACGGGAGAAACCCAGAACAAACGAAAGTTCCATAATTCACTATGCGCACACCCCTAGCCGTTATCCGATATCGGCTATCCCTTGTTATGGAAAATAAAATTCCCCCGCGTACCACCCTTCTAAATTCACAGAGTCTAGCATGAGTTGTTTTATCGGTTACTAGCGTACATATCCTTAGGTTGATGCATTTGCGAGCAGTGTTATGATTCCTTTGAAGGTGATAGTCATTACACAATATAGTCTTGCCAGGCTCTGCCCTCATTCGCATGCTCAGTTGAGCATAACTATTGTGGCTGATCGTTTACATAAAGTTATGCAGCTTATCTCCTAGAACATGAAGATGGAGATTGGAGAGTAGTACACTATGATTATATTAGTCTTTTTTTTTAAATATCTGGTTTCTGTTCTGGTCCTATTGGCACGTTTAGATGCTCTCAAAATCAGACTAAATGGGATGATAGTACATTCGCTAATACGACTTATTCCTGTTTGAAGGTCCCGAAAAAACATCTCCAGGGGGGGAACGCCTAATTCTGAGATTCTCAAATCTCGCTCTGATATATAAGTCCTACGTCTGCCAGGTACCTCTGTTCTGCATGAGTTAAACTTCCAGATTTGACTTTGTGCTAACATAACACCAGATTCGTTTGGGGCTAATTAACATTATAATGGCAACAATAATAAATTAGTCATAATTGAGTAGCAAAATATACCAAAAGCAATTTCCTTCCATCTGTGTCTGTTCAGGTTTTATGCGTCATTCGAGCGCCAAGCTCAAAGAGTATTTTTGTCTTGTTTTCTAGACAACTTTCACAAAGCGAACATAGCACGGGGTAAAGCACGGGGTGATGTTGTATGATTTGGACTTAATACAGGACATGACAGCGACGGCGAAAATCCACCGAGAACGTACGTATAATTACTATCGCAAGCAAAATAAAGATTCGCTATTAACATTTCTCAGAGCCTGCTTTACTGAGCGTCGCTTACGAAGAAAACCGGAGTGCACACCTAAACATTTAATGGAAATTAGATTTTTGCTAGACACTGATAATTATAAAGTACGAAACAATATTTCAGTAGGAAACATAGCATTGAAAGTCAAGAAAACATCGGTGGATCATGACAGCAGCCAAGAAAACGGGGATTTATTTTTATAGTACTCACCAACGACGAAACGCAGAACAACGTCCAGCTCTCCGTCTATTTTACCGAATTACAGTCGCACTTGCGAAAGAAAACCTTGAGCTTAAGCACATTATTTACTCTGTGTAGATTCACAGAGAAAACAGCCCCATAGCCCTCAAAAGCTACAGTTTGTATAAACTTATTTTTCGCTCATCTTCACAAGAACTCGTAACAGCACAAGAACACGTCCAATAAAGCTAGACTAAACATTGATAGCTCTGCAATGGTTGTGATTGGAAAGAGAAGTGTTGGAGAAGTGTTTTGAAACGAGAAATCTATTGTTGCCATACGTTTTAGCCTTCAATAAGTGAAGCGATTGAACTGAAGAGGCGATTGAAGGCATCGTTATTATTGCGGCGCATATCACAAAAACTTCCCGGTGCCGTCTCCTTTTAAGGAAGTTGCTTCTGTGCTAACACTTCTTTCCGTTTCGCTTGGAAGCGTCATTGTCGGTGGGCAGAGCAGTACGCCAAAGAAAGTGTTGGATGACCTTGCCGTCAGTTCCACTTCGGGTCTCAAATTCCTGCTCCATTTCTTCAACCAAAGTTTTATACGCTTTATACGCTGTTTAATTTTTCTCTTTAGGTGACACGTGTGAGCCTATATCTCACGTGCCCTATTACCTTCAAGTTATTTGAACTGCGGCTATCTGGAGGAGTGTCCCTTCAATCTGTTTTTTTACACACACGAAAACTGGAAACATTAGATGGACAAGAGAGGCGTTTAGTGCAATGCGTCTCGAGTTTTGTTGGTATTTCTTGTTACTGTTTCTTTGTATTGCACTGGACCTACAGCTTTCGATTTGTCACTAGCCCAGCATAAGCGATTGCGTAGGGCCACTTTATTGCATGACCTGGGCTTCGTAAAATGAACACTTACTGCAATGGCAGGGGAATAAATTTCGACTTTCCGTATGCGAGCACCACGCTAGACGTCTATATGCCAGACATCAATTTGAGGAAACAAATATGCGAGGACTCTAGATTATATCAAATTATGGTGCAAGCGCTTCTGCTTTCCCCCCCTCATCTCAATTCGCAACCATTTCCCGAAAGCGAACACGCACCTTTTTAATTTTGGAGCATGACACCATATCCGGTTAGCCACCACTTTCTGGTGAAGAAATTGTGGATTATTTTTATTGATAAAGGAACTTTAGAGACTAGAATTTAAGGTGACGACCAATAAGATAGCACATGTACGTAAGAAACGATGAAAGGGCATAATTTTTTTCTTGCATAATTATAGCTCTGGTGACGGCGCCCGTGGGGGGTAATGCTGCTATTGATCTTTCAGCAGGTGAGCTTAGACGGGCATGCATGGCGGTTAATGTTCCGCATGAGTCTCCCCTGAATTGATATCGAGTGTGTGTCACCATGCGTTGATCAGCGCCGTGCCTCTAAGGAAAGAAATCAGCAGACTTCACACTTTCTTTCCTAATGGCACTGGCCTTCCCGGTAAAACATAGTCCTTGAAAATACCGAGTAAGACCACTGTTTTGAACGTAGCGGATCCACGCTTTTTTAGCTGTGTGCAGCTGCGGGAGCAGTCAACCGAACAGTAAATTGTTACCTCTATCCCCGCGGAACACAAAGGGCGGTGAAGCTTGAGTAATCAGGCATTGAGTAATCAAGCTTCACTGCTTGATTGCAGGGCTTGAATAATAAAAATGGGATGTAGTTTCAGTAAGCTCTAATGTGGCGTGAGAGCGTGGCTTCTTCTGCAATATTTCCATGGATCACTTGGACGTGATGTACAGTTTTCTGGATTACCCTTAGGCGGTTGCGTACTGTTCCTTGAGCGTTCTGGAAAAAAAAATTGTGCAGCATCGGTTTCTTTTCTTTTTCATTTGCTTCAGGGCCTTGAGTGGGATACAGTGAAGTTTGTCGTTAACTACCGGACTCGTGAGGTGGTTACGATGCTTTCCACTATTATGGACGAATCAACAATATCCAGGTCGTGAGACCACGACACGTCGAATGAAGATACCCAGAATGGCACTGCGCAGCTGTTTGTGCGTGCACGCGCACACACACCTGTGTTCGACTGGTCTAGAACAACAAAGCTCTTTCAAGGTTGGAACGGTGGATTTCACCATTACTTGGGTGTTAATGATACTGCAAGTAACATGTGCAAAAGACCATGGCCGGTCCAGGTAACTAGCTTAGGCGATTCCAAATCTATCATTTGGAAGGTGCTCACTGCTACATGCAAATACGAGAATTCTTGCTCTTAGTAGCCGTAGAAGCACCACGGCAGGTAATTGTGGCTTGCCGCTGTTTGGTTGTGTTTGTGTCGATACTTCGCGCTATCTAAATATATATCTCTGTCCTAAATGACTTGATGTCGTAACTGAATTCAACGTATCTCGTAGGCAATGAGTTCCATAGTTAGTAGCACGGAAAATTTTATGTGTCCGTTGCTGTACCTAAGGTAACTTGGAGCTCTATTTGATGAACAGAGGACGTATTAAATTTTAAAAAAGTTCTGGACCAGGCACATTCTGAAGGAGTTATAACATGAAGAAAAGTACTCCGAGCCAGAAGGAGGCATAAACATTTAAAAAAAATACAATTGCGTCAAAGACCTCTCTCGTTCACGCTGTCATCTCAGGGGAGTGGTAGTTTAGAACGACGTCCTTGTTTGAAAAATTACATTTCACCGATGGCTGGACGATATCCCTCGAGAAATCAGCACCGGGGCGTCTTATCAGCGTCTTCTCACCTAGCGCTGAAATTTGTTCGAGACGAACGCGGAGGAAGACACGGTGCGCTTGCTTCAAATTTTATCATCTGTGAGCTTCCTGTTTGCTCTCGTTTTTTTCTTCGCAAGTCTCAAAAGTACCGAGTATGGTTCGATAGACGTGTTCACGGGAGATTATTCTAATAAACATAGACATGGTGCCTGCTCCTGTTATACTCAAGTTTGTTTTGGGATTATATAAGCCAGGTGGACCAAAAAATGTTTAATTTCTCAGGAGTCTGCAAAACTGATTGATCGGTGCAATATTTTCAAAATTGGGAAGTCATCCTCTTCGATTGCGAACCAGCGTGTATTGAAATTATAGTTAAAGTGTATGGCAGTAAAAGCTAATGTGTACATATAATAACTTTTCTTCTACATAGTTTCTGCAGCACGAGTAGGCATAGTCAGTCAAGCCAATGCTGTTTATTTATCATATAGGGTAATAAAGTGACGGGAGGCCGCAAATGCAACTTAAGTTTTAGCGTATCAAAATATTTTATTATTCTATTGTTTGACGTATGCAGCCATGTTAACGTCATTCACGCCGAAGCTGCAGTCGATTATCCCTGCAACATAACTGGTTCGTACACAACCATCTAAGACATACAAGCGTCTGACAGGTGACATAATACTCCATTGAAATTACCAACGAAAGAAATACTGTGATTTCATTTCAACCAGGGGAATGGACAGCCTCTATGCACGCTTCTGGTGTCCACGGCCGATGCCTCTTTAGTGACATACCCCATCCTAAAATGACTCTTTGTATGTGATGCGAACATCATCAATGCATAAGACCCAAAAGATATGTCATCAAGGAACACGTTGCTTTTACATCATGATCCATAAACATGAATTGTATAATATTCGAACAAATATTGGCGCAAAGGTGACGCCAATGGGAAAAAAATACAGGAAGGGAAATAAATATAGATGACTATTTAAAATGTATTGCGTGTTAAGTTAACACGTTGCGAAGTTTTTGTGAAAATCAACATTTCGGATAGAACGCACAAAGAAATTAGATATGGGAACGGTGCTTGTGAGCAAGTTGGAGTGCCTTATCGACTATGACCTGAGGCAGTTAGTAAACGAACATTTCTGTTTCATTATATGTATTCGGTGCCTAGGTTTCTCTCCGTCTACTCTTTTTTCTGTTGCAGAATTGTTTCCATCGCGGACTTGTAAATCACCGTCAAACAGTACAACATATAAACCTGAATGGATATTAACATTTCTAATTTTGTTACACTAATATGATTGTCCACGCAACAAGAATACTCACACTTCGTAACTGTAAAGCACCCGAATCGTCCACGCTTTACTAAAATTGTTAGCCAACATTTAAAACATTGTCTTAAGGAAATCTTTTAAGGCCCAGACGGGCCCGAAGTGACTCTCTTCTCGCGCAGGCTACACCCTTGCAGGACAAGAAAGGTTGCGAAACACGTTGTCGCCTATGTGAAAGAGCCTGCCCATCTAAAGGCGATATTTCGTCTTTGTCATCATCGGATCGGAACTGATGAAATTCCCAATCACAGATATTGACTAAGCAAACACTTTGGAGGCAACCATAAGTGCAGTTACTGTGAATACGTCATAGACGTATGCTTTTATAAAGCGTGTTTGTCAATATTAATATATTAGATGGGAAGCATCTTATGCTCGGGGCTGTGTCCGTCCTTCCCGCGTCCGGTCACTTTCTCATAAAGTAGGGAAGCACCCACTATGCGAACCAGAACACTGTAGTAATATAAGGCCGTCAACCACCACCACAGTCATCAGAGTCATGGCCGAGAGCAGAGAGTGGCCTCTTAGCAATGGCTAGGCAAGTGGTGGGTGCAAGCAAAGAATAACACACACTGCCAGTGGCGTCTCTCGCCCTAGTTGACTCCATTTCCTGAATCTTGCTTGCATGCGCTTGCGGGGGCTTTGTCTGTCCCTCCTTCCCGCGTCCCACGTTCCACAACCCCTCTCTCTCCTCACCTACGCTCCCCCCTTTCTCTCATCTAGGAATCCTCTACTCTACGGAGCGGCGCCCGCGTCCCGCGTCCCACACACCCAGAGCGCATGCGCGTCCCCTCCCCCCTCTCTCTCCTCTGCTACGCTCCCCCTTTCTCTCCTCTAGGAATCCTCTACTCAACGGAGCGGCGCCCGCGTCCCCTTGACTCCATTCCTTGATCTGGCTTGCATGTGCTTGCGGGTGCTTTGTCCGTCCCTCCTTCCCGCGTCCCACACCTGCTCTCCTACACTCCCCCCCTTTCTCTCCTCTAGGAATCCTCTACTCTACGGAGCGACATCCGCGTCCCGTTGACTCCATTCCTTGATCTTGCTTGCATGTGCTTGCGGAGGCTTTGTCCAGGCGAGCGCCATAACCATACACAAGTCCCAGGGAGGAACCTACTCTTCCATCGTATACGAATACTAGATGACGCACCCACAGAAACTTGTCTACGTTCCCTTAAGTAGGTGCACCAACATTCAGAACCTCTACCTGACTAACGCTGCCGGTGACCATCGCTTCCACCACAAGAACGACAACGTGGACAAGAACATGATCGACGAATTCAAACGCCTCGACATCGTCACACAGCGTTACATCCGCGCTTTCCGAGAAGACATCGACCCCGAAAAGGAGTTCACTATAGCACTGCTAAACAGCCGGTCCCTCAACGCACACGCCAAAGACATCGAACGTGATCGCGTCCTAACCAAAGCTGACGTGCTCTGTCTCACAGAAACGTGGAACGACTCAAGACCGACGATCAACGGCTACGAAGCGATTGTGTGTACTGAAGAGGCAGAACGTCCTGCCGGTGGTGTCACCATGTACGTCAAACGCCATCTCTACGCAGAAGCCTTAGATCTACAACCTGCCGGCCAAGGACACAACGGAGAGCACTCGGCCGTTAGACTTGCGGGTGATTTCAACAGGGATATAACGACGAACGATTGGCTGGTCCACCACACGCTAGACGTGCACTCGTTGGGATGCATTTCATATGACCATAAGAAACCGACCACCATTAGGGTACAACTGATCTTCGCAAACTTCACAATGAAAACTCTGGAAAAGCAACCTTTGACGCAACACTTCACCGACCAGAAGGCCGTTGTCTTCAAAACACAATAAAATTACAATCTACCGCTAAAGCTAACCATCTCTCCGTTGCTTCGCATCCACACATGATTCCCTTTAGCGGGAGATGACGCAATTTTTTTTATCCAGCTGCAAGAAAATAAATGGTGCCTCGCAGCTGTAGGGCATATTAGTTTTTAGATGCGAAGCATCTTATGCTCGGGGCTTAGTCCGTCCCTCCTTCCGCGTCCCACACTACCACAGCGCATGCGCGTCCCTCCCCCCTCTCTCTCCTACGCTCACCCCCCATTCTCTACTCTAGGAATCCTCTACTCTACGGAGCGGCCCCCCGCGTCCCACATTCCCTACAGCGCATGCGAGTCCCCTCCCCTATCCTCTCCTACGCTCACCCCCATTCTCTACTCTAGGAATCTTCTACTCTACGGAGCGGCTCCCGCGTCCCACACCCCCCACAGCGCATACGCGTCCCCTCCCCCCTCTCTCTCCTCTCCTACGCCCCCCCCCCCCGTCCTGTCCTCTAGGAATCCTCTAAGGAGCGGCGCGCACGACAGGTGGTGTGACAGCTGCATACTGCGCTGGGGGGCGCCACGGTAGTTCCGCGGTATGAAAATAAAGGAGCGCGCGCGCCTCATTCTTTCTCCTGTGCAGCGCCGAGATGAGCGCCGGGACCGCTGCCGTGAAATGAGAGCGGCGACGTTCCTCCCGCTCAAGCTGATTATCTCCCCGCTGCTTCGCATCCACACATGGTTCCCTTTAGCGGGAGATGGGGAAGTTTTTTAGATGTGAAGCATCTTATGGCGAAGCTTAATCCGGTGGTGGTGGTGGTGGTGGTGTGCCGCGTGCCCACCCTTACTGCGCATGCGCAAACAGTTAAAGAAAAAATAAAAATAAAAACTTCCTCTCCCCCCTTCCTCTCCTCTAGGCATCCCTCCCCACGGCAACCACACCCGCACTGCGCATGCGCCTCCCTTCCTCTCTCCCCTCTTACACTCCCCCCCTCTCTCCATCCCTGCCCACGGCGTCTAACTCCCCCCTGCGCATGCGCGTCCCCCCCTCTCTCTCCTCTCCTACGCTCCCCCCCTCTCTCCTCTACGCATCCCTGCCCACGGCGTTAACACTCCCACTGCGCATGCGTGTCACCCCCCTTTCTCTCCTCTCCTCCGCTTCCCCCCTCTCTCGCCTCGCGACGCCGACGCAGGCAGCGTCTGCTAGCGAGTTTCTTGGTTGAAAAAACCGACTGCTCGCGCTGCACAACCGTTCACTGGCCATCCCGTATATATGGCAATGGATCTTGACCTCCAAGGTGGTGCCGGTGGAAGATTTCGCCTGTGCGTTGTTGAACAATAAAAATTCGGAGCGTGCGCGTTAACTAAAAGCGGAGTGCGGGTCTCTGTGTCCAGTCGGAGTCTTCTGTCTCTCATTGCCCATTAGCAGCGATTGGCATGTTCCAGTAGGAAACACTGTTCCATCACTGCTTGCTTTGCGCCTCCCCAGTTTTCTCTCCTGCGCAACGCTGCGATGAGCGCCAGCGTCAACGCCGCCGCCAGTGTAAGCGTTAGCGCCCGCTGCTTCACATCGACACATGGTTCCCTTTAGCGGGAGATGGTGTAATTTTTTTAGATGCGAAGCATCTTATGCTTGGGGCTATGTCCGTCCCTCCCGCGTCCGTCCCGCGTCCCACGTCCGGCCACTTTCATGAAGTGGGGAAGCACCCACTATGCGAACCAGAACACTGTAGTACAATATAAGGCCGTCAACCACCACTACAGTCACCAGAATCATGGCCGAGAGCACAGAGAGGCTGCTTAGCAATGGCTAGGCAGGTGGTGTGTGTCGCCCAGGTTGACTCCATTCCTTGATCTTGCTTGCATGTGTTTGGGGGGGGGGGGGGGCTTAGTCCGTCCCTCCTTCCCGCGTCCCACACCGCCACAGCGCATGCGCGTCTCCTCCTCCTCTCTCTCCTCTCCTACGCTCACCCCCCTTTCTCTCTTCTAGGAATACTCTACTGTACGGAGCGGCGCCCGCGTCCTACACCCCCCACAGCGCATGCGCGTCCCCTGCCCCTCTCCCTCCTCTGCAAAGCTCACCCTCTTTCTCTCCTCTAGGAATCCACTACTCTACGGAGCGGCCCCCCGCGTCCCACACCCCGACAGCGGATGCGCGTCCCCTACCCCTATCTCTCCTCTCCTACGCTCACCCCCCTTTCCTCTACTCTAGGAATCGTCTACTCTGTGGAGCGGCGCCCGCGTCCCACAGCGCATGCGCGTCCTCTCTCCTACGCTCAGGCCCTTTCTCTGCTGTAGGAATCCTCTACTCTACGGAGCGGCGTCCAACATCCCACAGCGCATGACTCCCCCCTCTCTCCTACACACACCCGCTTTCTCTACTCTAGGAATCCTCTACTCTACAGAGCTGCTCCCGCGTCCCCCTCTCTCTCTCCTGTCCTATGGTTCCCCCCCCGTTCTCTCCTCTAGGAATCCTCTACGGAGCGGCGCGCGACAGGTGCCACACCTGCATACTCCGCTGGGGCCACCACGGTAGTTCCGCGGTATAGAAATGACGGAGCGCGCCTCATTCTCTCCTGTGCAGCGCCGCGATGACCCGGGCCGCGAAGCGAGAGCGGCGACGTTTCTCCCGCTCAAGCTAACCATCTCCCCGCTGCTTCGCATCCGCACATGGTTCCCTTTAGCGGAAGATGGGGAAGTTTTTTTCGTTGCCTTGAAGTTTCATCAGCAACAACGCTGCTAAACAATTCTGGTTCAACATCACACACATATTTTCTTCAGGCTTTGCGGAAACATACTATCCATGCCCAGTGCGTGAGCGAAAACAGCAGGGCAGATTGTTTTTCTTGTTTTCGTCTTTGTCTCTAGCCTTCCAGAGAGCAATGCGCAACACGGTAAAATGCTTGCAAGGATCCACCTAGGAAACTTATTAAAACGAATGTTTCTTAATTCTCGTTATTGATGTGGTATAAATGATATCTTTTTACACAGTCCGCATGCTGGAAACAAATAAGGGCTACGAACTTGGCGCGTTTCCTATGAACTCTCTGGGATCACGTGATTCAGGGCGCAGTGTTGTTGCGACCACTAATTTAATAGCTGTTGCGATAGTTCTACTATATGTGATGCCGATCTGATTATATTCCCTGGCACGCTTGGCGCTACTTCATTACATAGACGGTGCGAAAAAGCAGCGTTTTTGGTTGTTCTCATAGATCATTAAAACACTTCCGCACTAAAAAACATGAAGTAGCCGTTTCAATGCCCCGCACAAAAATGGGGTAGCGAACTGTTTGTTACTTAGTTTTAATCGCTGTTCTTTGCATGTACCACAAGGTGTGCGCTAAGAAACAGGAAACACTTGAGGGGTCGGCGGTACCTCTTGAGAGGTTGTATGGTTTATGAGGATTATCTTACTTAGTACACTAACCCGACATAATGCAGCGCTAGAACTGTCCGTAAAAATCGGAATACAATCTGTATTTTTAGTATAAAAAGACTACAGTTCTGGATGTGAATCCCCCGCTGCTGACCCGACGGTCATGTGATTGAATCCCGGTCGCGGCGGTCGCATTTACATGGAAGCGAAATGCTAGAGGTCCATGCACTAAGGTTTAGGTGCACATTAAAGAGCACGAGATGGTGAAGCATTTCCGGTGCCGCCCACTACGGCGTCTCTCTTATCATGTCATGGTTTTGGGACGTAGAACCACAACACTTATTGCGTGGATGTGAATGTTTAACTCGCACGTAACGCCGGTAGTTATTGCTTAGTTTTTACTTGCCCCAAAAGTCGAAAATAAAGGTGTGGTTTCGGTGGCCTATATTATGTATCTGGCTATGCTCATATGATCAGCTGGTATGGCGGCGCACTGTTTGTTATGCGAAATAATAGAAAGGGAAATCGTAATGTGCCTGATGCGCATGAAAAAGCTGTTACAATGAGGAGTAAGGATAGCTGATTGTTAGCTCAGTGTACTTTAGCGTAGTCACGTGAAGCATGGCTGTGTACAGCCAACAAATTAGCGCAGCCTTTGGTACAGTCTTGTATCATGGCAACGTGAAAATAAGCATTGAGGGCCTACATCTGGAGCTATTCCCTATACAGGTGTGTGAAGGGCCATTAGTACAGGCAAGCAAGGGCAGATACGCTGGCGATACAGATCCCTAAAGCGTTTTGACATCACATGTGCTGTCGTACCCTATATTTTCTCCTCAAGAAAGTGAAAGAAGGGAGACAAGCCCATGCAACAAGCTTACATAACGCCTCCTGAGCATATTTTTGCTCTAACAGCCACAGACACTAAGCTCGAAGCTACAGCCACGTACTGCCAGAATACAACGCGCAAATTTTAACGAAGCTGTTTCCTTGAGGGCTGAAGCTGGCAATCCAATAATAGTGTGCCGTTCTCTCTATCCGGCGTTTCTTCCTTTGCGACTGTAAATACTTGGAACGTCTGACGCATTCCAATGTGCGTCTTACGCAAAGCGTAATACTTTAAGGCTTTTGCATGCCGATTGCGTAACGGCTTTCTCAACAGCTAAAGGCGGCCAGTAAAAAAAAAAAAAAGATGTTTATTTACGGCGGAGTTTGCGCGCCTTCGAAAGCACTTTAGTTCGCTAACGCCCGGTAGTGCCCTGAGGGCATACTCGCGCCCAAGTAAATCTTGAACAATAAATTTCAAGATTTCAAATCTAGTCTTCAAGACGAGATCTTCGCCGTGCCTTTTAGCAACAACATTTTGCCGGAGGGGTCATTATCTTCTTACGAGAACAACTTTCGCGAGTTCCCCTTGAAAGTGAGCTATGATGAAAGACAGAAGCTGTCATTGCGTAATGCATTTCTTTCTTCCGTGCTGCGTAAACATCGCCGTTGATGACACTCTCGCGTTAGCAACAATGGAGCTTGTACGTGCAAATTATGCTGCTTCACACGTTCTGCCTCGCGAATGGCTGCACACCACCCTGCGGACATTGGAATTTACCAATGCCGAGTACATTATCTCGGTATCTCTCATGTATGCTATATATTACTCCCTGTTGTCATGACAGAATTCTAGGCAAGTGCCAACTGGCACGGGACGTAAAAAAAAAACATGGTTGATCCCTCTGTCAAAGGAATCGGTATAACACGAAAGTGCAACCTGTCTTCACAGAGGTAGTTGAGCGTTTATAGTGGATTGTTTCACCACAAGGGCGAAGGAATGAATGCTACAGCAACTAATTGAAATGTCACGCGAAGACCGGCAAGCAGCTTGAAACTTGCTGCGTGCACCTCAAGCTGAAAGGACGCACGAAATGAGCATACACAGGACGAGCACAGACTAACTCTCACAGCTCGACATCTAAAGCGCGCAGCGCTAACACAAAGAAAGACGCACGAAACGACCCCACAAGTATACACAAGGCGAGCGCGAACAACTGTAACAATTGTTACTTCATGTGTTACCAGTGCGCTCCTTTCGTAAACGCGGCCGCTGCGCTGAACGGAGAGACCTTCGCGCACTTTTAACCCCTGTAACTTCATAGCACACTTGCGGTGGAATGAGAAGACGTACAACGCGCCCCAGTGCCCCGATCAGGAGATAAGCGCGCGCGCACGAGTGGCCACGCCCCGTGGAGGCGCGCGCTCACCGCAGCGAGAGGCACGGCGACCTTTAGAGCGCGCACTCCGTGCCACCTTCGCGCCATCTGGCTACTCATGACGAAAACGCGCTGAAGTTGAGGAGCTCTGAGGACCGCCAACGGTATATGGTGTATATAAATAGCTCGCCGTTAGCAAGCTGAGGTACGTACGTTCCAGTGGCCGAGTGGTATCGCGCCGCGTGCTGCGGAGCGAGAGGTCACAGGTTCGACGCCCGGTGACGGAACGTTTTCTTCTAGTTTTGGCTTTGATGTCATTATGTTAGTTTATATTTTACAACGTCATATCCGTGATGGAAATACGTCAGAGGAGCCGTGGTGGACCCCGGCATAAAACACTTTCGTGTTAAAAATCTCCTCCATCTCCCGCTAAAGGGAACCATGTGTGGATGCGAAGCAGCGGGGAGATAATTAGCTTGAGCGGGAGGAACGTCGCCAATCTCATTTCGCGGCAGTGGTGCGGGCGCTCATCGCGGCGCTGCGCAGGAGAGAGAATGAGGCGCGCGCTCCGTCATTTTCATACCGCGGAACTACCGTGGCGCCCCCCAGCGGAGTATGCAGCTGTCACACCACCTGTCGTGCCCGCCGCTGCGTAGAGGATTCCTAGAGGAAAGGACGGGGGAGATCGTAGGAGAGGGGGAAGGGACGTGCATGCGCTGTGGGGGGTGTGGGACGCGGGAGCAGCTCCGTAGAGTAGAGGATTCCTAGAGAAGAGAGGGGGGAGAGGACGCGCATGGGCTGTGGGGGATGTGGGACGCCGGAGCCGCTCCGTAGAGTAGAGAATTCATAGAGGAGAGAGGGGGGAGAGGACGCGGATGCACTTTGGGGATGTGGGACGCGGGCGCCGCTCCGTAGAGTAGATGATTCCTAGAGTAGAGGAAGGGGGGTGAGCGTAGGGGAAGGGACGCGCTGTGGGACGCGGAGGCCGCTCAGTAGAGTAGAAGATTCCTAGAGGAGGGAAAGGGGGTGAGCGTAGGAGAGAGAGAGGGGACGCACATGCACTGTGGTGGTGTGGGACGCGGGAAGGAGGGACGGACTAAGGCCCCCTCCAAACACATGCAAGCAAGATTAAGGAATGGGGTCAACCTGCGCGACAAACACCACCTGCCGAGCCATTGCTAGGCAGCCTCTCTGTGCTCTCGGCCATGACTCAAGGAATGGGGTCAACCTGGGCGACAGACACCACTTGCCTAGCCATTGCTAAGCAGCCTCTCTGTGCTCTCAGCCATGACTCTGGTGACTGTAGTAGTGGTTGACGGCCTTCATATTACTACAGTGTTCTGGTTCGCATAATTGGGTGCTTCCCTACTTCATGAAAGTGGCCGGACGCGGGACGCGGGACGGCGGACGGACAGAGCCCCGAGCATAAGATGCTTCGCATCTAAAAAACAGCTTAACTCCAAAAACAGTTTATGCAGAGAAGAGGCTGCATACACGAACCATCGAAAAGTAATTATCGGTGTGGGAATCCCATTTACAGACAGTGGGGATCACCGATGCAGCTACTGGAAAATAATTTATGTTGTGCTGGGATATGAACGCAAAGTAAAACAGAAAAAGGAACAAATCGGACAGGTTTGGTTTGTTTCCTAATATCTACCTTCTAGGAAAATGATGAAAGACGTGGAATTAATCAAGGAGATTGTTTATTTTTTAGGCGCACACTGATACAGCCAACAGATAGGGAAGTCTAGAAAAGCACTGCCAAGCTTGAATAGTCTTTTTGCTTCTAGAATGACAAACGTTTCAGGGAGCTATTCATTGAGATAATAATGAAATATTATCCCTCTTTACTTGGTGTATTTCAATTATTCATTCCTGTCGTACTGCATCATCGTCGATAAGAAGAGTAAATGTGTACAACAATATTCTTGGTGCGCAATTTGCTGCCAAAATATGCGGGCGTCCTAATTTCCTTCGACTGAAGTAGAATCCCTCCCCTTCGTTTACAAATTCCTTGCCGATGGGACACTTCTAGTTTGCGTCGTGAGGCCTGGCCTTTACATTTATTTTTTTATTTTGTTTTCTCAGTGCACGTTCAGTGCGGTATTGTGGTCTCAAGACTAAATGAGAGTACAAATTGAGATACCTGTACAATCGTCCCTAGCGTCCTAGTTACAAGGGGACCTCACTCTAGATTACTTGATATACGAGCGCGTAACGTGAACAGGGACCAAGAAAGACAAGGACAACCGCGTACTGCCAACTGAAAGTTTATTCTGAAAGATGATATATATATATATATATATATATATATATATATATATATATATATATATATATATATATATATATACTACGAGGAAAAAGTTCATACGGCGCTTGTTCTACCTATCTATCTATATATCTATCTATCTATCTATCATCTAATTGGCCGATTAGGTCTCGACGCTCTCGTCGTCGTGCCCTTAACTTCGTACATACCAAAATCGGTCTAGGCGGCGAGATTACAGACCCGTGTACTATTCAATATCAGTGCACGTTAAGGAACACCAGATGGTCGAAATTTCCGGAGACCACAATATATGCTGTTCCTCATCATCATATCGTGGTTTTCGGACTTAAAACCCTTGATATTATAATGATTATTATTATTATTATTATTATTATTATTATTATTATTATTATTACTATTGTTATTATTATTATTACTATTATTATTACTATAATTAATATTATTGTTATATCGTGCATAATAAATGACAGCATAAGCGGAGACATTGCTGTTTATTCCATCTTCTTCCTTCTCTGTGCGGCGGCCGCTCAGCGCGTGCCACCTCATAGCGCCGTAGTCAATAGCGACGTTTTATATACAACATATCCCCTTTGGCGAAAAAAAAAGTAAGAACTTCTTCACTGTAGACGTGGTCGCATCTCGAACGAAAGCCACTTCAGGCCACTTGCTATGATAGTCAATAACAGTAATGGCAAACCGGCAGTCGGCTGACGCTTGCGTGAAAGGTCCCACGACGTCAATGGCAATTTTTTCCCAGGCTTTGTCAGGAAGAGGAACGGGTTGCAGGGGCGCTGCAGATGTACGTGCGGACTTGTCACAAGACTGGCAAATCACATGTGCGCACCAGTTCTTCAATGTGGCTATCCATGCGTGGCCACCAGTAGGACTCTCTCAGGCGAGCTTTGGTACGACTAATGCCTGGGTGTGACTCGTGGGTCAGATCCATAAGGCGGCGTGTCACAGTTGCAGGCACGACAATCCTGTTACCCCGGCATAAGATGTCCATTTACGACAGACAGTTCAGCTTTTACGTAGAAGTAGGGCAGCAACTATTTTGACACTGATTTCTTGTCAGGCCAAGATGTAGTCGTGAAGTGCTTAACTTCACAGATAACCTGATCATTGGCACTTGCTTCTTGAAGTTCTTGCATTGTGACTACTGGAGACAACAAACATATAAATTCTTCTTCTGGCGCATCGCGGATTAAACTCTGCACGGGTAACCTGGAAAGAGCGTCATCCACGACGTTTTCGCTACCCTTTCTGTATTCGACAGTATAGTTGTAGCAGAGCAACCGTGAGGACCAGCGCGCAATCCTTAATGATCGGTGACCGGTGCCTTTCGTCGAAAGGAGCGTCACCAAAGCCGCGTGATCTGTTCGTAAGATGAAAGGTAGTCCCCACAGATAAACGTGCCAGTGTTCGCAAGCCCAGACGCAGGCAAGGGCCTCACGTTCGCCGACAGAATATTTCCATTCATGCGGTTGAAGTGTGCGTGAGGCGAACGCGACAGTTTGCAGCGAGGTTCCGTTATCCTGCTGAAGTACAGCACCCAATCCATATCCTGAGGCATCAGTTGTAACGTACACAGGTAAGTGAGGATCAAAAAGATGAAGAACTTCGCAAGATGTGAGCAGAGATTTCAGCCGCTCCAAACTGCTTTTTGCTGCCGCACTCCAAGTGAAAGGCGCATTTCCTCGTAGCAAGGCACGCATTGGCTCGACAACATCAGAAAAATGAGGAATGAACTTCGAGTAGAAGCCTGCAAGTCCCAGCAATGAGCGGAGTTCGTGAATATTTGTAGGTGATGGTGCTTTGGTTATCGCCTCAATGGATGACATCAACGGAAATAATCCTTTGGCGCTCACAACGTGCCCTAGAAAAGTCAGCTCCGCCACGTCAAAAACACATTTGTGGTTGAGCCTGAGGCCAGCATCAGAAAGACGTTTCAGAACAGCGCGCAAATTGCCCAAATGGTCCTCTCGGGAGCATCCATACACAATGATGTCATCAATGTAGGATAGGACACATTTGCACCCTTTAAGGATCATATGCATTATTTTGTGAAAGGCTGAGGGCGCCGATGCCAGTCCGAAACAAACCCTTTTGAAGCGAAATAGTCCGTCATGCGTTATAAATGTGGTAAGGTCACGGCTCTCTGGACTCAGTGGCAACTGGTGATATGCAGAAGCTCAGTCTAGCTTCGAGAAACGCTGTGCCCCAGCCAAGCTGTTCAGGAGTTCCTCAGTTTGCGGCAAAGGAAAACTGTCCACTACCACAGCTTTGTTTGGCTCCCGTAAGTCAACGCACATGCGAATCAAGCCGTCTTTTTTTCTGGCTACGACAATAGGCGAGACCCACTCTGACGAGTGGACGCGCTCAATGATGCCCTGAGCTTCTAATTTTTGAACTTCTGCCGAGACTTGCTCGAGAATGACAAGTGGTAATCGTCTCAGCTTGCTGGCCACCGGTTGTAGAGACGCGCGAAATCTGACCTTGTGAGTGAAACCTTTCACAGTTCCCAGCTCTTTTGCAAATAGGTGCTCAAACTCGGAACGTTATTCCGGAGGTAACACAGGAGTTTCTTGTGTCATTAGAAGACACCTGAGTGGCGACCCTTGAATTTTCATATCCAGAGCCGCAATGCCATCTAGTCCAAGAATGGTTGTTCCTCCAGGCACAACGAAAGTAGGACAGAAGTGCATCGGCCATGGAATGAGGCCGTAGCAATGAAACATCCTTGTATACGAATTGCTGACTTAGAATAATCGAGAAGCTGAACGGACGTACACTTCAGTGGATACGCTTCAGAAAAATGACGTTGGTAAACTTCTTCAGCCAGGATCGAAACCGATGATCCTGTATCGATAATGAATGGCACAGAAATTCCTTCGATTTCCAACGTCGCGTAAATCCCCTTCTTACGGCTCCAAATTTGACAAGCACTCAGGTGGTCGTCTGGGTCAGCTGTATCGTTATCTTCCGCGACATGCTGAACATTTTTCTCGAACTTTCATAGCGACTTGCGCATTTTTTCAAAATGGCCAATTTTCTCACATTTTCGACACTTATGTGCCTTGGCCTTGCACTGAGAGCTATTTGTAAGGTGCGCCGTAGAGCCACAACGATAACATTCTTGCTCTTTTTGAGCTCTGCGATATTTACTTGCATGTTATAGCAAGTACACGTGCGACAATGCTTTTCTCTGTGGTTTAAAGTATTGGCATCTTTAACAAGATGAACTGGTGAGTCATTTTGTGAAAGTTCTCTTGCCTCATTAGTCGCTTGATCGTGCTGTTTCGCAATGGTAAGAGCCCTAGAAAGCGTGAGAGACTCTTCCAGCAGAAGGCGTTCACGTAAGTACCCGCTTGTAGTTTTCTCTATAAGCTGGTCGCGTATCATGTCGTCCGCCAGGTCACCGAAATTGCATGCTCTTACGTGACTTCTCAGCGCGGTGACGTATTCAGCCGCAGTCTCACCTGGGGCTTGCGTACGTCGACGGAAACGGTGTCGCGCTGCAGTGACGTTCACCGTGCTCTTAAAGTGACCTTCCAGCGTCGCGATGGCGCGGTCGAACTCATCAGGGCTAGGAGACGTCAATGTCCCTCCCGCAGCGCTCGCAGCCACAAGGCACAGGTCGTCCGTTGTCTTAAGAGTCTGGAAGATCCGTAGTCCTTCCAAGCCCAAGCAGTTGAGCAGGATCGCCGTCCGACAAATGGCATGTAGGTCGGAGGCGCCCGAAGCAATCATGTAGATCTTGAAAGACTGGATCCATTGCTCCCATGGAATGTCTGGGTGTCCAGGTGGCGACAGGAACGGAGGTGGTGGTTGTAGCCCCGAAATACTTATCGTAGAAGACGACAGGCAAGAGACGAATGCACATATGAGGTTCAAGCCGGTAGCACATGGGCTGGTGAATCATCGTCGCCAAAATATGTTATATCGTGCATAATAAATGACAGCATAAACGGAGACATTGCTGTTTATTCCATCATCTTCCTTCTCTGTGCGGCGGCCGCTCAACGCGTGCCACCTCATAGCGCCGTAGTCAATAGCGACGTTTTATATACAACAATTATTATTATTATTATTGCCCAGGAGGACAAGAGTGCATGACGAACATGATTCACAGGCTATGTCAAGCTAGGGACAGCAATATGAGCTCTCGCAAATCTTCATGCGAAATAGTTAAAGAGCATGCGCTGCTGAAGCATGGTGCTGGCGTTGTCGATCAACGAAAAGTCCCGATGGAAGCGAAGAACAAAAATTACGGCTCGAGCCGGAATCGAACCCAGGCATTCCACATGGCAGTCAAGTAGGTATTCTGCCACAGAGTCACGCTCACGCTTCAAACTGCTTACGATAAAAAATGACGTGTTGGGGAGACGTCAGTTGTGGTCGCAGTGCTGGCTATCCGCTTTCTAACGATGCAATAAGCATTGACCGCACCAGCCGTAGTAAACGGTTGCTCGAATACGTTTACGAGTGCTCCTTATGATATCCACATCATCGCACCGTAGCGTGCACTTCGTCGCGATAAAAAAATTGACAGATCCCACGTACCTTGGGAATAGATGTTATGCGAAGCATGCGGAGGAATAATGACTGCGTTGTAATTTGTTTGAGCGAAACGTAATGAAATGACGTTAAAGATATGCACAAATGTTGTACGCACAGTCATATGTTGAACTGTGCATATGTTTTATATAACCAGTTGTTTACAGTTGCGTAACGACGCGAACAGCAACATGGGTATTAGCAACACCAGAAGCAGTAAGATGATATGTAGTTCATGTGCTCGCGAGGGTGGTAGCCCTGGACACTGTTACATGTCCGATATAACGTTTGAAGCAAACGGTATTACTAAACTAATTGAGACGATTAAGTTAACGTCTTGAGCTGGCATCCACGGCTTGAACTCTAAAGTTCTAGAAACAGTAAACACGTCCCAAGTATGTTCTTATGTTGCATCTTTCAGCAATCTCTGTCATGCGTAGTGGTGCCTGAAGATGGGAAGGTAGGCAAGATAATTCCAGTACCGAAAAAAGGCTCATCATCTTCATGCAATAACTATCGTCCCCATTTCTCTCACCAGTGTCTGTTCCAAACTTATGGTGCATATAATAGATTCTCGCGTGGTAAACTTTCTAGCACCTTGTCATTTCTTCAATCCTAACCAGCACGGTTTTCAAAAGGGAATGTCTTGAGAAACTGAACTCGCTCTTTTCATCCATGACATATCCTCTCACCTCAATCGAAACATACCCGTTGATTCCCTCTTCCTAGACTTTCAAAAGGCGTTTGACAAGGTTTCTCATAAATGTCTCTTTCTAAAACACTCACGATTAAATCTCAACCCTCCCGTTTACAATTGGCTCTGGGACTTCTTACCTAACCGTCAGCAATTTGTTAACGCTAACCAACACTCCTCTCCATTATCGCCTGTTGTCTCCGGCCTGCCACAGGGCACTGTCCTGGGGCTGTTGCCTCTTTTAATATACATTAACGACCTACCCAATGGTTGTACTTCTAAAATCCATTTGTTTGCTGATGGTGTAGTTTATCATCCTATACTTAACAACGCCGACATCCTCACCCTACTGTCTCACCTTTCTCTCATAGAATATTGGTGTAATAAATGGCTATAGTGTTACTTAACGTAAGCGAAACATCATTTCTAATTTTCATCGTCTACAATCATTCATTTCCACTAAATACACGTTATGTGGCTCGGAAATAAGCGCAGTTTCATGATACAAATATCTTGGTGTTAACTTATGCAACAACCTTACTTGCTCCATTCACATTTCTAACATCACAAACTCAGCTAAAAGCGCGCTTGGCTGTCTGCGTCGTAACCTGCGCCTAGTTCCTCCCCCGGTAAAACCACTAGCATCTTTAACACTTGTTCCGACCGAAACTTGAGTATGCTTGCTCAATTTGGAACCAGCATCAAACTATACTCTCATCCTCGCTAGAATCCATACAAAATCGTTGCCACTACATTTGTTCATTCGGACTATTCTTATCACACTAGTGTCACCGAACTTAAGTCATGCCTTCATCTTCAAACCCTTGAGCAGCGCCGGAAAACTGCAAGATTAAGTATTTTTCATTAGTTCTATCACCTTCTACGTCATCAGGCTTATATCGAACCCTTGCATCATTCTTCATCCGCGCATGGCCACCCAAAAGCAGTTTATCCCCCGGCAGCCCGCACAACCACCCACACGAAATCATTCTTCGTTCAGACTGTAAAGGACTGGAATTGTCTTCCTGCCAACGTGGTGCACCATTCCAGCCATATATCTTTCAAGGCATCAATCGAAACCATCATGGACTAGTTATGCCAACCCCTCATGTGAAACCCCTCAAGGGGCATTTGAGGTACTAATAAATAAATAAATAAATAAATAAATAAATAAATAAATAAATAAATAAATAAATAAATAAATAAATCAACCTCAGTCGATGGCGCTTAACTAGAATTGTCGTTAACCCGACCTGACAGCTGTATCATAGGAGTACATATGTAATGTTTATAAAAATCGGATAGCCAGCACTGCAACCACAACTGACGTTTCACGAACGTTCAGGTCTATTTGAAAAGCAGTTCCGAGACTTGGCGTGGCTCTGTGCTAGAATACTTTATTGCCACGCAGCATGCAGGGGTTCGATTCCTGCTGGGACCCTAACATTTATTATTTGCACTCGTCGGGTGAACGCTGCCGATGGCAGCTTCTATTTAACGCTCTCGCGTTAAAATTGTCAATGCCTGTTCTCGCCGTTCCTGGGAAGATATAAATTGTCAATCATCTGTGGCACATACCTGCATACCTCACGGTATACGGGTATGTGCCACACGTGTCTGGCGGAAAGGGTTTGGCGACGTAGGTGACGTGATTATCACATTATTCATGGCCCAGGGCTCGTAAAGGGTCCGAACTCACTCGCCCAATAAAGTTTTTCCTCCTCCTCCTCATGTCATGACCAGCGAGTCATATTCGTCAAACTATCTTAGCCTCCCATACTAATTTTGGCTTACCCCAAGTTAAGGGGGTGATCACGAGATCACCCAGGCATATGCGGCTAGATAGATAGATAGATAGATAGATAGATAGATAGATAGATAGATAGATAGATAGATAGATAGATAGATAGATAGATAGATAGATAGATAGATAGATAGATAGATAGATAGATAGATAGATAGATAGATAGATAGATAGATAGATAGATAGATAGATAGATAGATAGATAGATAGATAGATAGATAGATAGATAGATAGATAGATAGATAGATAGAAACGCTGAAAGGGGCTTGGGTTCGCTAGCAAATGATTCGCATTTAATAGCGTATCGTATAAGCTCACACCTGAGGTCATTCGCTATTGGTGAGAAAAAAAGCAACGGGAAGGTCACTTGATCGCGGAAATGGAGGTATGTTGTGAAAACGCACTCAACCAAGTATGTAGGATCCGCCGAGAAGGTGAGTGCAAAAATAAAAGAAAATAACTAAAAACAAGACGTCATTGTGAAAAAAGCAGCCACACGATTGGAAGTTCCAATGAGTACTTTCGGTGTGAACAGGATGGGCTGCATGCGCTGCCAGGAAGTATTGATGCATCGCTGCTGTTACGTAATGTTCCGCCTAGCCATCACGCTATTCACTGCAAGCTACTTTTATTTCTCTTTCTGCCGCCTCTATCCCTTTATTTTTTACACTTTCAGTAAGTAAAAGTGAAAGCAGATGCTCCCTCGAAGCAGCGTCTTTTTTATATAACCTTCAAATGGCTGTTGATGACAGCGTCTGATCGGAGACATTATTTACCCGCCTGCGCAATCAGCGCAAGGCTCGTTTTTCTTTATTGATATAGCCTTTCCAAAAAAGACTCACGTTAACTGCAGTGAACAAACGGTGAGAAACAACGTCGTTTTTCCGCCACTTTCTGTAGATGACCCTCGCCTTGGCGGCCCTCTCGTCAACCTGGCGCTGTCCTTATCGCTCACAACCAGCCCCTCTGAAGCCTGGAAGTAAAAGCGAGCAAACTGAACGCAGCTCTGGAGTAATGCGCGTTATTGCTAAGATTTGAAGAAAAAACAAGTACTATGTTCGTCAAAAGTGGTAAAAAGATGAACAAAGATAAATGATGTGTTGCTTTCCTTTATGAGCTCCATTCGAAGGCAATCGTCCAAGTCCAAGTCTTTGGTCTACCGCCTCTATAGCTTGAATTCATTCACAATGCTTTTCCACACCATACGTCGTTTGGCGGCATATATACAACTATTAAATGGTTCATATTCTATACACGGGGTTAGATAAATGTCACAGTAAACTACAGTACACTCCTTAATAGAGATGGAATGCCTGGCATGGCTGTGAAGCATCCATGGGATCATATATCAGGAAGGAAAGGCACTAATATCAGTGGAGGTTGCGCCCGGTTGGCTATCTTAGACCCAAAGAAAGTAAAAGTGCGTAGGCAGCTGTCAAGAATGATGCCGTGTCAGCGTACGCATGCCCGCATATAAATCTTTCGTGAGTGGGTGAGTGAGTGAGTGAGTGAGTAAGGCAACACTGTCATGAGCACATTAATAACGGCAGCATCAGCGGTCAATCAATAAGAATTATATGAACGTAGGATGCGAAGCTGGGTGTTGCACATTGCCGAACGATGTTAAATTATTCCTAACTTAAATGAATGAATTGAAAACACCAGACTTATTCCATTACTCTCTGACCTAGTTGCCGGGCCACATGCAGATACTTATTAAAGCGATAGCCTTAAACAACCCATGTAACAGAAATTCCAGTGTCGCTGTCGACGTCGATGGCGTTGGGTGTAAGCGCAAAATCGCGACAGGTGCAAATAAACTCATTAAAGTCATGCGTTCGAGGCGGAATCGGACCCAGGCTTTCTGCGTTTCCGTCACGTATTCTACCGCAGAGCCACGCCTGCTTTTTAGGTCCGGCCATTACGAAGCGCTGAGACACATTTATTCATCATCATCAGCAACGGCATTAGCGCAGTCTAGCATTGCGCGTATTGCCTTACTAACACGTAGTGGGTGCACCACTATTTCGCAGAACGCTGAATCACGGCGCAGTGGGCGCGTCGCAACTGTACTTGCAGTAGCCATACAATCTAGGAGAGATTAGGTAACGTTACGTGCCTAGACGTTCCTTTCCTGGCAGCATGGTTGAGGTGTGCGACCAGAAGCGAACCCTGGAAAGCGAATGAGAAAATAATGAGAACGATGAGAACGGGTCCTGATCACGTTGTCGCGTTATGCTCCTGAGCCGAAGCTCGAGCGTCGTCCAAACTTTCGTGATATAGTAGAGCGTAGCAGCAATATCAACCATCCAAAGATTGGCGAGAACCCCCCCCCCCCCCCTTTCTTGCGCACGAGAATGGGCAGTTCTTGCCATTCACACTGAACACACATAGAACAGACACGCACGCAAGCAAAGCACACACACATTCACACACTCACGCACAAGCAAGCATACGCACCATCAAAAACAAGTACACTTATGGAAACGTACGAAGTCTTAATGTATCTTCAACTACAATGATTGTGAGTGCTCGTACCTTGCTTCCACGCAACGTGTCCCTGTGCGGCACGTAGCTAAGCTTAACGGCTGCTTGTCATGCTGACGCAATCGGCAGCTTTAAAGTTCGCCTGATGCGTATCGTATTGCTTCAGTTGAGTAGCTACGCTCAGCTAAATCGAGTATAAAATCAGTACAGTCCGATGTACTAGGTGTAATAATTTTTTTCTCGCTTTAGCTTCGACGCACTTTCCCTGATAATCTTACCCCTGACGGGGAGGTTAATACATCTCTCGCCGAACACCACGACGTATTGAGCGATTTGGTTAAATAAGAGCCATTCAGACTGATGAAGCTCGTTACGCGCTATAAGTGTGTTTTGCGCGATGTCTACCCCTCTCATTTATTTTTTGTTTATTTCCCTCATATACAATCTTTCTTGGTGCCTTCCTCTTTTTTTATTGCGTTGACCGGGGTTTATTTTTCAGACCTGTGACTTCGAATCGTGTTTCCTTCCATGGTGTCGCGTAATGCCTCGGGAGTAGCGCCATAGACACCGACTTTCGTTTGTATACTCGTATATCTAGCGATCGTACGGTACTACAAAATGTGCCTCACCTCCGGTGTCCTCAAACTGTGATGATAATGACATGGAGTTTCATAAGCGTCTCTTTTTTCCTTGATTAATATATTTCTAGGCATCTTGTTCCACCCAATCTACGTAATGGCAAATGGGACACATCCACCCAGCCCCGCTTAGCTGAGGCATTAGCGAACACGCCAACACAACCATTCATGGCCTTGCTTACTCGGAAGCCCCCCGCCAGCGCCACCAGTGATGGCCCATCACATCGTGTGAGGTTGCTGCGCTGAACTCGCTTACTTCCAATTTCTCTTCGAGACTAGTTGTACGCTGGAAAACCTTGTAGCGTGGTAAGAAAACGAGCATCCGAGGCATGAACAAGAAAGTAGGTTATAAGCTAAAAAAAAAAAATTGGGCACTTCGCGCGCTCACACAACGTTAGTGCAAACGCGTCGCCGACACAATTTTCAGGAAGCGACGCGTCTTTTGTTACGAGAGGCCTGGTAAAGGGTCAGTGTCAGTACTCGGAGCTTTTCTGCCCTTATTAGCTCGCTGCCTGAGAATGATGTCTTTTACTGTCCCTTTTCTGCGACAATAAACATCCACTAGAAGTATATGAAGGTGTTCTGTCGTATCCATTCCAGTTGTCCTGTTGACGTTTTATCAGGGTTCTTCAATAAAAGTGAATCTCATTCTCTGACACCTTCACTTCTGATAATACTCATCAGCACAATTATTCATTCTTGCGTGCTTCGCAGAGAGGAAAGTGCGTTTGTACCATCCTTCCTTTTAAGCCTGAAAGCACATGGAACATGGGTGTGTGGTCATCTTTTGCCATCTTCTAAAAAAGCTGTCCTGAGTATCCGGCCTTTAACCCCTGTTGATATGCGACAGTTGTGGCCGGCAATCAAACCAGCCCCCCTGGAGCTTAGCCGCGTGACACCCTACCTAGTAAGATACAACGGCGTGTGCAATCTGAAAACCATCATCGGATGATTCCTCACTGCTTAGCCAGCAGACATTAGTGTCGTCGATGTCCGCGGCACGCTGGAGATCAGAGGGCTTTACGAAGGCCGCCACCGCTGACGCCGCTTTCCATATCAGGGGCGTCATCAATACTTGCAATTATCACCAAAGTAGTAGTACAATGCCGTGCATACGCAGCAAACGCAAGAAGATAGCGGATTTCCTTATCACAAACGTTCTTTCCTGGTAGTAACTCGAAATGAATGTCTATGTTCAACAAATAGTTGAAGTGTGCTCTTTGAAGTGCAACAGTTGATTAAGAATGCGTATTCCCCTGCAAGAAACACTTTAATTACCTGTATTTTACAGTATGCCTATGTATCTGAAGTCTGCGTTTCAAAATTTACAACGCTGACCACGTTAAGAAAACATTCTTCTATTTCTGAAAAAGAACGTTTTCCCGCTTATGGCAACAGGTTCCTATGGCAGAGACACTGAGGTTATGGAAACATAGGTGGAATAGACGCGATTTCTTGAAGATTCAGAAACTCCGCCTGCCCTGAGTCGGGACCGTTCATTTATTGCAGAATGCAGTAGTGAAGTTCTTGAAATATTAAATACCTGCATGTGAAACACTCATTTATGACCACGATACACATTTCATATAGCATTCCACGCGAACCAAAGGCCAGTAATTGAATAGAAACGAGTTCCACAGCTGTGCAACAGACATTTCTTGCAAATTTCTTTCCCGTGGGCTTGCAAAAAGCTCGACGAGGAGGGAACTGTCTTCTCACCGTCCTCGACAGTGTATTGCCGTTGAAATATAAAGCCTTGGAGGTGGTCTAAGACATCCAGAAACTTCTACCCAGCTCGCAGTTCTCCATACCATACGTAAGCCATTCAGGCTCCCAACGAGCTCGTATTTTCTGCAGGGCTGCATGAATATTCCAGTAAACGACATCGCCTTTCGGTGGTAAGGCGAAACCTACGTGCTTCAGTGGAGGCCTGTGTACGATAATAATGGTGAATTATGTGCACTCCGAAACTCAAGTACTGTTTCGCATAGAAAATAATGACCGTGCTTGTAGATATTCATGCTCGCGAACATAAAGCAGCACACCTTCTCACAAGTGGTACTTTCTCTTGCATGGTGATAAATATCTAATTCATGTAGTGAGTTCCCATAAGTAAAATCCCCTAAAGGCCAAGAGCTGGCCGTAGGTGTACGGCTGTGATTTTCTAGATCCCTCGCAAGTCGTAACATTGCAATAATTTCTCGCTAATGATGCCCCAGGAATCTTCAACCATTGCGCTTCGTTATGCTTATTTGCTTATTCTCGTGTTGAATTTAGTATGATTGTACTTCTTGGGGCACAGATGATTGAATCATACAAAAAAGATTACTTGTTTTTTATATTTAATCCCCTACAAGCAATAGTGCTGCAGCGAAGGTTGTCGAAGTTCACAGGGCTAGACGTTTATTTCGAAATTGTCGCGTGACCAGCAAACAAGCGATGTGACGTAAGCGTTTTGGTACCGCATATTGCGTGAACTTTCCATAGCGCTAGTAAAACACAATACGAAAGATGACCCGCTAGGGCGCACATATATATCGCTGTTTATATCCGTGTGTGCTTTCTTACGTCCTGGCTATACAAAAAACGTATAGTCAGGTGAGCGAAAAAAAATACATCGTGACAGGTTATTTGTGCGCACGTTTTCGTTTTGTATTTCTCTTGGCTCCTTGCAATGCACCTAAATAATTAAAAATGGGTGGTTGTAATGCCGGCTTCAAATCATCTCCTTTATCGACAGTCACCGCAGTGTTTGATCTCACGGTGCACTTGACCCGCCGTGGTGGCCTAGCGGTTATGGTGCTCGACTGATGACCGAAGGTCACGGAATCGACTCCTTACTGGTGCGGCCTAATTTCAATGGAAGCCAAATTCCAAGAACATCTGAATACCTAGAGTTAGATGTACGGTAAAGAACCCCAGGCGGTCGACATTTCCGGAGCTCCCCAAAACGGCGTCCCTCGGGATCATATCGTCGTTTTGAGAAGCAAAACACCAAAGGTTATTATTATATTATCACAGCCTTACAGTTGCACAGAGAAGTGTCTTAAGATAAAATGTAAATACTCCCCACATCATTCTTTGATTACTCTAGCCGCTCAAGCAGACCCGCGGCGGCTGTCTAATGCATATGGATCTGAATTGCTGGCCCGAAGGTCCCGGGATCGAATCCGGCCGCGGCAGCAGCATTTCGATGAAACCGAAATGCTCGAGGCCCATGTGCTTAGATTTAAGTGCACGTTCATGAACCCCACGTAGTCGAAGTATACGGAGCCCTACTGCGTCTCTCATAATCGTATTGTGATTTCGGGACGTAAAACCCCATCAATTATTATTAGCAGATGAGGCAGCACTTCTCTATAAAAACATTCTTTTATTTTGTGTGTTGTGGATAGAACAATATGGTCACAAATATGAAGCTGAAGTAGTTCCATCTGAACAGCCCTTTCCCGTGTTGTTCAATATCCATTTTTAACGCGAGAGCGTTAAAGAGCTCGATTCGCAAAAATTCCGGCGTCGGCGTCAGTGTCGGCAGCGGCGTCGGTGTCGGCAGCGGCGTCGGTGGCGTCGTCGTTGGTTGTGAGCGAAAAATCATGATATTGTCCGTGACCGAAAAATCGAGAAAGATGCAAATAAAATAATAAAAATTTCGCAGTCCGAATGAAGATCGAACCCAGGTCGTCTGGGTGCCAAG
>JALIZH010017109.1:0-45498 GCA_030522465.1 Rhipicephalus appendiculatus | reverse complement strand
TTGCAGCAGGATTTTTACGCAGCTGACTGAATAGCTGAATACAGTGATGAACATAAACAACAGGTCCTAATATGCTAACCATGATATGCATATCATGTACGGCATGATTTACATGTCAGTCGGGGTGTCGGTGAAGCCAACGTCTCCACAAGTGGTGTCGTATTCCTCAAACAAGCTAACTGCCTTGAAGGACACAAGAGCAATAGTCGAAATGTTGCCTCCAACGACACCTCGTGTTCAAGAATACTCATCTCTTCAAGCTTTCATCTTCTGAAGTTCTGCCGAAAATGATATGACATGACATCACTGTATGACAAAACTAGATGATCAGCCATGATTTGAATAAGCCGGTATAGACTAAGTAGTGTGGCAAGTTGGGCAGCTTGGCAAAGATGCACTACTTCAAGTGAATAGCGCATAAGAAACACAGGCAAAAGACAGAAACTTACAAAGGCCAAGCGCTAAGATACGTTTCATCATCATGGTATTTGTCAGATCTCACATGCATGAATATATGCGCGCATGGATCCGTGCATGGCAAACATATATGATAGCGAACGACATGTCATGGCTTGAACGCCTTGATTTGTCTCAAACCAAAATCAGATGGTGTATGCAGATCCTCGCTGACTGCTTCGAATGACATCGATTGCCAGAGCGCGTAGGATTTGTCGTGTTCTTTCTTTTCGTTTTTTTTAATGATTGTCGAGCTCGAGACACCCGCTGACACGACACCACGAAGGCGATTGTGCAATGAGCCAACCGTGGGAACGGTTAGTCCCTTTGAGAAATTTTTGCACGCGGCATCTCTGCACACGGCTAGCATTGTAGAAGCGGAGGGTAACCGGTTAAACTTATGGGTTCGCACATAGCACAACTTACTCTTCGGCAGCCTGAAGAACAGCTCAAGCTGATGGACAGAGCTCGCAAGATGGCAAAGTTCACAGGAGCCCTGGGCTGAGAATACACCTTCGCCGGGAGAACTCCTTTTCTAGAATAAAGTTTTTCATTCTCTGTCGCGTGTGTCTTTTAGGCCCCGTTACTACATTATTCGGTAAATTGAATGTGTCTACATAATAGCGCAGTGCGTTTAGTGTATCCCCTCATAGCATCCGACATATACAATCACTTAGTACTAAATCTAACGTACTTCCATGTAGGAAAAAAATCTGCATCAAATCTGCCGTGGGCCAATATTCTATTATACACACTATACCGGAAATATGCCTACATTTTGTGCCATCGGACAACGGCCCAAAAAATTCACACTTAGAAGTATCAGCTTCGCTGTAAAAAAATTAGTTATGGCAAAGATAAAACACAAAAAAAGGCGATGCTCCGTAGCCTAGTACAATAGCTAACCCATGAAGTACACAAACTGAGAAAGCTAGCGACACCCTCCCAACCCACTACACCTACTCCTGTTAGCACATCTGCTCCGAGCAAGAACAGTGAAGAACAGGACGCTGGGACCCCGCCCGCGAGAAAGCCAGCCATGTACAGGCAAGAAACTAGCCTCGCCGAACAGCCGAGATCGGAGATGAAGGCCATGCTCACCGATCTTGAAAGCCATTAGGAAACCTATCTTTGACCATGTCCGGTACCACAACCAGGGTGGCAAAGCTCGATGAATGCGCGATGCGGGCCCAGGTCCTGTCGCTGTCACAACAGCTGAACGCGGCTCCTCATAGTAGAAGTCCGTCCCAATCACGGCTGCTCCCATGATGGAACCGCCCCTCGCGCGTCGCTCCTCTTTGTCGAGTGGCTCCCTATTTAGGACTCCCAGATGGCCAGGCACAACAAGGCAGCGGAACTGCTGAAGTCTAGCCAGGAAAAAATCGATCGTACAAGAATATATGAGGAAAATCCAACCCAAACCCGATGTGATTATGCTGCGAATTCCATAGGCGCGTCGGCCGACATCCGGGGCTACCACACCCTCGTCCCTAAATTCTAAAAAGATATAGGCATTGCCACACTTTTGAGAAAAATCCAGCACCCATAGAACACCACATTAGAGGTCCGCAAGACGAGCATACTACAGTGAAACCTCGGTGATACGAATCTCACGGGACCACCAAAAATATTCGTATCATCCGAAATTCGTATCACCAGAAAGTATGGAAAATTAGCATGCGACAAAGGAAAGCTGGCGTACATTTTCATTTACTGTTTTTCAGGACCGCAGCAACGTCGGGAAGAACTCTGTGAATGATTGTCAGTTAAGTTTTTAGATGTCGGCAATCATACCAGCCCTCGTAAATATACGGCCAGGTGCGTTGTGACCCGCCACAGCACTAGCCCCTTCCAAATTTCGGTGTGATTTTTCGCATGATACTAGAGAACTGCGGCGAAAGTAACGGAACAAGCGCTTTGACGAGATAGATCAAGGCTTCAACATTTCAGAACCACGGTCGTATGTTATGATTTTGTTATCGCGGAGGGGTTGGGGATGTTTTTTGGGAGATTTACAGCCGTGCCCGCACAAGTGCGACTTCAACAATCATTCATGTTGACACCGCGATTCTGACGACTTGGCGCTGCGGCGCGCATGCCCGCGCTTGCATTCCCGCGCACGCACGTGCTTGGCGCGTCTTCAGCGACAGCGCGGACAGCATCTCTTCGTACTTGGGCGGTAGCGTACGTTCGTATCAAACGTCACGGGGTGAAAATCAGTTTGCAACAACCGCTCTCCATTACATTGCAGGTCAATGGGCTTTGGCCGGGACCAAAAGAAAAATTCGTATCACCCCGAAATTCGTATGAGCTGTGATCGTATCACCGAGGTTTCACTGTATAATAAAGGTAACTCCTCACAGAGCGCGAAAATATAGCATTGACGCCTTATTTTATATAGCAAGCTATTCAAAAGACTGCTACGTTTCCTCCACGTGTCAGAAAGCCGTCCGAGCTCGCCGGCCTGAACCCGTTAATCGTGGTTACGGACTCCAACGCACCGTGTCATACCTGGGAATAAGACAGCGAAAGAGCGACCCCTCTCAGCCGCACTGGGCCAGCTGGACAACCGGCCCCCTCACAGAGAACAAAATCCTGGGGCCCTGGCCTACCCCAGTCTGCAACACGAGCCGCTCTGAAGGCGTTGATGCGGTTTCTGCAAGCTACCGGACTGAATGACAAACTGTGACTGTGCGCGAACAATGTTGCTGCCTAGTACACAGACGGTGTTCCAGACACAACTTTTTCTTTTTTTTGCCTACTGTCACAAACTCTTCTTCCTCTCTTTCATTCTTTTACACCCCCTTTTCCCCTTCCCAAGTACAGGGTAGCAAACCGGAGTCCTCCTCTGGTTAACCTCCTGTCTTTCCTTTATCTTTCTCTCTCTCTCTCTCTCTCTCTATAACAGGACTAGAAAGAGTTGGGATACGTGCTCAACACAGATCTGAGCACCCCCAGCCCAAATGGGGGCACTCGGTTGCAAGAGATGCCACACTGAACTAAATGATTAAAAAACGCCAGGCCTGCGCGCGGAACGCACAGCACAGTGCTGGGAGAGCGCGATTTCTAAAACCCGTCGCAAACTATCTTCGGCCTACTAATACAAGTACGCTTGCAAGGTGCCCACTACTTCACTAATTGATTGGGTGGCTGATGACGACGAAGAATTATGGCTGAGCCCTTTGTAAGTGAATTGTTTTTCAGTATTTTCTGTTATGTATTACTCATAGAAGCTATAGTTACCTAATTTAATGAATTCAGGTACGAATTATTGGTAATGAAATATTTAAAGGAGGTAGATACTCTTTTAGATTGACTGATTATTTCCTCAATGGTATAGAAAACATGGGGGCTATTTTGTAAGCGTTCTATCTAGAACGGGGGAGGGATCGAACAAAAGGACGAGAGGGGAGCCACACGGGGATCGATCGAGGCTATTCTGACGGTCAAGACGTGACAATAGCCACGAAATAGGCACAAAACGGGCTCAGGCCCTGTTCTATCGATAGAATGGATACAAAATGGTCTCCAGACGACGCGGATTTGATTGAAACGTATGCGCTTGAGCCAGGAGAATCAAATTAGCCTGTTTTGCACCTGGCTTACTCCAATGCCGCGCCGAAAATCACCTCCGAACGACTCATGAAATTGCGACACCATCTAGCGTCCACTCAAGACATTAAAACAAATTGTTAAAGGCATGCCGCTCTGCAATCTCAAGCTTTGAAAAACAGTGCCTGTCAATATTGATGTTGAGCTGTATTAATTCTATATTTTTTCATGCGTTGAAAGCATTTCTGAATTTCTCCACCTCGTCTATTGGCTGTTTGCTCCCTCTCGTCCTTTAGTTCGATCCCTCCCCCGTTCTAGTTCGAACGCTTACAAAATACCGCCCCATATCTATGGCTGTAGCCCAGGGTAGAGGCGCCAAAAGAAAGAATAACTGCTTCTGATACCTCCAGGCCCAGATTTCGAAGAGGTGGTTCTATGAATCTTTTTCCTCAATGACGTGAACCGTCGACATGATAGAAAGAAATGACTAATGGTTTCCGCCTCCTTACAAAGGAGGTACAAAGGGGAAGGCACTAAACTTGCTCTATGCAGGTAAAGATTTAGGGGGGTAACGCGCCAACGAAATTTGGTTATGGCCACTTCCATTATTCTGAACTTAGATAAATCGCTGCACCAGGGAAATAAGAGGTGCTTATATTCTGGAAAAGCTGTCAATACAGGGTCTGATAAACTTTTTTCCGAAATGGCCGCCTTTCCTAAAGAGTCAGCCATTTCGTTTAACAACAAGCATTTGTGGCCTGGTACCCAAGTTAAGTGAATATATTGAAGGTGAGCAGGAACTGGTACTTTAAGGAGCTTTAGTATAGGCGTTTCAGCAGATGCAGAAAGAGAAGTGCACACAGATAATGAATCAGTGATAATTGCAACTGCTGCAATTGAGATACCTAACTTGCGTAAAGCTAATATTATGTGGTCAATCCCCTGCATTGGGTGTGAGCGCTGATGATGAGAAGAAAAAGAAGCGCCCTTTGTAACGGGTTGGAAGCATTCAACGACCGCCTCGTAATGCAATTCATGTGTGACGCCTTGTTACACAATTCGCATTCTGTGACGCCTGGTTGTTGTTTTACTCTTCTACCACGTTATATTGCGCGTGTTAACGCGGTTCCTTCCCGACATAATGCTTGTATAGAGTTTTTGTGCGCAGTAGTTTCGAGCAGGCATGGCTCAGTGGTAAAACACTGGGCTGGCGCGGAGCGGGCCTAGGCTCGAACACCGTCCCGTCCTGGACATATTTTTATATTTCTTTTTTTTTCATATTTCGTGCGATAGCGGTTACGGACACCGGCGGTGGCGGACAACTACGACACCCTTGTTGTGATCTCATAACAGCTTTCGCTGTAAAACATCGAAAGTTCTACGTGGAGAAACACCCTCGAAGACCTGGGAAGCGACCACATGATCATCGAGATCAAGATCCCCGAGCGGGAACCGCAACCACGGTCAAACACTTTTTTATGGACAAACTGCGACAAGTTGCGCAAGCAGTGGTACGTTAGGCTAGACGATGAGCCGATCGGCAACATGGACACATGGATCGCGCGGACCTGACCACAGACGTCGGGGCAGCCACGCAAACCATCACTCCTGAACTCCCGACGGAGAAGATGGATAGTCGCCTTGCCCACCTATGGGAAGTCAAGAAATCTATACAAACCTGATGGAAAGGCAAGCGGCTAAAGTTGAAGCGACGAAGAAGATTGCCGAGCTAAATAAGCAAAACGAACAGCACTGCAATACCCTGAGCCAAGCAACGGTGGGACGTCTGCCACGCCGAGGATGACCAACTCCAAAACGGAACTACTTGGCATCTGCTGAGGCACCTGCTTGGTGAAACCCAACACAAGTCCAAGCAAAGAGATGACATGCACAGACTTCTGTACAAAGACAAAAGGTCGGTGAGCGAGAATCAAGTCGTCAAAAAGCTCCTCGAGAAGTACTTTTCGCAACTACTGACGGTCGAACACGGGGGGTTCTACAGACAGTCCCAACGCCCAGTTAGACGAAGACTTCTGTGGGACGGAAATCAGAACAATACTTTAAGGACTCAAGGGCTAGTCAGCCCGGGACCGGACATGGTTAACAAGAAAACGCTGAGAAACCTCGACGACAGATCCATCACGAAACTCACGAAATACATCAAGAGGTGCTGCAAAGAAGGCCGCATCCCAGAGCAGTGGAGGAGGTCCAAGAGAATCTTCATACCCAAGTTGGGATCACCCTCAAGCTTTCCCAGCTTGCGTTCGAGCCAAGTACTCTCAACGCCCAATTTATCTCACGTCATGCGTGGGCAATGACATGAAACATGCCTTCCTGAAAGGTATCAACAGCCATCTCGAGGAGACGAAGACCTACCCCGACACTACGGTAGGCTTTCCATCCCGCCTGTCAACGCAAGACGACATGTTAAAACTCAAGAACAAAATCCTTTGAGGACAAGAGAAGAAACACCATAGTCATTCCAGGGCTGCACCTGCGGAAAACTTCGGCAACATCGCTCACGAGTCAATCTAAAAAAAAATGTGTACCTAAAACTGAAAGGGCCTACACTTATGTTAGGAGTATTCTTAGCGACCTGGCGATAGTGACCTCGAATCTGAACAAAAGATCCAGAGAAGTCCAGGCACCCCCTACGGCTCAGTTATATCTCCGCTTTTCTTCGACCTAGTCATGCTGGGGCTTCCCAGAAAAACTACAGGAAACCGAAGAAATACACGCGCTAAACTCCAGACCACATAACGATCTGTGCGCAGACCATGGCAGTCACAACCAAATTGACAGCACATTGACAATGGCTATTCACAGAGTCGAAGAATGTCTTCCAGGAACATGGCGCAAGTGTTCACCGAGCAAGTCTGAACTACTCCTTTACCGGCCCACGCGCAGAGGCATGCGGCCAAAGAGCCAGACCTTGGGATTACGAAGAAATCAGCGCTTGCACCCAAGACGGAAACGCTCTCCTCAAAGTTTACAAACAAGATCAAGGTCCTTGTTAGGATCATTGAGGCCATCGGAGCTAACGGTGCAGCCGCCAGGAAGCTTTAGTGCCAAGTTACCAACGCCACAAGACTCAAAAGAGGATAAGGAATAGACACGCGGGAATGAAGGAACAAAGCGTTGTTCGACTGATCCACTCCTTCATCCTCAGCCACATTGCCTACGCGGTGGCGCAGCACAACTAGTGCGTCCTTGAAGGGAATGAGATCAACACGCTCATCAGAAAAAACGTACAAGATAGCCCTGGGCCTCCCGACATTGACGAGCACCATGCTCCTGACTCAGCTGAGCCTTCAAAATACACTGGAAGGGTTAGCCGAATCAAAACTTAGCTCCAACGCCTGTCGAATACCACGGCAGAAACACACATTACGAGCAAGCTCAGCATAAATTACTACAACCACCACGGCCCGAAAATTCAAATCCACAACGAAATCAGAGACGCAGGTACGGTGGTGAATATCCCTACAAACGTGCACTACGATTACAGACGAGGGGGAAGAACGGCAAGAGCAGAGACTCTGCTCCGTTCGGTCAGTAGTGATAGGAACGCGCGCTTTGTCGTCGTAGCCGAATACCCCGATGGCCATAAATACAATGCCGTAGGCATAAACACGGACTCCACACCCAGAATCACCAGCAACGTATGCATAACATGCTTGGAAATAGCGGAGGAAGTAGCCATCGCAATGGACCTGTATGATTAGGAATATGAAGTCGTTTTAAGCGACTCGTAAATGGTCAAACAGTGGTAAAGAATTACGCCAAAGGTAGAATTACCAAGGCAGCCGTGGCCAATCTCATCCAACTGAACATACCTCAAAGCGTCACCTCGGCGATTGTATGGTTCCCCGTACAATCGCCGAGGTGGCGACTGGAAAGGTGAGCACTGTCACTTAACCTTCGGCGCTGGAGATCGTCATTTTGGGTGTGCTACGGCCACATTTCTTTTCATCGTTTTCAAAAAACTGGTACTCCTGGTGTGTTTCAGAAAATTCGTGAATATGCGTGAAGAAAGTCATTTTTGCAACAGCACAAGACAAATCCTACATGACAGGATTGTAAAAAATCTGTAATAAATTTATGATTATATCCAGACTGTTCTGATTTTAAAGGGCCTAGACTGTCATTATTTGTCTCCATTTTCGTCACAGGTTATGTTTAGCCATTTCATGAAAGCATATAAGTGATTTTCGTAGAAGCGTTCTAAGCAATTCTATCTGTCCTAACAGTTCTAACAGTTCTGCAGGCATCATGCTAGTAGCTGTTTCACGGCGCTATCCCTTATAAAAGAATGCCGTGTGACAAAAATGTTAGCAATTGAAGTACTCATGGGCACACGCTTGCAAGCTTAGTAAATCAAATATTCTCATTCAGCTGCGGTTGTGAAGATGGTTGCTTGTCCCAAGCCCTGTCAGTATCTAGTGCGTGCTTATCTCTTCGGTGAACACTGTGTGAGGGCTCGGACAAGCTGCAAGTGGCTGCTACGAAAACCTATAAAAATTTTAAATGCACACAGTTCCAGGTAAGTGACAGTGATGAACGTAAAAGAAATATTGAAGAAAACAGGTCAAGATTACTCGAAAGTCTTTTCAATATTTCAATATTTCATTGCATTTCTAAATATTTCATCCTCACCAACTTACTCTTTCTTTTTTTTCTGGATCACTTGCGAGAAACGTGGCTTTGCGAGAAGCGTCACTTTATTCCATGAAACTGCAGTGTCTACTAAACTAAGCTTCTTAAGTTTACTGCGCTGTTGGCGCTTCTGTTCTTCACTATGTAAGCAGCACGTACAACAATAAACACCTTGTCACAGAGATATATTCGGGGCCCATGAAGAATTGCGCTAGCACTCGTTAAACTAGAGTGTCGCTTATTGAAACCGAACTTCTCATACGCGCTTTTACCTGATCATATGGTGCGGCTGTCTCTTTCAGTTAGTCGTCATACCAGAAGAAAGAAAAGCCAGCAGTAAACAGACCTGTGCGGTTGGCGTCTGCAAGAACGGCACGTGTACGAACATCGACAAAACCGAGTGCGCGAATAACTGACGAAAACATGCGACCCAAAGCGGTCAGTTATGCTTGTGAATAAAAACATCTTGGAAAGCTTGTGTGTTTTCTGGAAAAAAGTATATCACGCAATAAAATGAAGCCGGTAATCACCGACAGAAGAGCAGAGGAGCAGAGAACACTAACACCGACTATCAACTGAAATGGCCCACTGCGTAGAAGGTGTACGCAAAATATAACTGCGGATCCGAAGTCATGCCTGCGCCTCCAGTAAACTATGTACACCTGCAGGTCTTGGCGAGAGAGAAATGATAGGGAATTATATTTTCCTTTTAAACAAAATATTCAACGATTGGCTCCCGCGTACATTTTCTTTACTATTCATATGCCAATCTTCGACCATTAGACTTTATATTCGTTCGTGTTCGTGTGCGAAATTGCGTATTCAGCAAATTTTTGTGCACCTTTGGTACCCTTAAAGTAAAGGCCTTATAAATGCGTGCTCAATGACAAATTCAAAAACGTGCTCACAGTTAAACAAGCAGAAATTGAAACTTTTTGCTTGTCCCTACGCCGGTCTTGGGACTGTGAAGCTTCGCCGCTACCAGAAAAGGTACGGAATGCGACCAACCTTATGAAAAAGGAACTCGTCATTGAACCCTCGTTTTATTATGGTTTAATAGATTCAACCCCGTGTTTCGTCGACTCCCGATCCAGCTTTCAGTTTCTTTTCATCTCGGTTGGCACTGCGTCTAACAGCGGACGCCACGGAAACGTCAGCGTTAGCCCACTGGCATGCGAATCGAAACGCTTTGATTAGATGTACAAAATCTCATGGAAAAAGACCTATCCTGTGCACAGTCTTTGTCTTAAAAATAGTATTTTATTGCATCCGAATAGCTCGAACTGTGACGACGAAGATAATTTCATGCAGCAAATTACATATGCAGGTAAGAAATATTTACAAAGGATATGATACCTCCCGCTGTGGCCGTGGCAGCTGATAGGCTGTGATATATCCTTCGAGGAAGTTACAAAACACGCGCCTATCGCCCATATTTGTACTTACTTCCTTGAACTGCAGTACAAATACAATTGTCCTGAAGTTTTTACCAATGCTTCTAAGTACCATGCTGGTGCGTCCTACGCCGCGGTCGGTCCATTGTTTTCGAATGCCGGCATCCTCCACCCCAACGCAAGTGTTTTCACAGCGGAGGCTTATGCTATACTGCCGGCCGTTAGGCACACTAAAATAATAAGCTTAAACCAGGCTGTTATTTACACTGACTGCTTAAGTTTTGTGTAAAAGCTTTGAAAACCCCTAAAAAAGCACAGAAACCCGGTCCTTGTCTCTCTTTACTCACTTTTATGCACGGTCTAGACACTCGGACAGGATTTCGTGGTGTGCTGGGTGCTAGGGTACCGCGATATCCAGGGAAATGTGTTGGCGGACCAGCCAACTTCCTCCGTCCGCGAAAACGCTTCCGTTACATCCGTAGTTGTCCCTGCACAAGACCTTAAACTCTTCCTGAAACGAAAGCTCAGGGTTTGTTGGCAGTGCTCGTGGGACAGACAAACACAAAATAAGCTACATGTTATAAAGCCGAATCTTGGAAACTGGTCACCCGTATCGAGGTCACGCCGCACACAAGTAACATTTACCAGGTTAAGAATAGGGCACACACACAGCACACATGCACATCTTCTGTCCGGTGGTGATCCACCCAGTTGTGAAAGATGTGGAGAACCCCTTACCGTTGTCCATAACCCGATCCAATGCAAGCTGGCAATTACACTCTCTTAGAAGATTAAAGCACTTTCCATTACCCGACCGACAGCAATTCCCGCTGTATCCTGCCAGGTCCATCGCTAGAGAACCACTTTTTAAGTAGGAATGGTTGTTCGCGTTTTTAAAGGATCTTCATAGTTTTCACGTAATATATCCTGGCAATCCATAGCACGACCACTCAACAGAGGTTGCTGCTGTGGTAGCTACATTACAGAACACACCTCTCTCCCGGTTTTTGGGCGCAAAGGCCTCGAGGAGGCATTCTTGCTCATCCCATGTACCCAGTGTTTTATTAACACCACTGCTTAACATTCATTCTCGCTGTACACAATTTACGTCACTCTCCTGATTTTAATGCTTCTATTTTTACGCACCTTGAGTGCGCAAAATTATAAGGCCATTATACAGCCACTTACCATAATCATTGTTCACATCTTTTGTCCCATGACGTGGCACTCTTTGGTCATCGACTGGCCCTTGTGCCACAGAACGCCATACATCATCATCAAAGAACATGATACGTAAAAAAGAAAAAATTAGCCGTGTGCTGTGTTCTTTTCTGACATGCTGTCAAAATATGACCACTTGAGCGTTACATATGTCTAAAGAACTACGACTAAGTTTAAAGGAGTTGAAATACAAAGCCAAAATACGACTAAATCTGATGAACTTTAAAGGAGCACTAATAGCAAGATGTTTCTTTGTGGCCTTTTTTGTTTTAATTAATACGTTTGTGTCTAATAAATCCAGAATTGAAACGCAAATGTCCTGACGTGTCGTATGATTCTTTCTAGCGTCATTAATTATGGCCAATTTCGGTGCCTTTCAGTATGCTCACTAATAGGATAGACGGATGAGCCTGATAAGGAGCGACACAGTCTTCCACTGGACGCAGGTTCACGAGCGTGAGTGGAGGCAGCTCAGAATAATTCTGACGAAAGCGTCACTCCTAGTTTTTTAGATGTGAAGCATCTTATGGCGAAGTTCAATCCAGTGGTGGTGGTGGTGGTGGTGGTGGTGTGCGGCGTGACCACCCTGACTGCGCATGCGCAAACCCTCTCCACGCACCTCCTCTCCTACGCTCCTCCTCTCCTCTAGGCATCCCTCCCGCGGCGTTTACACACTCATTGCGCATGCGCGTCCACTCCTCCTCTCTCCTCTCCTACTCTTCCCCCTCTTTCTCCTCTAGGCATCCGTTCCAGCGGCGTCCGCACCCCCACTGCGCATGCGCGTCCCTTCCCCATCTCTCTCCTCTGGGCATCCCTCTCCGTGGCAACCACACCCTCACTGCGCATGCACGTCCTCACCCCCCCCCTCTCTCTCCTCTCCTACGCTCCCCCCTCTCTCCTCTAGGCATCACTCCGGCGGCGTTTACACCCCCATTGCGCATGCGCGTGCCCTCCCCCCTCCCTCCTCTCCTACGCTCCCCCCTTCTCTCGCCTCGCAACACCGACGCAGGCAGCGTCTGCTAGCGAGTTTCTTGATTGAAAAAACCGACTGCTCGCGCTGCACAACCATTCAACGCCGATGCCGGCAGCGTCTGCTAGCGAGTTTCTTGATTGAAAATACAACAGATGAGCGAAGATCCTTAGAAATGAGACGCACGCGGCGTTCGGCGAGCGCGGCGTTTCATCGTCCAGACAACGGACCAACCACTGGACAGGGTGAAGCGATGGTATCGCGCGTTCGCCGGTTTGAGGTACGGAGAAAGAGGGAGACCTGCCTCCGTTTCGCATGCGTTCGTATTCTCGCGCTTTGCGCTTCGTGCAGAAGCCATCCGCGTTCCAGCGCTCATAGAGCTCATTTACCTCCCGCGTGAGGGGGAGACGCCACAGCTGGCACGTGCCAAGGAGCTTCAACGGTGACGGTGACGGCGGGGTGCCAGCCTAAGGAGCTTCGCTCCTAAAAAGCGACTGCTAGCACCGCACAACCGTTCACTGGCCGTATATATAGGCACTGGATCTTGACCTGCAAGGTTGTGCCGGTGGGAGATGTCTCCCTGTGCGTTGTCGAACCACAAAAATTCGCAGCGTGCGCGTTAACTAAAAGCGCACTGCGGGTCTCTGTGTCCAATCGGAGTCTTCTGTCTCTCATTGCCCATTAGCAGCGATTGGCATGTTCCAGTAGGAAACACCGGTCCATCACTGCGTGATATCGCCTCCCCAGATTTCTCTCCTGCGCAACGCCGCAATGAGCGCCAGCGTCAATGCCGCCGCCAGTGTAAGCGTTAGCGCCCGCTGCTTCGCGTCTATACATGGTTCCCTTTAGGCGGGAAATGGTGTAATTTTTTTAATTCCGAGCTTCCCACGAAAATGTCGACAGCTGCGTCGGCGTTTCCACTCGTAGTGATCCTTCTCCGACAATATGGACGCGAATGGCAACCCGTGGGCTACGCGTCGCGAGCACTCACAGAAACCAAGCGAAGGTAGAAACAGAAGAACATGGCTTTGGACTTGCAGTCATCCCAGGCAGGTGGTAAAGCACAGTTTGACCTTTAAGTTGACGGACGGTTTGACGTTGTACTTACTTTTATTGTTTTGCCCGCCTGAGACGGCAGGCAACGGCAGTAGGCGCCGCTGTTAGACACTGGATACATAGTGTAAACATAACGCGGACCCCGGACCAGCCATTGATGCTCATGGCTTCCAGACGGAAGTACCACCTACAATGACAATTTCACAGGCATAAGTGGTCGTATATGCCGCTTGAAGATGATTTTGTCTGCACACTGCAAACAGCTCACTCTGTAAAGTGTTTACAAGGAATGTGATGCCGGAGAGGTCGTCGATTAACTTGACCTTAATCAGTTAATGCCTAGCCATGATAGTTTTCCCTTAAAATATTGTGTTTTAAAGCGAACGAGACGATTCTGGCCACCAGATTTTCCTCAATAGACCATTGTTGATGCGATTTACATGACATCAGTATAGCGCATTTTTAATGCCGGATGACCCACATGGAGAGTTGTTTCGATCGTTTATATTGTCACGGGGGGTTTAATTGCCCGAAATGTGGAATGTAATCCGTTGTTAACTCTTGCCTATATGAAGCTCTCTGTTGGGAAGAAAAAACCAGCTCTGCGTGGATTTCCTCGTGCTAACACAAAATCTGCGTTGTTGTATTGATACTGAGTGACACGCGTTACAGTATATGAGATACCTGGCATATATCTTGAAATGAATAAGCGACCACTTCAACAACACCACTAATAATAATATAAATGTGTTACATACTAATATTACCGGTAACATGTTACAGCACAGTTTGGAGTAAGCAGCAAATATTGTTTCTGAAAAACGCAAATATTCTATTCGGTTAAAGGAGTACTGACACCTTTTTTCGAAGGCGAGCTTGCTCTGCCATACAAATCTCCTGTATGGATAGATGGCTCCGAGCGAGTATGAAGCTCAGCAAATGCTGATAAGATATTTTATTTTTGATATTAAATTCAATTTTCTCGTGGCGCCCCTACTGACATGTACACTAGCTTGACGTCAGGCTACTGTACTAATCCTGGTGACTTCACGCAGCAGTCTGGCTAGTTGTGATGACGTCGGGCACCAAAAAACTTCCAAAAATGGCCGCTTGTGTGTCACCAAAACATTCAAAATGGCCGCTTGTAATAAGAAAAAAATGAAATTACTAAAAATCTAGGAAGGGATGGGATTTGATTCCGGGCCCTCTTCGTGCTAGTCGATCATTCTACCTCAGAGCATCATTGGTGCTTGAAACTTCTTCGCAAAAACACCCTGTACAGGCGTCATGTCGGGCATGGAACCGTGTTAACGCATGTTATATAGCGTCGTAGAGGAATAAAATAACTAGGCGTCCCACAATGTGAATTGCGCAACGAGTGGGTCGTTGAATGCTTGCAACTCATTATAAAGGCTCAGCCATAATTCTTCATCGTCATCAGCCACATGCAGCATCATCAAAGTGCACATAATGCCTTACATCTGTGTAGCGGGTACCTCGGTTATCCGCAGAATGACGAATAATGGCATGGTGGGTGCTTCCCTACTTCATGAAAGTTACGGCGGTTTATCGCGTAGTGGGTACCTTGCATGTGTACTTGTATTAGTTACCCCAAGTGAGTCTACAACGGGCTCTGGAAAGGACGCTCTTCCAGCTTTCACTGTAACTGTGCTGCGTGTTCTGCGCAGGCCAGGCGATTTTTTTTCTTCGTTTTGATAACTGCGGAGCTGTCTAAGCTGACCCATATTACGCGCAGAGCGAACAAATATTTATCATCATGGCACTCATCTTCCTTTTCTTCATCTTCTGTTTCACTTCTATACATGTGCACTGATTCGTCCGGCGTGGAATGTAATAAATCTGCTGGGCGAAGGAATCAGTACAGAGAGACTGAAAGAAAGAGAGTGGACGGCAGAGAAAAATAGAGAGATATAAAAATAAAGGCAGCTTCGCCCTAGTGGTGCCAAGCCTGAAGGAAGTGTGGAGGGAGGCAGCGTTTGTTTTACAGTGAAAGCTGTTATCAGTTCACAACAACAAGGGCCGTTTTTGCGCCGTAGTTGTTCGTCGCGCCGCCGGTGCCCGTAACCACTACCGCGCGAAATAAGAAAAAAACTGAGTAAATAAAAAATACCTGAAACAGAATGGGAATCGAACCCGGGCGCTCTGCTTGGTAGCCCAGTACTCAATCTCTGAGCTACGCCGCAGCTTTAAACTGCGGTGCAAACTAACCCTATGCAGGCTTCATGTCGGGTAAGGAATCACGTTAACATGTGTAATAAAGTGTTTTAGAACAGTAAAGTAACAACCAGGCGTCACGCAATGCGAAATGCGTAACGAGTGGGTTGTTCAATGCTCCAAACCATTACAAAAGCCGCAGGCATAATTCGTCATCATCGTCAGCCACAGCATGAACAAACTGCACATAATGCGTTACAAGTGTGTAGCGGGTACTGCGCTTTTCTGAAGGATGACGAATAATGGCATAGTGGACGCTTCCCCACTACACAAAAGCTATGATGACTTATGGCGTAGTGGGCACCATGCAAGTGTGCTTGTAGTAGTTGCCCCCAATAATGTTTACAAAAGGCTCTAGAAAGGCATCTCTTCCAGATATCGCTGTGACTGTGCTGCGCGTTCCGCGAAGGCCTGGCGGTTGCGTTTCTTCGGTTTTCTCTTTTTTTTTCCTTCTCTCTTTCCTTCTTGTTTCCTCTTCCAGTTTTTTCTGTGTTTTTCTCTTTCCATTTCTATTTATTTCTATTTTTTTTTCTTCCCATTTTTTTTCATTTCTTTCTCTCTCTATCTCTTTCTCGCATATATCATTGTGTTGGTATGGGTGAGAGATGGAGAATGAAAGAGAAAGACAAAGAAATATAGAAATAGAGATAGAAAGGAACAGAAAAAATTGGGGGACCCTTAAGCTTCGCCTTTAAAAGTTGAACGCGATAGCGATATCCTGTCCCTAGTCCGTACTTCAATCCCTTAGTGCACACTGTGTAATGCGTAGCATGCTTAAACAACGAGCAATTATGCGCGGTAAATGCGGGAAATGTTTTCGAAGTTGCTATGCACCCACTACGTGGTCTTAAGGGAATACGCGCAGTAACGCCTTTTGTAATGGGTACACGGCTGTGAACCACAATGTCGTTATGATATTCACATCTTCTTACGCCCGATGGCTATCCACGCTTGTACCACGCAATAGTACTGCGATATTAGATGTATAGCGACGCCTGTATACAGGACGCGCGTGTTTGCAAAGCATGAAAGTTATTAGATGCGAAGCTTCTTATGCTCGGGGCTCTGTCCGTCCCGCGTCCCCCCGTCCCGCGTCCCGCGTCCGGCCACCTAGTAGTAATATGAAGACCATCAACCCTGCTACAAACATCAGAGTCATGGCCGAGAGCATAGAGAGGCTGCTTAGTAATGGCTAGGCAGGTGGTGTCTGTGCCCAGGTTGACCCCCATTCCTTGAGTCATGGCCGAGAGCACAGAGAGGCTGCTCAGCAATGGCTAGGCAGGTGGTGTGTGTCGCCCAGGTTCCTTGACCCAATTCCTTGATCTTGCTTGCATGTGTTTTGGAGGGGGCTTAGTCTGTCCTCCTTCCCACACCACCACAACGCATGCAGGTGTGGGAAGGAGGGACGAGGAAAACGAAACACGTTTGCCTCAGCTTCTGAACCTTGGTCACCAAGGAAGTGATTGTAGATGGCAACCATGCTTTTTTGAAGGCCCGCGAACAGCGCGGTGCACACGTGGTTGTACACTTAAATAGGCATGAAGCGTTCTGGATTTCGCCTCGTCTAAACTGAAGGGCAGCTAAGCAGTGTGAAATCGAGTCTAACGTTTGTTTAACAAATTTTCCCTATTGGAAAATTTGGAAAACCCTGTGGAACACTGTCCCAGCGCCACACCTGATTATTGGACCATTGTGGCGCTGGATACTGGGACGCTGGCACGGTGCACGAAGCACACTGGATGCTGGCGCGCTGCACACTGGGACACGTGTTATGGGGCCAAAATCGGGGCTTTTAAATTGTTTTTGAAAATTTTGCTGATGCCCACATCGTAATTAAGGCTGAAACAGGAGCACTGCGACAAAAAAAAGAAAAAAATTTTAAAAAAAAGAGCGCGCGGGAGTCCTACCTGCTACCTCGACGCACTGCTCATCGTGATCAGGGCTGGGCAGTATTGCGATAAGGAGTATCGCGATAGTATTTCAGAGATACTTTTGAGTATCTGTATTTCTGTATCGTAATACATTTGAAAAATGTATTTGTATCTCAATAGTGAAATACTTTTACGATGTATCGGTTCTGTCGCGATACTGTGCGGGGCACGGGAATCTCGTTACTTCTTTTTTTTTTTTTCGGGTATGAGCTGAGGCGTGTTTCCCAAAGGGAAAGAATTTTTTTTCTGTGTGTGTTAACCCTTTCAGTCCCAGTGATTCCAATTGGAATCATAAATTATGTAGGTCAGTCAGCAAGCATCTGGTAAAGATAAAGCGTTGTTCTTCCTCAAGAGCCCGTATTTAGGCATCTGCCCTACATGTGGTGTAAACATGGTACACACGATACAGCGAGGTCACGTCTGAACGAAGAAATTACAGAAGCGGTCGTGCTGTTCGCGCATTTCGCTGAGGCAGCGTCTTTCTTTCACCGTGCAGAGATAGGGCATTTATTTTAGTTCTGCGCCAGAAATTTGAATTTTGGCTATTGGACATTATGCTATCCTATCTAGATAACATTTTAAGTAATAAATGAACTAAAAATTATGGAATTATTATTAAATAATAATTATTTATTAAATTAACTAGCACATTAATTACTCTTCACTGAAAAGTGTGAACAAAGAGTTTTTCAGTTTTTTTGGACTACCACGATCATCTGCATCTCCAAATGTGAAAAAACTAGTTGCTTACATTAGAAATAGTTAATTCGGGACTGAAAGGGTTAAACAAGCAAAGGCGCGTCTGTCGTAGACACAGAGAGGGCGGCGATGGTTTCCCCACAGGCACCGAATTACCCATGTGGCAAAGCATGCCATGCCACCGACGGCAGAACCGCGGAGGGCGATCGGTCTCTGCCGAAGAGAGTCGCGTTCTCTGAAGACCAGTGCAGCGCGACAAATTTTTTTTTCGGGTGTACAGCCAGCTCTTCATGACCCCCGTGCGGATCCCGCCTTGAAACAGAGGCTTTGCAGCGCTTCGCGCGCTGGAGGGAGGCGATTAGCGGAGGATGTGCTCCTCGCTACCAAGACAGTCCGGACTGACTTACAGATAGACGCAATGGACTCGCGTCTTGCACATTTATTAGAGGCTAAAAAATCACTGGTTGAGAGATGGCGTACACAGAAGCTCAACAGCTGGGCTGAACAGGGGAGGGCTGAAGGAAAGCAATCTCCTTCGGCTCTACCACACGTTCCTCATGAGCCACATTAATTACGTGGCATCATCGCTAAATTGGTCTAAATGTGAGGAGGCTAAACTCGACACTTTAATGCGAAAAAGCATCAAAAGGGTGCTAGGACTCCCCATGAGCACCGGCACGGACAGACTTATGAGCCTAGGCATGCACAACACTCTCTCGGAGGTGATTGAGGCTCATTAGCTCAGATCGCGCGGCTCTCCTCCACAAAGGCTGGGCAGCGTCTCCTAGCCTCTACAGTCATTGGGATGTCATCATGCGGCCAGGTGAGGAACGGAAGATCTTTTTTATCACAAGCAATGAAGGGTACATACGAGGTGGCACCGTTCCCGCGTAACGTTCATCCGCAGTACAACGTTGGACGGCGAGAGGCGCGGGCAAAATCTCTGCTTGATTTCGTTGCTAAATCCGCGGAAAAGGTGGCTTTCGTCGATGCGGCGCAGTATGGCCGTTCCGACAGCTTTGCGGCCGTGGTGGTTGATCATCGCGGTCGCGCACTCAACTCTGCTTCAGTTAAAAAGGTGTCTGCCTCCGTAGCAGAGCAGGTAGCGATAGCTCTAGCGATGAAGGACCCTTCGCGTCCTGAGATATTTACTGACTCCAGGGCTTCAGTCCGGGCCTTTGCCTCGGGGGTGGTCTCCAGGGAGGCTGCTGCTATTCTCAGGTCAAGGGATATAGTAGGATTTCACACAAATACCTGGTTCCCGGCCCACATGGGCTCAGGGGTTCATCCAGCAGTTCCCAACGTCAATAAACTTGCCCATAACCGTGCGCGAGAAATCACGTGCCGCGGCGGTCCGGGCGGGTCCGGAGGCGGGTTCGCGGAGAGCTTCAGAGATCCACTTGGCACTTTTCACGAAGTTACTGCACATTATCAACTGTCAAGGCGCAGGTACCCCCTCCCGGATTCCAAACTCACTAGGCCGCAGTCGTCGGCTCTCCGGATGCTGCAGGCAGGTTCGTTCCCGTCTCGTAGCACGTTCAGTCACTTTGCTGAAGGCATAAGTCCAGGATGCCCTAGCTGTGGGGCGGATAATTGCACTCTCGCTCACATGCTCTGGCAGTGCCCGGCGTTACGTAGCACGAAGTTCAGCACAGAACAGGACTGGGAGAGGGCCCTTAAAAGCTCCGAGTTCTCAGTCCAGCTCTCGGCAGTCCAGGAGGCCTGCGAACGGGCGGAGGGCCATGGTCTTCCAGTACCGGCGTGGGCGCGGCCAGCAACTGCGGCGGACCCCCCTTCGGGGAGTGTCTGATCGGGGTTCTCCAGGACCAAATAAAGTTTATTTCACCTCACCTCACCTTCGCGCGCGTTCAGTTCCCAAAGCGGCAGCACTTCCAAAAGCATTTCCCATAGTGACTCGATGATGGCTGTCTTTGTCGCGCTTTCAGCCACCCCTCCAGCATGTCAGGGGCGCATTTCTAGTTGATTTGCAAGCGTTGAACGGTCTTTTGTCGTGCCGAGCTCCCCGCCCCGCCGGCTCCGACTTCACCTGTCGGGGCTTGTTGGAGTGGGAGCTGATAGCATCGGTGGTTGTGAAAGCTTTATTCAAATTTTGACCGAGCATTAAGATGGCCCCCCGCGAGGAGTCACCCCTTCGGCCCAGGCGCCGAGTATAACAGAAAAAAACGCCGCTATGCCGCTATGCTGAGCTACGCACAGCAACAGCAGTGCATTTTGGGGGGGGTCACGCCTGTTTAGCGCAGCCCACGGAGAATTACGACAACGCCCAGCGAGCCTTCTATGAAATGAGCTACTGTCCCTGTTCCCACTTACTGTTTTGAGAGAGCTGGCAGGGAGCGACCTCGGAGGGCTGAAGCTCTCCCACCTCTAAATAACGTGATTTTGGGAAACCAATTTTTTGAATAGTGGAGTTTTTACATAATACGCTCAACTTTACGTAGGTAAAACGGTCGAATCCGCAGCCGTCAGGCCCGGCGCCGACGAAACTCGGGAGGGGTAGCAGCTTGGGCTACTTGTTATGTAGGCGGCTTTCAAAGTGGTGTCTCCACTGAGTGCTGAAGCGTCCATGTTCTTCCCGTCAAGTCACATTGTAGGAAACTATTCCTTCTCACGGTCGGTGGGCCTCCGCCACCCGGTCGTGTGTAAATGCATGTGCGTGTGGCATGGGCGTCGGCAAGGGGGTGCAAAAGGGCACTTGCCCCGCTCAAGCCACACCAGAACTTGCCCCCTCACCCAAGCAATCTAAAACCGTTGCCCAAGCTAAACCAACGCTCCGCCCCTCTCCCCTCCCCCCCACCCCCCAAAAAAAATTCCCATCTCCCGCTAAAGGGAATCATGTGTGGATGCGAAGCAGCGGGGAGATAATTAGCTTGAGCGAGAGGAAGGTCGCCGCTCTCATTTCACGGCAGCGGTCCGGGCGCTCATCGCGGCGCTGCACAGGAGAGAGAATGAGGCGCGCGCGCTCCGTCATTTTCATACCGCGGAACTACCGTGGCGCCCTTAGCGGAGTATGCAGCTGTCACACCAACTGTCGTGCGCGCCGCTCCGTAGAGGATTCCTAGAGGAGAGAGGGGGAGAGGACGCGCATGCGCTGTGGGGATGTGGGACGCGGGCGCCGCTCCGTAGAGTAAATGGTTCCCAGAGTAGAGAAAGGGGGTGAGCGAAGGAGAGGATAGGGGAGGGGACGCGCATGCGCTGTGGGGGTGTGGGACGCGGGTGCCGCTCCGTAGAGTAGAGGATTCCCAGAGAAGAGAAAGGGGGGTGAGCGTAGGAGAGATAGGGGGAGGGGACGCGCATGCGCTGTGGTGGTGTGGGACGCGGGACGCGGGAAGGAGGGATGGACTAAGCCCCTTCCAAACACATGCAAGCAAGATCAAGGAATAAGGTCAACCTCGACGACAGACACCACCTGCCTAGCCATTGCTAAGCAGCCTCTCTGTGCTCCTGGCCATGACTCTGATGACTGTGGTAGTGGTTGACGGCCTTCATATTATTACAGTGTTCTGGTTCGCATAATGGGTGCTTCCCTACTTCATGAAAGTGGCCGGACGCGGGACGGGGGGACGCGGGAGGAACGGACATAGCCCCGAGCATGAGATGCTTTGCATCTAAAACAAAATCCTGCCGACGCCCATGGCGTGTGGCCACCGGACGAGGCGCCCTTCAACACGATGACCGTTCGATGACCTGTCATCGCAGCACCGGCCACAATGAAATGTTATTGCCCTTTGCCGATGCGACAGCTCTCGCTTGGCAACACTTGGGACACGAGTCACACGAGCTGCAGTCTTGAGAACGGCGACGACGGGCAAGGCACCACCGAAGCACACGTCACGAGACCGAGCAATGGCGAACGGTGAAGGCCGTGCAGCATGGTCTTTGCTGGATGGCACGTTCTTTGAACCCGTAGAGTATGGATCCAATGCTTGTTGCTCAAAGCAGAATGTAAGCTTTGCGGAAATGTAATTTCTGGTTCGCGGACATCGACGTCAAACTTCAAAGGCCAACTCAAGGTAAGAAACGTGTATCTTTATCCCAGTTGTTATAGTTATGCCTCTATAATGGCCATTCGTTCCTTTGAGCTCAAATACGTTTTATTTATTCCCAAAAGGTACATCCAAATGATGCATCAGAATATGAGCAGTGCCTCCAGAGGCCCCGGAAGTGCAGTTCTAGACGCGAGAAAGCAAACGAACACGAGCGCACCAAACAGCTAGAATCCACAGCAAGTCTGGCCAACTAGTTTGGTTTAGCCAAAAACCGCCCAGGTCAAAAGAAGTTTGATGAGCTTCTGCAGAACTTGATTGTGAAGCACATGCTCCCTCTGCAATTTGTGGAGTACGATGCTTTTCAGCAGTTCGTCAAAGGTAAGGGACGGCGTTCTAGCTGGAACAGTTCCTGCTCTATTGGTGTGTTAGGCCAATAATGCTGCATGTCACATATTTTCAGAAACCTGCCCTGATGTGGTGCTGATGTCTCGAAGGACACTCGGGAGAAGGATAGATAATGCATTCGAAGACAAACTTCGTAGCATCAGAAGTGAGCTACAAACGACGACACATGTGTGTACCACTGCGGATGTGTGGTCTACTTCAACAAAAAAGCTTCATGGGTGTAACAGCGCACTGGGTAACTAGGCAATTTCAATTATTCTGTAGGCCATTAGAGTGAGGCAGTTTTGTACCTGCTATTGTACGCGGGCGTTCTTGCACAATGCGCGACTCCGCACGCGAGACGAAAAGCATAACTTTTGAAAGAGGTGGACCGACGCGTAGACTAAGAGTAAATTTCTAGCTTTGGTGGATTTTCTTGAAAGGCTCGAGTTGCACTGACGAAGACGATTCGCCCTAACAAGCGTGCTCGGATTGGCAACAAATTCGACGTATCATTTGCCTCAAAGATTACTCAGTGCTGTTCATACCTAAAACTGCTCAGTCAGTGGATTCTGTAAATAACCCTGTGCAATTTACCCTCGTCCTTGCGTTTTCAAGCTCTAGCTTACAAACGCTTTCTTGGAACGCACTCATACGACCGTGTAGCAGAGCTGCTTTTGGATGTCTGCGCAGACTTCAGCCTGGAAACGAAGCAAGTCGTAGGCACAGTGACCGACAACGGAAGCAACTTTGTAAAGGCTTTCAAGGAATTCGGAATCGATGACACCACAGACGGTACGCATTAATGTCTCTCTTCGAATATTTTTCTCTAAGCTATTTCACCTGATCTGTGGTCGAAGAGTTCGTATTTGTTTTGGTGAAGGAGGAAACGGGAATTTACTGACCCCTCTTGTTTCTTTACAGATCGGGAAATCGATGTTACGTTTCCCCTTGAACTGCCGGGGTCATCGCTTCCTCATCATCTGTGCGCGTGTCATATTTTAAGCCTCGTCGCCACGGCTGACGTCAAGAAAGCCCTCAACAGAAGTCCTACGTGCAGTCGTCTCCACGACAGTGCATTGGCGCAATGCGCTCATTATCGGGGCTCATCAAATCGGCCAAAGTCTGCAGAGACGGTGCTATCAGTTCTCGGAAGACAGTTACCAACACCCTGCACCACGCGATGGAGCTCTCCCTACCACGCATTGGAAGTACTTCACACGGACAAAAAGAAACTCAAGACACTCTCAGAGAAGCTCAACCTACCATATATAAGAGACGCAGAATTGAACTTTCTCGACGAATATCGCGGGATTCTCTACCAATCGCTGCGGGTGAGGTACCTTTTTATAAATGTTATGAAGAGTCGTCTACGTTTATTAATTACAAGTTACTTTCGATCACTATCACTGGAGAAAATTAAGCAGCTTACGTTATAAAATGTTTTTTTTAGCAATCGATATCTTGCAGAAAAGCAGCTGCGGCTACTAAGGAAAGCTTCTGCCGACACTTCTCACGGTAGAAAAGAAGCTAATTTCTATGAATCAAAAAATTCGGCACGGATCTATCGTCTTAGACAGCTGCCTAACCGGTCTCCAAAAGCACTTTTCTGCATTTTTTTCACTATGGAAAATGATGGAGCAATACTTGTATCCTGCTTACACCCATTATTCAAGACGCGGTGGACCTCAAACGGAGTGTCTAAATCTTCAGACTTTGAGAGCTTGCTCGTCCGAGCGGCTGAGGCGCATGCACCGCTCCAAACGGACACGTGCGACGAGTCGTCGTCATCGGTGGCGATTAATGACGGTTTTTACGACTGTGAAGACTTCGGCACTTCGGCATCTGAACAGTCAGAACAGACCCACGTGAGGGCGCAAGTTTTCCGGTATTTAGATGACCCAAGAAGGGATATCTCCATGCTGCAGGACTATCCGGCCATGAAGGCGGTATTTATCCGCTATAACACGAATTCGTGCTCCTCTGCCGCAGCAGAGAGACTTTTTCTCGTTCGCGAGTCTGGTGTTGAGGCCGAACCGACGATGTCTTGATGACGGCCTATTTGAGAAGCTCTTGTTGCTTAAGTGTAAATAACACGCAAACCTATTCAGTAAAATATTTCTTATGTGTTCAACAAATGTATACTTTTTTTCCATTTAGTGGTGTTCGTTAGTGATTCCGGCGATTTGCTTGAACTAGACTATTTCTGGCGTAACTGATATTGTTGCCATCAAGTATGTCCTTTTTGGTGTACTATGCGTGTTACTCTTGCGGGGATAAAACATAATTTTTTATGGCAACTGATACCTGTAAATATGTCGTTATCAACAATTGTGTACAGTGTAACCCTCTTTCACAATGCCTTAACGGCGCTCAGAGTACTGTGATAAATAAATACAGCGCAATTTTCATAGCGCTGCAACATTTGAAATGTTATGCTGCACTTAATGATTTTTTTTTTCGGAGTATAAACATCTCCGAAATAAAAAGTATTTCAGTATCTGTATTGCTGTATCTGTATTCCGGTATACTTTTCTCGCCTTTTTGCGAAAGTATCTTCGAAATATCCCACTACGTCAAAGACAAATGTATCTCAGTATCTGTATTTTAGGCTTCCAACCGATGTATTTCGATATTAGTATTCGGGAATACTTTTTCGAGTATCTCTGCCCAGCCCTGATGGTGAGTCTGACACGCTACCCACTACGCCACGATCGAAAGACGAGATGGCGGTTATTTTATTTTATTTTTTTTACGTCATAGCTAATTCCGGTATCCAATAGCTTTGTTTTCTCGCTTAGGAACGCAGATTTTCGTCTCTTCGTGCTCACGCCAACCTGACAGGCGATTGTTTGTTTGTTTGTTTGTTTGTTTGTTTGTTTGAGAACGTCTATCTGGCACGTTTTGCAGCAAAACTTATTAGCGTAATCGCAAATGTGTTGCGGCAATCGCACTGTCTCGCTAAGCGGTTAGTCATACCTATGTAGAAAACATCGTGCACTTGAACTGCTCACTGAACACTGTACTTTTCGTCACCCGTTTGGAAATATTTTCTGTCCCCCTTGTTTACGTTCCACGTACTAGAGCCGCAGTAGTTCACTATAGCCGAAACGACCATTAGGCTTAGGGCCGCACTTCATGAACCACGGTCGCTGTGAAGATCGTGGATGTTTCATTACGAAGAGTCTAATAACGGTTAAAATGTAGTTTCGATCATTAGTGACCCAAGCGAGGTCATATTCGCACCTTCGACTGCACAAATCAATAGCTAAAAACGCCTAGATTGGGCGTTCCAGCGACAAACTGCTGCCGGTGATAAGCGGCTTTCTGCGGTATGAGTGGGAACGACTGACTGCTAGAGTAGGTTCATCTTGATTATTAAACTAATACTACTGCCATATTGTGTTACGAATGATCAGTTCTTTCGATGCGGTTTATAAACTACATTGACGACGCTCGAGCACACTTCAAAGAAAGCTCACACGCGAGCGCGAGCTCGACAGATGATGCTTTAGCGTACACCCACATCCGTCTCCTCACTAAAACTAAAGCTATATATGTGTAGCACACAGAACAGAACAGTTTGAAAATATTCGGTAAATTTTACGCTCGACATCTCGCGATCCAATATAAAGTCTTGTAGAAAGTCCATCGAGCGCGCCCAGTTTCTCCCAATGTGCTTGCAGGCACTGTACAGCGTGACCAGTGCCTCCCAGCGCTCTGTAAGACACTGGGCCAAGCTGTACAGTGTGTCCCAGTGTCTCCCAGCGCGCTGTAGTTCACTGGGACACACTGTACAGCGTTTCCAGTGTCACCCAGAGCGCTGAAACGCACTGGGAGACACTGGAAACGCTGTTTTTTTTTTTGCATTAAAATAGTCTGAAAGGCACTCGAAAGAAAAATGAAAAAGTCAACAACGCATCTAACCATTTTAAATACTGCAGTGCCCTCCACTTGTGGTAAAATACCACAGTCTAGACGGGATTAAAGCAGGCCCCAGAAATGGGAGCAATGCAGGAGCAGATAAACGGCCTTGTTGTCGAAAAAAGCATTCGCTCTCCCAAATGATTAAAATGCTTCAGGTGCACCTCTTTCTGCTACACCCGCGCTATTTAGTCGCCCAATCGTACTCAGGTATTCCGAAAAATGACTTTTACATTATGTAAACCAGCTCGACTTATTATAATTATGCACCAGGAGGCGCAAGTGAGTGTTATATCAAGCTCATAGAATTTCTCACATGAAAAAGGATACTCGAACAAAAATCAAATTGCGTGAAGTCTCTATGTCAAATATGATTAGGCAATGTCAATTAATTATTCGTCAGTGATAATCTTTTTTCTGTCAAGAGATTTGTCAGCACTGCATTCGTAACAGACTAAAAATCAATTTCAATGTGGCGTAACAATAATCAGTGAATGTGAGTGCGCTGCTTAGTTCAGGCAATGGTTCGCTTGTGGAAACAAGCACATTATCCCGTGATGTACAATTCAATGCAATATCACCTTTCCGAAGCAGAACGACTCTTTCAAATTGATAAATGTTGCAGCAAAAGTTTTAATAAGATTTTGCGCTGTAAAAGAAACGGTTTATCTGAACACTCTTTCCGCTGTCCTTAGCCAGTGGAAGTAGCGTATGAAGCCCGTAGTGGGAGTTCATTGGCTTAGCATGGCAGCCACATGCCGGCGGGGAGAGAATGCCAAAAACCTGGTGCTGAAATCAATGAAAGAGCTGTAAGCGGAATCAAATAGATTTCGCAGTTCTCTACGATATACGGCGTCTCGCAGAGCATACGTGTTCCTCTGCGACGTCAAAAGCTACAGATATTCCTTTGTCTTTCTTCCGGCAAATACGCACGGACGTCACAACCAGCTCTGATATTTAAATGTCGTAAGTCACGTCGTTTTTGTAATTCACGAACTAGTATTTGAAGGGTGCAGTACGAAGGAGGAAGGGAAACCAGTGGAAGGACAGGGAGGGTGCAGTACGAAGCTGCCAACATGATTAAGGTGATACTTTTTCTTGTTCAGCGTTCAGGCTTGCGTTTCCGGGAACCTTTCAAATGTAGGATTGATTGCTACATAACTTATATTTCTAAATACCTTTTCTGCCGTCATTGTTTGCCACGAAATCTCCCACATATCACTCTAATCGAAAGCGATGTCGCAATCTTTATAAGAGGTCGTTTTGCGCTATTGACGTGCCAAGCATCTCTGCTATGATAAATTAGTGTTGGTCTAACAAATCTAACGTGGAATCTTGAAGAGCGTCGGACCGCTGGATAGAGGACATAATCTGATGCTGCACTGCAGGACTTGATAGGAGAGGCTTCGGGTTCTGATTTTCAAGAGCCCTTGGGAACACGGAAATATACATTCAATATTTACATAAAAGAAATTAGATCAAATACTTAAAGAAGCTTTTCAATCATTCTTTTGTCACCGCGCGCCTGCCCATAATTATTCTGCTCTGTTCCATGAGTGGTATTTAGCAGTTAAATGAAAAAAAGCATAGCCATTATTTCCCTTATTCAGCAACTAGAATGAGAAGGTTGCACAAGTATTGGTATACAAGCGCATCCACACAAATCAAAGGCTGCACTGATCTTTTCTCAGTCGTGTTCCCAATAGCTCAAATAGGAAGTATGAAGAGAGATCATCGCGTGCTATTCACACAGGCAGAACACTCGAATATGCCGAGAACGGCTGCTATCATATAATATGCAGATCATCACAGCGGAGCATGCACTTCGGTAAGAAGCAAGTGACGTCTTTGCTGTAACAAAAGTGACAATTTTACATTGAACCATGATCTACCCTTTACCCGTCAGTGTAGTTGACTATCTGGCAAGCCCAAGGTACACGCAACACAACTAAATTTAGACAAAGACGTCGATCCACCTCGTATATATTGACTCAAAGCACCTATTACCGCATAGGCTCCTACTGACTGACTGATCGCATGAAATAGATTTCCACAATACGTGGGCTCTGCCGATATTTCTTTTTCCGTGTATGCCCACCATGCAGAGTTAGCTCCAACTCCAAGCGATGTTCACTTTCGCGTACAATTATTCGAACCACAGCAGTTCTTGAATGAAAAACCCGTGAACTTGAGACAACGAAACCAAGAGCGAACTGAGCCAGTACTACCAATACTTAACAGATAGAGTGTTAAAAAAAATTTCCCATCTCCCGCTAAAGGGAACCATGTGTGGATGCGAAGCAACGGGGGAGATAATCAGCTTGAGCGGGAGGAACGTCGCCGCTCTCATTTCACGGCAGTGGTCCGGGCACTCATCGCGGCGCTGCACAGGAGAGACAATGAGGCGCGCGCGCTCCGTCATTTTCATACCGCGGAACTACCGTGGCGCCCCCAGCAGGTATGCAGCTGTCACACCACCTGTCGTGCGCACCGCTGCGCAGAGGATTCCTAGAGGAAAGGACGGGGGGGGGGCGGGACCGTAGAAGAGGAGAGAGAGGGGGAGGGGGAGGTGCATGCCCTGTGGGGGTGTGGGACGTGGGAGCCGCTCCGTGGAGTAGAGGATTCTTAGAGGAGAGAGGGGAGAGGACGCGCATGCGCTGTGGGGATGTGGGCGCCGCTCCTTAGGCGTAGATAATTCCTAGAGTAGAGGAACGGGTTGAGCGTAGGAGAGCATAGGGGAGGCGCACGCGCTGTAGGGGGTGTGGGACGCGGGGGCCGTTCCGTAGAGTAGAGGATTCCTAGAGGGAGAGAAAGGGGGGTGAGCGTAGGAGAGAGAGGGGGAGGGGACGCGCTGTGGTGGTGTGGGACGCGGGAAGGAGGGACGGACTAAGCCCCCTCCAAACACATGCAAGCAAGATTAAGGGAATGGGGTCAACCTGGGCGACAGACACCACCTGCCTAGCCATTGCTAAGCAGCCTCTCTGTGCTCTCGGCCATGACTCAAGGAATGGGGTTAACCTGGGCGACAGACACCACCTGCCTAGCCATTGCTAAGCAGCCTCTCTGGGCTCTCGGCCATGACTCAGAATGGGGTCAACCTGGGCGACAAACACCACCTGCCTAGCCATTTGCTAAGCAGCCTCTCTGTGCTCTCGGCCATGACTCTGATGACTGTGTTAGGGTTGACGGCCTTCATATTACTACAGTGTTCTGGTTCGCATAATGGGTGCTTCCCTACTTCATGAAAGTGGCCGGACGCGGGACGGGGGACGGGGGACGGCGGACGGGGGACGCGGGACGCGGGACGCGGGACGGACGCGGGAGCCCCGAGCATAAGATGCTTCGCATCTAAAAAACCGGCAAATCCCATGCATTGTGGGAATCGACGTAATGCGGAGCAGCCAGCAAGGAGCAAATCATGCTGTACACAACATGCATCTCATGATTTACGTGTTAGAACCTGTCGTTTATGTTCGTCATACAGTCACGTTGCGCAATATCACTTTTGGTGTATATCAAGCCAGCGAACCGGACGCAAGCGCACCTTGAGCGTGGAATGTAAATGGCGTTTTACATGCTATGCATATCCGGATTTTCATGTTACCACCTGCCACTTATGTTGGGCATACAGTCACGTGACGCAATACCAATTTTGGTGTCTATCGAGCAAGCGAAACGGCCGCGAGCGTGCCATGAGTGTGGCATGCAAGTCATGTTGCACATGACATATCATGATCTCCATATTACCACTTGTCATTTAAGTTCGTCATTACATCACGTCAAACAATACCAAATTTGGTGTACATCAAGCGACCGAAACGGCCACGAGCGTGCCATAGAATCATGTTGCACATGACATGTCATGATTTTCATATTACCACTTCTCATTTCAGTTCGTCATACAGTCACGTCAAACAATGCCAAATTTGGTGTATATAAAGCTAGTGAAACGGCCGTGGGCGTGTCAGGGGCCTGGCACGAAAGTCATGTTGTATATGACATGCACGTCATAATTTTCATATTACCACCTGTCATTTATGTTGGTCATGCAGAAATGTAATCATACCAATTTTTGGGGATATATCAAGATCCCAGGAAACAGCCGCAGGAGCACCATGGCCATCGCATGTAGTCATACCATTCATGACAAGTTAGTCATTATTTTCATAAATGATATGACCAGTCATTCATATACGTCCCATACAGTAATGGTAAGCCATACCAACTTTAGTGTAAATGCCATTAACGATATCGTCTGGAGAGCACAAAGTCGTAGGCGGATAGATAAAAAATTCCCCATCTCCCTCTAAAGGGAAAGCATGTGTGGATGCGAAGCAGCGGGGGAGATGGCTGGCTTAAGCAGGAGAAACGCGCGCTCCGTCATTTTCATACCGCGGAACTACCGTGGCACCCCCAGCGGAGCATGCGTCTGTCGCACCGCCTGTCGTGCGCGCCGCTCCGTAGAGTAGAGGATCCCTAGAGGAGAGGACGGGGGGGGACCAGAGGAGAGAGGGGAACGCGCATGCGCTGTGGGGGGTATGGGACGCGGGCACCGCTCCGTAGAGTGGGGATTCCTAGAGAGAAGAGAAACGTGGGAATCGCAGGAGAGGACAGATAAGGGGGGTGTGGGACGCGGAAAGGACAAAGCCCCCGCAAGCACGATCAAGGAATGAAGTGAACGGGACGTGGGCGCCGCTCCGTAGAGCAGAGGATTCCTAGAGGAGAGAACGGTGGGGGGAGCATTGGAGAGGGGGTGTGAGACGCGGGAAGGAGGGACGGACAAAGGCTCCACAAGCCAATGCAAGCAAGATCAAGCAATGAGTCAACATGGGCGACAGCCACCAACGGCGGCGCGCTTTGTGCTTTGCTTACACCCACCACCTGCCTAGCCATTGCTAAGCAGCCACTCTGTGCTCTCGGCCATGACTCTTGTGACTGTAATGGTGGTTGACAGCCTTATATTACTTCAGTGTTCTGGTTCTTATAGTGGCTGCTTCCCTACTTCATGAAAGTGGCCGGACGTGGGACGCGGGATCCGGGACGTGGGACGCCGGACGCGGGAGGGACGGACACAGCCCCCGAGCATAAGAATCTTCGCATCTAATAGATAGATAGATAGATAGATAGATAGATAGATAGATAGATAGATAGATAGATAGATAGATAGATAGATAGATAGATAGATAGATAGATAGATAGATAGATAGATAGATAGATAGATAGATCGATACGCTAATTGTACCTGCAGTACGCAAAGAAAGCTACGCATTTAAAACTGTTAAATCGGATGTTTTGCAAACCGATCTACAACTTCCTCTCGACATTTCTCGTCCAGCTTTGCTACTTCGAATGTTAATTGAAGATGCCTCATTAAGCAATTTAGCAGATCACAAAAAAGCATGACTTACTGCTTGAAACAGTAAGCAACATATTCTCACGGGGTCGTAACGTGAATGAAGGGAGCAGTCGGCGTCTTCAGGGTGAAACTCTTTATTTGGCCGAACTTGCTGCCGTGAAACGGAAAGTCAAATTACAGCAACCAATGCACGCTGTACACTGTTATCGGCGCACAGAGAGTCGGTCATCGAAAACCTGACAAGCGGTGAAACGCGTCGGCATTTATACATGCGCCATCGAATATTCCAGTGTTATCGCTAACGGTCACTTAAGTTCCAGAACAAACTGCAATGTTCGCATTGTGCGCGTAATCTCATCGGAAGGTTCTAAGATTATCTAGATGGTTCCTAGTTGTTCGGCATGCTTTGCGCAAGACCCAGCGGTCACACGTGTAATGGGGCCACAACATAATATGAAAAGAAAGTAGGGCGTGTGGCATTGCCCCCCTCTGATAGAGCATCGTCCCGATGCTCGACACAAGGCAATGCAAGGGCGAAAAAGAGAGAGAGAGAGAGAAAAGTTAAGTGAAAGGCAGGGAGGTGCATACACAAATATAGGACAATAATAAAGCAAAGAATGCAGTCCTATAGTTCGCTAAGGTGCACGACATGAATGACTTCAGGCCGTGCGCGGCACCACTGAGATTCGTAATGCCATCCCGGACGACCTCGCAGTCCAGAGCGCCACGCCGAAGCACGTTGTATGGCCCGAAGTATCGCCGAAGAAGTTTTTCACTAAGTCTACGTCGGCGTATCGGCGTCCACACCCAAACACGGTCGCCGGGCTGGTATTCCACGAAGCGTCGGCGAAGATTGTAACGGCGGCTGTCTATCGTCTGCTGATTAATGATGCACAGGCGGGCGAGTTGTCGGGCTTCTTCAGCGTGCTGAAGGTAGGCAGGTGAAGTCGAGGTTTTCTTCGTCAGTGACGTTTGGGCAGCATGGCGTCGAGAGTCGTTGTCGGGTTCCTTCCGTAGACCAACTTGTATGGCGTCATCTGCGTCGTTTCTTGGACGGCCGTGTTATATGCGACGGCCACGTACGGAAGGATGTTGTCCCACGTCTTGTGTTCGACGTTGACATACATGGCCAGCATGGCGGTGATGGTCTTATTTAGGCGCTCGGTGAGGCCATTGGTCTGTGGGCGATACGCGGTGGTCCGATGGTGGCTTCTCTAACTGTATCCCAAGATCGCCTGAGTTACGTCAGCCGTAAACGCCATACCCTCTGTCGGTGATGAGAATGTCTAGGGCGACACGTCGATGGACAATGTTCTCAGCGAAGAACTTAACTACCTCGGCGACACTGCCTTTGGGCAAGGCTTTTGTTTCGGCGTAACGGGTGAGGTAGTCGGTAGCTGTGACGATCCATCTATTTCCGCAAGACGACGTTGGGAACGGCCCCAGGAGGTTCATCTCGATCGGCTGGAACGGTCGCCGAGAAGGCTCGATTGGCTGAAGGAAGCATTCTGATCTTGTGGGTAGTGTATACCGTCGCTGACAGTTTCAGCACATCCTTACGTAGCGAGCGACGGTGGCGGCAAGGCGCGGCCAGTAGTACTTTTCCTGTATCGTTGCGAGCGTGCGGCAATGACCGAGGTGTCGAGCCGTCGGGTCGTCGGGTAGAGCCTTGAGGGCTTCTGGTCGCAATGCTGAAGGCACCACGAGAAGTTAGTTGGCTTGAAGGGGCGAGAAGTTCTTTAGAAGAACTCCGTTTCGCAGAAAGAACGACGCTAGTCCTCTCTTGAATACCTTCGTAACGGTGGTGCTCATACCCTCGAGGTATTTCAAAAGTCTCCTGAGTTTCGGGTCGGCTCGTTGTCACTCGAGAAAGTCGTCGGCACCTATGGTTCACAGGAAGCAGTCATCATTCTGGTCGTTCTGCGGCGGTGGTTCGACAAGGGGGGCACGAAACAGGCAGTCGGCGTCAGAGTGCTTTCGTCCGGACTTGTAAACGACGGTGATGCCCAATTCTTGAAGTCTGAGACTCCATCTTGCGAGACGGCCTGAACGGTCCTTCAAGTTACCTAGTCAAAACAAGGCGTGGTGGTCGCTCACAACTCTTAGGGGAAAACTTTTACGTTGCCCAGATCATCGTGAGGCACTCCTCTTCTGGTGTGGAATAGTTGGCTTCTGCCTTTGATAGCGACCGGCTAGCATAACTGATTACCCGTTCCAGTCCGTCAGCCCTTTGCACAAGAACGGCGCCGAGTCCTACACTAATTGCGTCGGTGTTTACTTCTGTTTCGGTGTATTCGCCGAAATGCGCAATTAACGGAGGCGTCTGCAGGCGTCGTTTTATTTCCTGAAATGCTTCCACCTGCGGCGTTTCCCACTTGAACGCGACAAGAAAACCAAGAATTTCTGCGTGATTAGCAGGTTGCCCGAAGTAGAACTTCGGGCAACCTGCTACTTTCTGTTTGCAAGAATACGCGTACAGCTATACAAGCGCGCGGCTGGAGGTCTTTTTTTTAGTTTTTTGCAGACGCTAGCCGGCCTTTGCTGACGCTTTGCGGTCTCACAAGGAATTCGAAACCGCCAACACTTCGCGAGATGCTGTTGCTAAAATTCTGCATTCAGACCTCAATATTAAGTACTTGTTTCATTTAGGACGACGCCAAATACACTATATGATGTGCTTGAACGACAAAGTGGCGCCCCCAATTAACTGCTTTTGGCCAATGGACGGCGCAAGGATTACACCTAGAGCCATACCGACACATGTATTCACTCACTCAGTAGAGTAGATACAAGTCTCGGAAGGCGAAGTGCTTGTGTCTATCATGAATGCCATGGTTTCTCAAAGTTCGTCCCGCGGAACCTAGGCGACCCGCAGGCCTCTCCTCGGGGTTCCGCGAGCCACTGCTAAATTTTGTGTGGTTCCGCGCTCGCCAAGTCGCTTGGCGAACCGAATTGCGATCGATCTAGGAAACCTCTGTTACCCACGCCCGACTGTCAATAAGCACATCTAAATGCATTACAGAAACGCGCGAGCTGCGCAATTAACTTATTGTTAATCTAGAAAATCGATTTGTTGGTGTAAGGAAAGTGAGTTCAATTGCATGCCAGTGAATAAACTTTTTATATTCCTTAATATACCCTTGCTTTTGAATTTATTCCACGTGTATGCGTGAACCGAATGAAAAATGCTTGCATGAAAGCGGGGGAGGAGGAAGAGTGGAGTGAGGGTGGTGGAAGTTCCTTGGCACTTAGTGGAGCTTAACACGATTCCCTGCGACCAACATTCTTGAGAACCCCTGATGTAGGCATACGTACGAGCATTTGATAATGCGCTAACACACCAGAATAAGCTGCCCTCTGTGGACGCGCATGACGTTCGCACACATGCGAACACGGTGTGGCTAGAAGAAGACGCAAGACGCCATCCACACTCCGGCAGTTTCATCCGCTCGCCGCTAGGTGCCGACGTTGTTCGATCTCGATGCCAATAGTCAGTGACAACCGACGAACAAGTAAAATGTACCATTGTCAGTCCATAAAATGCGCGCGTCCACTCGCGGCCGCTCTTTTCTATGACGTAAACTTTATGAACCAATCAAAATGCAACTTCTAGTTGCTTCCTGTGACGTGAGGCTATAGACGCCGGTGCACCGGCAGCCGCCATCAGATTGTCTTGTCATGTTGGTTTTTTTTTTTTTTTTTTTTTTTTTTTTTTTTTTTTTTTTTCACAAAACACGCTGATCTTTACAAAACACGCTGTGGGGCTAGTTGGTAGCGCTACAATATTTAAGTAAGGACGAAGGTCTCTCGTACCGTTGTTCGCACAAACTTCAGCGCCACCCTTGCAGGCGTCATTCGATGCACTAGAAGATTGAAGATTGTGGTTGTGCCGCTTTTGAAGTATCGGAAATTCGCAGGCTCTCATAGTGTTTGTCGCGTATGTCATTGTTTTCACAGTGGCAACTTGCAACGCTGCATCTGTTTCTTGCATGGCTCGGATGCACCAATGGTATTGCCTGAGGATGACCAACTCACCGAGATTTTTTTTTAACGCGAAAGTGTTTTCTGCCGAGATCCACTAAGACTTCAGTGGCATATTTCCGTCGCGGAAAGGACGTCGAAAATGTACGCTATGAGATGGCAAAGAAAGAAGTTCCGTCAATGGGCATCGGACCTAAGACCGTTCGGTGCGCAACAACACATGCTGGACACGCTATCCACTGCTCCACGGTCACATAGCCTCGATGCTTTACAAACGCGCCTTTTATACCTCACACTTCCTTCTCACAGTGTTTTTGGTGGGCGGGGTGGTGTCGCCCTCAGGAAGGGGGTAAAGTAAAGTAAGTCATCATTAGAGGCCGGATTTTTAGGCACTTAAAAAGCGCGTTATAGGCGCCAAAAATAGGCAGGCAAAACACACTTTCAGGCTTCCAAAATCGTAAATATAGGCACAATAAATTTTTTATATAAATTCACAGTATTTCAAACAAAGACGTACGCGGCCTGTATTTACGACAGAAAAGCAAGAAATGTGGTTGTTCACGATGACACAAAGGCACTAACATTTGAACATAGCCACGCAATTGTCCTTTTTGCCGCGCGGTTCGTAGACCACAGTGTCTGCTTTTATTCTCTATCATGGTGATAAAGTGTACACCGTGGAATCGACACAGTCGTGGATCTTTTTAGTTTCGGCATGCACGGAAACAGGTAGTTAAACCGCTAAAAAACCAGAAGGGAAGGATGCCTCGTATTGGCCAAGGGTAATCGCGTAGGGTCAGTTGCTACTCTGTCGACGAACACCTTTAAAGGGCCCCTCACCAGGTCTGAGCATTTTGAACTGACAAGTGTTTTGCATAAACTGGGCGCTCACGATCACGCCTGCCAAGATTTCCAACGTTACGCGCCGCGGAGAAATGTGAAATTTCAAAATGAACACCGCTTGCCCTTCTCGCAGGCGCGTGACCCAAGATGGAGGGGTTGACGTACAAGGAATTCTCCTGCGTAGTTATCTGAGCTCAGACGTCGCTCCTCTATCCTCTACGTAGGCATCGGTGCTCTGACATCGCTCGCAGTAGCACGTGACACTGCGAGAATTATTCGAGGCGACATGTGTAATTTCTGTAATATGTTGCTTAAATAGATGAATGAAAGTTGAGAGAAATAATAAAACACACAAGCGGAATGTGTTTGCATTTTTATTTTTTATTTCTTACTTCGAACCGCAGCGAGATGTGAGACTAATCTGCCTCAATTTCGTATGAGTTCGTGTTTTTCACCGTTATTGAGTCGCGCCGGCACCAGCCCTAACAACGCTTGGCGCGATTTTGGTGCATTGTCCCTAACAACAGTTCCAGCTGTGCGACGCGGTGTGTCGCGGTAAGGATACGTGATCCGTGCGAGCCCCTCGAAACGTGCGCGCATTGAAGAGATCCATCCAAAAGAAATAGGCAGCACAAGAGAACGCCGAAACGACACAACACCGCTCGCGTGCACGACCTGGCTCAGGCACGTCATGCGCACGTGACCTTGCGTGCGCATGGCGCCTCCTTGCATAATGGTTTCGCGGCTCGTAATGAACCAACTTGAAACATTATTGTGGTCCAACGCTCTTCATTGGGCACGCATCAACAAACAAAAGCAAACCCGCGTGCACATCACATTTTTTCGTACTTTTGATCTACAGTCTCCTTTCCCCTGACAGCACTCCATGGTTTAGCATTCGTCCGTCACCTCCCCGCAGCTGCACAGAGGGACCTCCTATTTCTTGCCCACTGCCACACCCATGTCTTCAAGGTGGTTCACTTCCTTGAGGACACTGGAATGGACAAACGGCTCTAGAAGCCAACCACCGCGTCCTCGACCATAGACGCCACTCTCCCTTCTTCTCATCTCCTCTTCCCATGTTTATTTCCCTCTCCCCATTCCATAGTAGACGTTGACTTGCTCCCATTCAGGGTTGCAGAAACAGCGTCTTTTCCTCTCCTGAACCTCTCCTCCTTTAGCCGCTCGCGACATCTCAGCGCGTTGGCGTAAGATGGCCGGCGCGTTCCATTTTACGGCTGCTAGCGCTTGTTTTCCGGAAGTTAGTTGAACTAGAAGGCTAGTTTGAACCCCCTAGTATTCCTAAAGGTCAATGATGCCTGGTAACATGAATAACGGTCTCAAACTGCACACGAAAGTGAAATTTGGGGTTAAATTGTGTTCATATAGGCACCCATTTGGAAAATAGGCATTTATAGGCACTTGTAGGCGTTTAGGCACGATCGCCAAAAATAGGCATTTATAGGCACTATAAAAATACTATAAAAGCCCTTATTAACCTCTAATTCGTGCTCATATATAATGTGGCACGATAGGAACCACAAGGAAGAAAATAGGCATTTGCCTATAATCCGGTCTCTAGTCATCATTACTGTGACCTCCGCGCTGCAACAGGCATTCCTACGCATCACATTCGACGCATTTCCAATAAGAGAAGTGCAATTTTGTGAACTCCTTAACTCACCGAGAGGTAGGCGACCTTAGTCCAAACGTTGGCCTCGCTCATAGCATCCATCTAAACCAACAAATAGCTCTGCGACGCGCGCCTGCCTCACCTGGCTGTATAGTTCGCTATATCTGTCTGTAACACCGCGGCCCCCGCTTACGCTCGCCCCGAAGAAAATCACAGTCGGGCCGCAGAGGGGACATGGCGCGCTTTACCTTTCCCTCTATTCCAGCCGCGGGATGGCGACCTTAACCCAAGTTTCGCGTCCAATATACCACGCTCTTCTGGCTATAACACCACTTTCTCTGATTACGCTCCCACCGTCAACTACCACAATGCTTTGTTTCATCATTGATCATGGACGTCAGTCATTGGGATGGAGATATACCACCAAGCGTCTAATTGCCTGCATCCACGTTAAACTGTGCTAGAGCTACCAAACACCAATAGACATTGTGCAAACTCTCTCATATCAATGTACAGTAAACATTAAGTTACTTCCGTAAGGACACGTTTTACTTTCGTGTTATACCGATTCTTATGACGGAGGGATCAACGACGTTTTTTGTACTTCCTCTGTAGCATCGAAGCACACAAAGGAAGCATAATGGGGTCTCGTGGGCGGAGCGTCTATTTATTATGTTCCAACCGACTGTAGTCAACGGCTCTGCTAGGTAGCCCGACCTAAGTGTCTACAGAGGCAGCTGGTGTTTCCCAAAAGGGTACTACGTAATCGTATTTTTGCAATGTGCATTCTCTATAGTTAACGTCTTGGTGCAAAGTTATGACGAGATAATTTTGTTATAGCCCACCACGTAACTCTTTCACGAGAAAAGAGGACTTGCAACGCCCCAATTTCTGTACGTACCCTTAAAAGTTCTTGGCTTCTAGCCGACGAACACATTATGATGAGCGTACGTGTCTCCATTCAAGAAATATTAAGACAATGGTAAAAACATAGCGTAGTAAGGTAAATGTTACGAACTTCGACATTAGTTTCCACGAGAATTAAGCGGCTATGAAGCATTGAAGGTTAAACAGGAAAATAAAGCCTGACAATAAAAAAGAGGTTTAGATGTAAATGTCTGTGCACAGTGTCTTACACCATAATGCTTGCATGTGTATTACAGAATAAGAAGGTCTCGATGTTTAGCTCTTCGGTGTTTTTTATTTGACAGCTAAGCTTGATATCAACAAAGTTGTGTCTAAGCAGGAACTGTGAGGAACGCATTCTATATTTAATTCATTTACCGTATAAATTATTATACCCCCCACCTTACCACAGTCTAGGTGTTAGCAAGTAGCAATACATTTTCAGTCAAGTTAGAAGTAGTTTCTTTATTTTATTTTATTTATGGTATAAAACGTCATATAAAAATTTCAATACAGTGCCAGGTGTCGTGTTTCAGTTATTCCTTTTAAATGCTAACTAAATAGAGTTACGAAGCTAGGCTTTTCCTCTCTAAGCTGCAGTATTTGCGCCGTTGTAACCATCAGCGGGGCATTTCTAAGAGAGGAAGAAAAACAAATTGCACGTAACGACGTCCCCATCGATTTCCTGAAACAAAGTCGTACGACAAAACAGATTTTAACACCATCTGCTGAACCTACTGGATCATCTGTACTTACTGCATGACTCTGTACCAGTCAAATGTAATGTGAAGGGCCCTAACATTGCCAAAACACAATAATCTGTAACGTTGGCCGAACAAGATGGCGCACACTTATTTAAATGGACAACAAAAGATCCGTCTTCTTTTAAGAGTCTTTCGTAAACCCTGTTGTATTTTGCATCTTCCTGGCCATACTTGTATAAATAATCTATTGCACAATTACGTGTTGTATGTTGCCTTGTTAAAGCTATTATTGTATATTTAGTAACGTTGTTTTTTTTTATTATGTATATTTCTGCTGTACATTCATGCCATACTGTGCCTATCATTAACTATTATTGTATTTTATTGCCTCTTTGTACTTACAGTATTGTATTTAGTGTCTTACCACTCCCCTCTGTAATGTCTGTTGACCCTGAGGGTATAATAAATAAATAAATAAATAAATAAATAAATAAATAAAGAGCGGAGCCCTTGAAGCTCGAGGTAAAACGCGCGCTGTTCACAAAAATGCCCCCACCTCCCCGAAGGGGAATCGTGAGGAAATGCGAATGCATTTCTTGCGCCGGAGATTTCGCCTTCACCGACTTCTGCCATCGCCTTGAGAGGCGCCCAGCCAGCGGTCGAGAGTGAGGCGCGAGCGGACGGGAGAGTGGGGCACAGGGAGGAGAGAGAGAGCGAACGGCGAGAGAAGGAGCGGCGAAGCACTGCACCTACCCTCTCCTACACTCTCTCGCACCACATGCTCCGGTTGCTAGGGGCGAGGATAAGCGCGCGCGCCCGCAGCTGTTGCTATGGGAGAGGGAGTAAGAGCGGAGAGATAACACCTGCCGGCGCGCGGACGCCGCCGCGGACAACGCCGGATGCGCCTGACATAGCCCGACTAAGAAATGCATTCGCATTTAAAAAACCCTCCGCGCCTCTCGCCTACCCGCGCATGCGCCGAGAAGCAGCCGCCGCCAGTCCACGCCCACCGACAAAGACAGCCCAGGCAGCCGCCACGCCGAGTTTGCCTGGCGTGGCGCGAGCCCAGTACGAGCGACGAAATGCCCGTGCTTCAACCGGGATCGCCACAGCCAGGTTTGCACGTTAGTTTCTGGCGCTGGAGTTTGGACATTCTTGCAAGGTCTGTGACAGGCTGCGGTTCGACTGTGTACTTTCTCTACACCAAAAAATGACCTAACATCAGCCAACAAGGTCACGTTAATCGCCTCAAATCGACCAGCTTCCCTATATCTTAAGATTCACACGGCTAGTGTAAATTTTTTCCACTTTTTACGTGCAAGCATTTGGTTCTGGCTGAGAGTAATTAAGCGGTATTTTGAAAGGCGTCCTGCAGTCCTAGCCACTTACGGGCTATTTCTTTATTGTCTACTGAAATACCAACGAACCGAATTAGGTTGAGGTCATTTATATATTTTGATAAGAGCTTTGTGTAAATATAATTGACCTTCAATTTTTCTGTGGAGGCCGTTCCCCGTCAGAGAAACCGAGTTAAGTACGGGTTTTCACAGGGGTGCATTCCCTTTGAATAGATTTAAAAAACGTTTCGAGTATTCGCATGGTCAAGTCTCTTTTCTCGTTTTTTGACCCCGCGGTAATAAAGTAAAGAGAGCGGAAGTGCTTACACTAGGAAAATATCGGCTGTTTAAGTGAAATATCAGTAAGATTGTATTTCACAGTGTTCTGAAATATCAGAAAAGTGAACTGTTCCAGACGTAGATATCATCAGCTCATGTACAGTCGCGCTCAATATGAGTTGCAACACGCTGGCTGTGGTTAAGGTGACCCCAAGCCTGAACAATGACACCTACAAACGTTAAACTGGTTCAGAAAGCACAGCTAATTGAGAGAGTTTAATTCACGACTTTTTTTTCATTGTAGGTGCCACTTTGCGGTGTTGACGCCATTTTGAGTACAGACAGCGTGTTGTGACTCATATTGAGCGCGACTGTGCCGTTAGGCACAGTCGCGCTCAGTATGAGTTGCAACAGCTGTGCCTAACGGCAAAAAGGCGCAGGTGCGCAGAGACAACTGCAACAGCACGGTGACCACACAATGCAATAAATGCGACGTTGTCATGCGCATTGCATGAATTCACCTCATTTTACAATCAGTGCCCAACAAATCCGTAATTTTTTTTCGCGATGTGTCAAGGCCTTAAACAAAATTCGTCACTTTGTGATTTTTACTGTAGCCTAAGGGCGTAGCGTGACCATATCGTCACGGGCCATATTTGGTAAACTAAGAGCTCGTTCACGATGAAATTTTCAGTGTGATATACACAGATGTAGATACGATAAAAAATGACATCTGCTTTCACAAGACTCATAAAAAAAGAATCCGGTCCCTAATGGGTTAAAATAAACAAGAAGAATACAAATACGAAATTGCATGATTAAGACACTACCTCATGGCACACACGACAGGGAAGGAGGTCAGCAACACTGTGATATAATCCCAGACAGCAAGCCAGTATTTGGCTGAACTAGGCCCAACATAAGCAAGAATTGGCAGAAATATTGGACCTACATTGGCTTTTTTTGGGGTCTTGCTACGCCCAAAGAGGCTGCATGCGCAACGTGAATGTCGGTGCAGTACATTTTCAAAGGTTCGCGATCACGTTGTAGGTTACAGTGACTCATGCGTAAGGAACCGATGTGTTCGAGCTCCGAAGATTTCACCGACCCACGACAGCGCTCTCTATTATCGTATTATTCTCAGTCTGTTTTTCTCAGCGCAAGATCGCCGATCGAATAAAAAGTTACATATTTAACTTACCCTTTCGCTGCTGCATATTCTTTTGCAACGCGTTAAAAATATGTATAGCAAATTCAGTAAATTACAGATGGTTCCTTGTTTTACTTAGTGTGTTACTCTTGTTTACTTAGTGTGTTGGAATTAGAGCTGTGCACGGGCTCCGGGTAGCCCGAAAGCCCGAGCCCTTCCCAGCCCGCGGGCCGGGCTCGGGTATGCGGATGTCTTCCCAACTCGGGCCCGGGCCGGTCTCCGGGCTATTCATCTCGGGCATCGGGTGGGCCGGGCCAGGTGCAAAGCCCGCATCAAACCAAAAAAATATAGACGTTGTGCCGGAATTGTTTTCTAGCACTTAGCGATGAGCACACAGATCACCTTTGTGATTATTTATCCATACAATCATCCTCCTGTCCTGCATCATAGATAATAAACTGCTGGAAGAACAAGGAGTCTAATTATTCTAAGCTGGTTATGCTTGCGAAAAAGATATTTGCGATTCCGGCTACCAGTGCGAGCAGCGAACGGAACTTCAGTTCGACAGGATATGTGATGCACCGCACTTCACTGAAGTCCGAATCACTGCACAGCTTGTAATTTTCACAGAACTTGTAATCTGTGTATATACATTAACATATGTCGTTTGCATATGTTTAACTTTGATATGTTGAATAAAATGCAACATGATCAAAAAGCGATATCTTGTCTGCGCAGCACTTTCATAGTGTCGGGCCGGACCGGGCCCGGGTTTGTGTTTTTGTACGTCGGGCCGGGCCGGACGGGCTCCGAAGCCCTTTGAGGTCGGGCTCGGGCGGGCCTACGACGCAGTCAATGGGCCCGGGCCGGGCTCGGGCTTGAAAATTAGGCCCGTGCACAGCTCTAGTTGGAACCACGTGTCAGTATTCATTATGTACCACCAGGTATACCTTCTCACGAGTGCTGCAAAATTCATTTTCGGAACTCGTAACTCTATTTTATATGTATCTTATCCTCAGGAATTTCCTGAAATTAGGTCATCACGAAATCGCCCATATATCTCAGTAGGTTTAGGAATTAGGTACATAATGTTTGCATAGATTGTTTATTCAATGCTTTGTATAAGTGCGATTCTCTCCATCACAATGCAACATCAGAAACAGAATATTAAAAGTTAAGGTTTCGTCTGTTAAAACCTTAACACGATGAGACAGTAATGGGGCTTCCACAAGACTTTGACTACGTGCCGTTTAACATGTTTTCAAACGTGGCTGCGTTCGCTGGTTCGTCGCTTGCCGTGTGCTGGTGCTGGGTTGGTTGGCTGAGTACCGGGTAGTTTGTAGCAATTGACTAACAGTTGTACGTGTTTTTTTCAGTTCATGCAGGATCAGTTCTTTTTTCTTGATTCTCTCTACTTAAAACCGCTCTGATGTCCAGGAATTCTCCTGGTCAGGATCGTTCCCCGTGGACGGCCTCTTTGCACAACGATGACTTACCGCTTGACCTATTCCTCCCGCAGTGGGGTGAGCAGCGTTCCCGTCGCTCTGGTACCCCTGGGTGGGCACTTCATAAAGCTGAACAACCCCAAGGCGATCCAAGAACATCTACATGCAGTGTCTCCAAACTACCAGAGCATTACCGACGTGCGGCAGTTCGGTCGCGGTGGAATTGTGTGCCGCTCGCCAGACCAGGCATGTGTAAAGGATCTTCTTAAATGTTCATCTTTTGCATCGATACCGGTAAGTGCGTACATTCCACCACATCTGGCTTGTACTAAAGGCGTCGTGAGAGGTGTCGACGCACAATTAAGCCCCCTGCTGAAACTCTTGAGAAGCTTTCTGTGGCAGGCGTGGTGGCTGTCTATCGATGCAATCGTGTGGTAGACAATAAGCGAGTCCCTACGGAGTCGGTGATTGCGACTTCTGCTGGCACATCATGTCCTTCTGAAATAAAAGCTTGGCCCTTAGTATTCAGAGTAGATCAGCTTCCGTCACGTCCATTACAATGTCGGAACTGTTGGAGATTTGGGCATAGCGCAGGCGGATGCAAATCAGACGTGCGATGTTGCAGATGTGGTGAAGCACACTCGGATCGAGAATGCACAGCTCAAGATGGCATGTGCTGCCTGTGTGGTGGACAACACGCTGCTGACAATGCAGATTGCCCGGCTAGACTGCAAGAAATGCAGGTACTAGAAATTGTAGACAAGCGACGGTGTTCTAGGAAAGCCTTGGCAACTGTAAAGGAGAGGGCACATGGATATGCAAGCGTTACTGCCCGTCAACCGTTCACGGAGACGTCTATTGCACAGGCAGTTGAGGTAGCAGTAGAGAAAGCTATGGCAAGGGTAATGGAGCAACTGTCAGTTAGTATCTCCGAATGCATAGCGGAAGTTGTCAGCAATCAAATTGCTAACCTTCTAAGGCCAACATCAACAGGCACTCCCGAGTCCCCGCAACGACTAGATGAAAGTGAGGTTAATACAGGGTGTAACGATAAGGTGAACACTTCTGGTAACATTCATGGCTCCTCAGTGTGTCATTCGGGTTCTGGTCAAGAACACGTGCTCGACTACACGTGGCCACAGATGTGGATCTTGATGCCCGGGCTCAAAAACGAAGCCGGTCCCCGTTGAACAGTGCTACTCCCCCTTCCCCCCCAATCTAAGTCAAAAAAGGCTCCGTCTAGTAAAGTGCTCAAGGAGAGTATTTTGGAGAAAGTAGTCTCTGCAACAATTACTTCACCAAAATAGCATCCCTGAAAGTTTTACAGTGGAACTGTCGCTCGATATTTGCTGCTATTACTGATTTACATTGTCTTAGTG
>JALIZH010017108.1:0-56076 GCA_030522465.1 Rhipicephalus appendiculatus | reverse complement strand
TTCATCAGTACAAAGTTATGAACTGTCACAAATAGGTGGCAAAATTTTTGCCAACGAAAACAAGCGGGCAGAATGAGTTTTGAGCTTCCGCGAAAACGTGGAAATTTTTTCAGTGATATTCATGATGGTCGGAAAAACGTTGGATGATTTGGCATGGAATGACCCCACTATGAACACCGCAGAAGCCAAGGGCTCGCAATGCGGCTGCAGCGCGGGCTCGCGAGGCCGACGAGAGATGTCAGCGCGCTGGCAGCAAGCACAAGACAGCACAGAGGCGGCGACAGTGGCCTCGGTGCTGTCGCCGCTTGGTGTATATACAATCACACCACGACAACTCTCGTGTCAGGTCTTTATATGATGATGATTGAGCAGATGTACAGAGGATTCACGGTTTATCGGATTTAACCTCTGGAGCAAGCTCCTTCATCATCATTCACTTCGTGGATATGCGGTTTTTTTTTTACTTCAAACTTCAGAGGACAAAATTTTCTCCCCACCAACTCTTCTTCAATATACCCCCCCCCCTCCCCCCTGCACGCCGCGCCGCCGCTGATCTGATGAACCCCGCGCCGTTGACGCGCCGCCGCCGGCGATTTTAGGACCAGCGCACAGGTCTAGTGGTAAGTAAGCATACTTACAATTAACTATGCCGGCCCGTCGCTGACTGATGAAGTGCGACGCTTCTCCGTAGGCACCTCGCCTGTGATTGTTATTTATAAATACATGATTGTTATTTTTAAATACGATTGATTATTGTTATGATTATGATTGATTGTCATTTTAAATACATGACAGTATTTCATTACATCTGTAATTGGCAATCTGTCTTAAAGCTTGTAATTCATACGTAGCTTACTTGCTTTTTTGTTGTATGCACCTTTTCTTAACTGCTGTTAGTTCAAGATATTGGGCCTGAAACCGCGCCAGCTCATGCGGAAGCCTGTGCAATTTCTTTGACGGGACCTGGAGTGCATTCATGCGGAATTTTAGTTTACGTTGCCGCAGCAGTAATCAGCTGCACCTTGTGCGATCACCTTCTGTCGTATTTTGTGTCACATTCGGTTAATTGTGCTTTATTCATTAATAAAGCAGCTTTTACAACATCATGGGATCATTTATTACTGCTGATAAGCATGTTTATTTGTGCACCATACACTGTTGTTAGGTCATATGCATTGTTATCTCTTTTTTTTTAGAATTTTCCTTTTGCTTTTAACTCAGTGGATTGCACAAATTCATGTGTGGCATACACGTTTGTGATCACGTTAATTAGCAGTGTTTGTGGTCAAAAGGTGGCACGATTTCCCTATCTAGTCACTACAGTCTGTGTATTCAATATGCTATCTTTTATAATTAAGTTAGGTTTTATGCATTGACGCTTCATCAATTGATGTACATGCTTTTACTAATAAAATGATGTTATATCTACTCGACTTTTGCCGAATGGGGAAATGCTCTTAGTCATAAAAATGTCTGGCTAAGTGAGGGACAAGACAGCCTCTCGCTGAGCCTGAAGCCTGCACAGCAAGGCAGTCGAATATGTGCAGCACGTTCCACTGACTGATGCCCATATAAATAGTAAAGTGAGCTAGTTTCATTGATATCACTTCACTGAAAATACAGTGCAAAAATGGAGTCGCAAACACACATGAAAAGTAAAAACACAAACGAGTGCTTTTTTGTGTTCTTACTTTTTAGTGTATTTTCGTCTCCATTTTTATGCTGTATTTACAATGAATCCATTGCTGTACGAAGTCCACACAAAGTCCAATGCCTGACTTGAAATGAACGTTAGGACATACATCGGTCGTCTGGTGGACGAAATAAAACAAGGTCACAAAATTTTCATACGTCCGAACATATCCGAATATCCGGTTTTGACGGCCGGTGGGATTAGCGCGGGATGTTCAATTCCTCTGCGTCATATAGTCCTGCGAACGTCCCGTTGAACGTACCACGGAATTTCTCGTACATCCGCCGGATGTACGTGATGTCCAGAAAAGTGGTCCGATAGACGTCCCAAAGTTATCGGTTGCCCATTGGGGACGTAGCAGAACTACACAAAAGGGGAATTAGGATAGCCACTAGAAATGGCACGGAGATACCCATGGTTCAGAATTCAGACCAGAGTCCTGGGTCTCTGGGTCGAAACCAGGGGAACAAATGCGGAAACCGTAACGCGCCTGGAAAAGAAAGTCATGGCGGTCGTTAGGCTAATACAGAGAGTCTCTCACAAAAGAAGGGGCATTAAAGAAAGAAACGTTGTACGGCTCGTCCAGGCCTTCGCAATCAGGCACGTCGCGTGCGGCGTTCGTCCACTGGAGCAAGGCCGAAAAAGACAAGGTCGACGCGCTCATTAGAAAAGCGTACAGAGCAGCAGCACTAGGTCTACCCCAATACACAAGGAATGAAAGGCTGCTGCAACTCGGGGTACATAACACGCTGGACGAGATCGCTGAAACACAGAGGATAGCGCAACTCGAAAGATTGTCCGGAACCAAGGCGGGCAGGGAAATCATGGAAAAGATCTCCATAAACTACCACGGAATGAAGGGCCCCAAGACGCAGATTCACCCGGACGTCTGATCCGCAGTAATCACGGAAAACATCCCGAAGAAGATGCACCCAGTACACAACGTTGAGAGATGAAAAGGCCGCACGAAAACGATCCTCAAACACCACGGCGCGCGGGAGGGGGTGCTTTTTGTAGACGCCGCCCGGTATCGCCGAAATGTGGACATCGATAATGGGGTTGTTAGCGGCTCCCTCTTCGCAATGGCGGTCGTAGACACAAAAGGGAAGACTGTAACAGCGGGCTCCGTAAGGACTAGATCGTCGAAGGCAGCGGAAGAAATGGCCATCGCATTGGCCATAATCAACGGTCGAAAACAAGACAGATTAATAATCAGTGACTCCCAGACGGCCATTAGGAATTTCACAAAGGGATGGGTCTCCACCGAAGCAGCGAAAATCTTGAACCGCAACGCAGAAGACTTCCGGAACGGCAAATTAATACCCAAATGCCTCAAGTGGATACCGGCGCACATGGGGGGAAGTAAACGTAGAAAATACGAGCATCCCTCCTAACCTCAACGAGAAGACCCGCCGAACCGCGGGCGAACTAACCCACCACGGCTCGGAGAGTGACGGCCCGACACCCCGCACCCACCACGGAAGGGAGGACGACTCCGGCGGAGGCGATGGGGACGACGGAGGAGGCGACAATGACGAATATGCGATACAAGGCGACAGAGACAGACTGGTCACCTACCACGACATTCTGGCACACTATAAGCAACAACGAGAAGCATACCCCCCACCACACAAGCAGCTAGACAGATCTCAAGAAACAGGTTGGAGAAGATTGCAGACTAGAACCTTCCAAAATCCAGTACACTTAAACAGAGCAAATCCCAGACATTACCCGTAAGCGAGCTGTAAGCTCTGTCAACACGAACACGCAGCTATGGCTATGGCACATATCCTATGGCAGTGCACACATATGAGGGTAATATACCGTAGGACCGGACCTTCTCGAGGAGCGATGGCTGAGCGCACTGACTAGCTCAGACCTGCGCGACTAACTGTGGCCAAACCAGCGGGCCCGGACAGCGGTGGAAAGGCTATGCGTCACCGTACATAATGCCCAGGTGGCCTGAGCCCGGGCCGGCAACCTTGCAGGTGCTTTTCTGAATAAAGTGTGGCGATGGACAGAGACGAGAGACGTCGTCGTGAAGGCGGCCAACGTGGCCGTGCCGCTGTCTCGCCACTTTATTGAGCGAAGGCCAAACAGAGCAGCGGCAACTGCCGGCGTCCAGTTCCGCCAGGCGCGTGAACCCGTTCTCACTGTCTCGCGGCTCGAGCTCAGCATGAGCTGCACGAGAGGCGCGGCGCGGTGGCTAGTAAAATGATGACGATGATGTAGGGTGATGATGATAGCGCTACAAAAGTTTTTTCCGTCCGTCCGTCCGAACGCGGCTATCCGCCTCGTGCACCGGTATGGTGGCGCCACCGCTCGGCAAACGCAGTCGCACCCTCATGCAAACCGCCATAGGATCCCATGCATTTTGAATGAAGTTTGCGCATCCGCTGTGCAAAAACAAACGAGCGCCATCTCTCGAAAATATTTCACACCGACGACTAGACACCTCCTCGCTTCCACCGCCTTCATTTCCTTCAAGTCAACTGCTCTCTCCTCCTTTTTTTTATTTCTTTCGGTTGCCGTGGGAGCGCGCGCTGTGCGGAGGTGCGGTCACCAGCGCACCGAACATGATCGGGTGGGCTCGTCGGCTCGTCGCTTCCGTCGTGTCTTTCTTGGATGTTGCGAAGTTAAAATTGTGGAATGGTGGTGGCCACACGTCGGACGGTCAGCCCTGACTTCTCTCAGCTGCCATCGCATCAACGGAAATGCTTCAGATCCTTCAGTCGTGCACTTTTGTTCGTTGGCTGTACAAGATGGCCTCCTGCAAGACGGCGTTTTTCTTTGACAGTCAATTATGTGTGTAGTTTTCGGCGTAGCAGCGGTTTGATGACCCGAGAAGGGGAACAGGTGCTACATCGTGGGAACCGCTGATATGACGGCAACCTTTACGACGTTACTGTACGCGCACAATTCTGCTACAGTTGAAACCACCACCGTGGTTGAAACACCACGCCTGGCTTCGCGCGTCTGCTTCATAGCACTGTGTGGTAGCAAGTGGGTTGTTCTGTTGCGTCGGTTAATATTGAATTGCAGTTGGAATACAGTTTTTACAATGGTAAGTGAGGCTGTAAGTAGTCGCCCTTCTTTATACTCGCTAGTCCACGAACATTACTTCTAGAATCGCATTTTATGTGGAGTTTCACGTACCAGAAGAGGATCTAGCATACGAGAATATAGCTACACACGTACACATTTCCTATATAAATCTGAGTAATGCCGCGCGTGCGCATTTCATATATAAACCTGAGTAATCTTCTGCGTAATTTAAAGTACATGTGATAGAGGCTCGTGGCTTCGACGGTGAAAGTGGTTAGATTTTCAGAAATATGTGGTTGTAATGCAGTTCGACGTTTCTCAATTTTTTGTACGGTCTGTGAAATAATAATAAAAAAAACAGTGCGAATGATTGTGGGTCATTTACTATAGTACTTTCACACATTATTATGCAGCTGTGTGGCGGCTGTTACAACGTCAAGTTAGCTAACCGTTTTTTTTTCTTTTGGCCGTATAGTAAAGTGCTGTACAAAAATGAAAACGTGTGTCTTTTATGCGTTTCCTAAGCAAGCACACAACCGCGATGTACATTGTTGTTGTGCTGTTTAGAGTGTTCAATAAAACAAGAAGTCTGTTTTATGTTGCAACAGTTTTTTATTTCGTCTGTGTTTGCAGATCACGCGAACAAATTCAACGCATGCATGTTAGAAATGCATGTATTGCATCACGCACGTTCATATTAATAATAAACGGGCCTGTCATTCTCAAACAAATAAAATAGAACAATCGACGTAACAAACATCACGGCTGTCTAGTGGAGCAGCGTCGGCAGTGCAAATATCAAACCAGAATGTAAATTGAATAAAAAGAGAAGAAACGGTTAGTAGCGGGCGGTTTGCGCAAGGCTCCTATGAGCCGCGCGTTGCCGCGTTTCGCCACCGTTCGCCGTTGGTGGCGCCACCTGTACAGCTCAAAGCAGCAGCGCACGAGGCGGATAGACGATTTTCCGCAGCGGGGCACGGGCGCTGCCATGTTTGATCCCGTGACCGTCACTGGCCTTCTCCCAGCCAGTTGCCCCAGCCAACGCATTGGGCCAGCGAAGCGGCCGTGGCCGTAAGCGCCAGCAGCTTCCCTGGTAGCACAAGATGTTGCTGCAACATTAGAGCAATGTGTCGAATGTTGCGTTTTGCTGCACAACGTTGGACAACTTATGGTAACATTGCTGCAACATTGATAACTGTTGAAACGGTGACATTGCTTTCCAGCAATGTTGCATGATGAAGCGTTACTTAACAATGTTAACGCAATGTCGGTAATAGATAACGCAGCAGCATTATCCCGTCAACGTAACTGCAACATTCACATCGAAACTCGTCCTATGCACTGGCATGCACAGGGGCGTAGCCAGAATTTGTTTTTTTTTTTTTGGGGTGGGGGGGGGGGGCACCTCCTTGAAATGGCCCTGTTTCGCTCTGTATGCCATGGCGAAAAACAATTTCGGGCGGGGGGGGGGGGGGGGGGGGCACGGGCCCGGTGTGCCACCCCCTGGATACGCCACTGGGCGTGCACACAAAAACAATCTCAATACATAACTTGCACGTGACGTCATAGACAAGTTCTCTGCGCTGGGTACCTAAAGATGGCGGCCACCGTGACTTTTTATCGCATTAGAGAGTGTCAGTGCGGGGGGAGGACAGGGGGTCCATCGCTCCCTGCGTTCTTTTGTACTCTCCCCGCTTTCTTCTGTTCGCCAGCCGTGCCAAGGGGAACACAACGAATTGGAGGGGCCACCGTTTCTTGCTCCGCGCGTTCGAGCAGGTGTTTATGCAGCATCGCATTCCTCTGGTACCTAAAGATGGCAACCGCAGTGACGTACGTGCAAGTTATGTATACTTTCGTCAAGCGCAAGCGTATCGCATGCACCCGTTTTTTAATCTTTCAACTCTCGCGACTTGCCACTGGTCATGAGCATGTATTGAAGCAGAAGCGAAAAATTAAACGAGAGAACTATCTGCCAATTTAATCTCAGCACCGCGAGTTTATGCTGACTTCCCAGATTCGGGCCCGTGATACGGCACACGATGCAACCGTATCTCGACGGTCGTCCCTTTAAAATAAATATTATGCAAAAAATTGCAGCCACAGCAGTTTTTTTTTATTGTAGCCTGTTCTGGCACTTGCGAAGGGAAAACAGAACTGCAAGCCCACTGAAGCACGGCCTCCGAAATTTGTTCTTGTTACTCAGAGATTTATTTATTGAAGACGAAGCAACATATCTGCTGCATGTAATAAAACATATTTTAGAACCTGTTATTTCACAATAAGTAACGTTATCATTTTTTTAAAATTAAAACTTATGGGCATCTTAAAGGCCACTGTTGTGCTGTTTGCGCGCAGCGGAAGTTTGAGACACCACCTACGGAGATGACGTGACGGCGAAGGTGCAGCCGACTAAGAGCAAACTCGCTCAAGCCAACGAGGGCAACCATTGAGCATTATTTTTTTTTTGCCTAGAATTAAACATACACTTCAACCAGATGCTTACATTAAACATTACAGCGAATAAATTAAGCGGCACGATCCAACGCCACCTAGTCCGCCGCCAGGTGGCCAAGCCAGCCAGGTGGCCAGGCCGCCAAGTATGCCTGCCGCTCATAAACGCGTTTTAAATGCGAATGCATTTCTTAGTCGGGCTATGCCAGGCGGCGTTGTCCGCGCGCTGGCAGGTGTTATCTCTCCGTTATCACTCCCTCTCCCATAGCAAAAGCTGCGGGCGCGCGCGCTTATCCTCGCCCCTAGCAACCGGAGCATGTGGTGCGAGAGAGTGTAGGAGAGGGTAGGTGCAGTGCTTCACCGCTCCTTCTCTCGCCGTTCACTCTCTCTCCTCCCTGCGCCCCACTCTCCCGTCCGCTCGCGCCTCACTCTCGACCGTTCGCTGGCTGGGCGCCTCTCAAGGCGATGGCAGAAGTCAGTGAAGGCGAAATCTCTCAGCGCAAGAAATGCATTCGCATTTCCTCACGATTCCCTTCGGGGAGGTGGGGGCGTTTTTTCACAGCGCCCGCAATGCTGGCTATTTCTCTCATTCTGTTCAAGTACGACCTTTGAGAGGTTCTTCCGCGATGGCTACCTGCAGCAAACGTGGTGAGTCCTTTTTTGTGTGTGTATTTTATTTGTCGAGCTATATCTGTTGACTGTCCGAACTTTCACCAACTCCATGCACGCCATGTAGCTAGTTCGTGGAGCGTCGATCTGTTAATCATACTCACACAACCAAAACGCACAAAGAAAACGTTGCTCGGTACAGAGATGGGCACCTGTCCACACACTGCAATGATTGTGGTTTATTATGTAGCATAATCAGCCGCCACAAAGAAAAGTTCACTCGGGAAATCATAGAAGCAAAAACCATTGTCATCGAAGGGGCGAAATGTGTCAGCACACCATCGATTGTGTTGTCAGAGAAATAATTCGTGTTCTTAAATACCTCAGTGTGCTAAAATTGTCATGTGGCCAAAAAAGCAATGTGTATGTACGGCGGATTTTCAATACAAACCAGTTGCTAGAGCGCTTCCATCTGTGTGTCCATGTGCCTTCCTTTAGTCCGTGTTCACTAGCACTACCCTTCCCTGAGTGACATCAATAGCTGCTGTAAAAGCGCTCGACGCCTAGTTTTTGTGGAGATATTCTTTTAAAAACGGTGACATGTTGATGGGGCACGAATAATTATGATGACCCTTATGAATGGCTTCTGTTAAGACCCATGCATATATTTTTTTTTCAGCACCCGAACGACATCAAATCCTGCAAATGTGCCCGCCAGGGAAAACTCACCAGATGTGCGTGCCCACCAGGGAAGATTCACCAGAATATTACTGCTGACCTTGATTTCGGGGACAATAAAGTGTTCTTACCTTTGATTGCTGCAAAAAGTCAGTGCAGGGATACCTAATGGTTCAAAATGAGTACTGCGTTCAATGAGGTGCAGAATGCGTGCAAATGTTTTTCTATTGTTACAGTCTTGCAGTGCTATGGAAGTAACATAAACAAGAATTTTTGTAACACTATTGTTTCAGCAATGTTGCCTGAGTGGTGTGCAGCATGCGCGCAAACGTTTCTCTAATGTCACACTGCTGCCAAAGTAATGTTAACAAACATTGTTGTAATATTATTTAATGTTTTGTCAATGTTGCCTGAATAATTCAGCGATGTTGCTGCAATGTTTATTGTCAATGTTGCGGGAATGCTACTGAAGGCGGACATTATCCACGTTGTAGCACCATTGAAAGGCAACACTATGGCAATGTTGCAGCAATGTTTTGCGCTACCAGGGCTGGTTTAGAAGCCAACATGGCAGCACCCATGCAGACGCGACCGCCCGCTTCGATCCGAACTCGCGCTAGCTACTCACCCACTGCCTTCATAGCAATAAATAAATGGTTAAATCAGCTATCGCTTCGTGTCATCTCACGCTGGGAACAAAGCATCAGGTATGTTCTGTCTTCATTATTGCGATTAGCTGTGTCTATTTAGCCATGCCTGCTAAGCCTTGTCTCCGAGAATTTGAGATTGAATCTTGAAAACACTGCAAAATGCCGACGAGTACATTGCTCTGAAAGCTTCCGGACGGAAATATAAGGCAAATAAATGCGTAGGTTACGAACTTACGGGCCACACAGCGCAGGACGACGATGTGATAAATTCGAGGCGGAAGGGAACTGCATCCACAGGTGTCGCCATGTTGAGCTTTCCGGCGCTGCCATCTGCTCGTTTTTACTCGCGTGCGCGCAGACGCTATGGGGACGCCGAGCAGACGACGCTGTATGGACGACGCGACGCGGATGGAGACATATTGAGCAGCGCTGCCAAAGGCTGTAGCAGGAAGATGGACACGGTAGGAGAGGGCCACGGCGCAGTGGTGGCGCCATCTGGTTTTGATTAAACAAACCAGCTGCGGAAAATCGTCTATACCATGCCAGCAACTAAAGTTGGAAACGCATACCGCGTCTTTCGCGGGCGAGAAACGCGACATGCTGTGGACGCTGGCGTTGCCACCGACTAGGTCGGTTGCTATAGCAACGGTGCAGAACGCATTTTCTGTCTTTGAGTTGCGTCTTCCCACCGATAGATACCCGCTGCCGTCAGCGGACCGACGGACGCGCGCCGTTGTTACTTTATCTGGTCGATCGCGGCTTGCATGCAGGCTGAGAAGTGTCCCCACCTTAAGTGTTTATATCTTACACCGTGGTATAGGCATAATAGACCCTCTACTTCTAGTTTTCGCTTAAAACCACAAATTTTTGGGTGACCGTGTCATGGCCCCCTTCAAGGGCCCCCTAACGACTTTTATTACGATAGCAATTATATGGACACTCTCGGCTGATTTTTGCCGTCGCCGTCATGTCCCGGATATGTATATGTATTTATATATGTAAAAGAGCACAAAGAAAAGTAAATTAGCAGAAAAAAGTCCAAAGCACCGGATCGAGGATTCCAACCAGTGACCCCTCGCTCCGCAGCCTGCTGCGCTAGCCAACACAGCTACGCGTCATGCTTGTGCCAGAAATATAGCGGCGAGCTATTCATGTGCACCATTTCCCGCTCGCGGTACGCAGATCTCGGAGCAGCCTGACCGTGTTTTGTATCACGCAACGCTTTTACATTTTCTTTCAAATTGAAAAATGCCTTGAGACGCGCACGATAAAGTGGCCCCCTTATGATGAAGGAGGAAAAAAAAGAACACCAACACACTAGGGAGCCATCATGTACGCGCGCGACGCCACCGCGTGGCAGCAGACGCAGAGGGGTCAATCCATATGTGACGCAGTTTCAAAGAAAAAGAAATACAAAACAGGCCGCCGTTGCTGCCACCTGGTGAACCTAGCGGTTTGAGGGCAAAAGCGTTGGGTTCACCCATATAGCCGCTTAAAACCGACTTGACTTGGCTTGAAGTGTATAAGTAGGCGGCGGCGGAATCGTTTGGTTCAAGTTCTTTTAGGCGGTTTAGGTAGTGTGGTTTCTCACTAGCTTGTCAGAAACTCTATGGTGGCACGGTGACGACGGTGACGGTGCCATGGTGCGGGAGCTTTTCTCCGTGGTGGCTGTGGGTTTTACCAGTGGTAGGGTGCCTCGATGCCCGCGCCTCGCTCACATCGAGGCACTCTAACCTGTGGTGTTACCGTGAGCTGTGCGCATTAGCGAGAACAGCCTCTGCCCATGGGGGCGTGGTAGCGTTGTGTAAAGTAATTCACGTGCAAGTCGTTGCCGCTTTTGTTCCTGCGAGGTCGCCGTGTTTAGTGGATGCTGATGAGAGGAGGGAGCTTCTCCGCTGTGATTAGTAGATAACGCCAATCTCCCGAAGTCTTCACCGTCAAAGCTATACACAAATGATAACGAGCTGTAGGAGCGTGAAATAAAGACCATGCGTTATGCGATTTGTGAGTGCCTGTTTGACGCACAACTATAGTATTATGGCGTACGTATACGTGAACGTATGGTATGCCTGTGTTGCGTGGATCGATCGCTTACAGTTCGACTGTCATTTGCGCAAATTACTTGAAAAAACACTTTTATTTAAACGTAACTGCGCGAGACAGATACGGAATGCGCAAGGTGAAAGCGACGGGATATCAACAATCATTCACCCGACGTTATTGTCCAAGTAGCTAACGCTGTCACCGATGAGGACAATCGGTTTTCTAAGCAGTGTCTGTTTAGGTTAAAAAAAAGGAAATGAAACAGAAAATCTATTGCTGGGAGCGTTGTACAGCTTAAATTGCCAACCTCTAAAAGTTGACATTGCCTCAACACAGTCGTGTTATGCGGCGAAGTGCATGCAGTGTATTGCGGTAAAGCATACATAGTGCGCGCGTGTGTGTGTAAAATGGAAATGTAGCACTCTCATTAGGCCTCATGTGTGGGCCTTAATTATACACGCGCCGTCCCCTGTCTCATTAGTGGCGATGCGGTGGACAGCATCGCCACCAACTTCAGCCTTTGTAACGAGCCCATATCAATTTACCCTGTAAAAAAAAGATTTTGTGTCAACCACTTCACAAGGCAATAATATTCTACTTTATTGCAGAAATAATTGAAAATTTGTGCATGGCCCATTCAAAGATATGCAAAATACCTATGACAGACTCCAGTGGTGCTCCAGATTTCGTGCCATTACATATATGCTCCAAACTGAAAATAACTATTAAGCAAAGATATATTCAGGCTAGGTACAGGAGATGACCATCCATATTTCATTAACCTTCTTTGAAAAGTAGTAGCTCATGGTTCAATTTATTGAGTTCTTTCGAGTAATTAAGAAGAATAGCTATTGAAGAATGGTAAAAAATTATATGTCCAGTTTGTCAACGAAGCAAGTTGAGCTTTGTGAGAAATTGATTTCTGAAAACCATGCTGTGCTAGAAATAAGAGCAAGGTGGTTTCAGCAAACTTATGGTGACCCGAGATGATAGCACGTATATATGCATCCTACAGGGGCTGCTTGTTGGCAAGATGGGGGTGGTAATTAGGCAAGTGCCTTTCATCGCATGTGGAGATGCATCGCATTCCTGATCATCAAGTCTTAAAAAAGTTGGCCATGAAGGTGATTTTGAAAATTTCTTGAAGGGATGAGAACACAACATTACTTATTAAAGCCTCTATTTAATGGGGTTAGCACTGGAGCTAGCAGGTCTCTTAAACGAGCTGGTCACTTTTAGTAACACCTCGTAGGTCAATAATTATTGGGTTCACAGCAAGGTATGGATGAGGTAGGATATTGCGAATGGCGGAATCAGTAGTAATGAAGTTATTGAAAATGCGTTGTTAATAATGCCTGGACAGTCTTATTGCAGAATAAGGTTTCCAGAAGGGTGAATTTACATTTGCTGATGCTTCTGGTGGCATCACTGCAGTTTATATTTACTGGTTTCATGCACCTTATATCAAGCACCACTGACGACAATCTGGTTTTTGCAAGGTTAATTTACTGATTAAAAAAATAACATCAAGAAACTACATGCTTTCTTACGGCTTATCAGGCACACCATAGAGGTAATTTGTGACTGTTTAGTGAGTTGTATAGGGGAGGTGTGTGTACAGAACGTCATATATATATAGTAATCTTTTAATGCCCTAGCTTTGTTTGTATAATGCTTGAAGCCTCTTTTTTATTAAAAATTGCTACTGAGCAAACAAGTACCAGCACCAGGTTTGGCCCTTGGGTAAAGCAGGTGGTAAGAGTGGGATCAATCTCAAGCCCTTCAGGAGCACCCACTGAAGGAACTAGTACCTATAGGGCAAAATCTTCCAGTGCACCAAGAGGGGCATGGGATAAGGGTGCAGGTTAACATTTCAAGGGGGGCATCTTCTGGCCATCATCCTTCCCTAGCCACAGACTTGTACAGCCAATGTTTAGCAGACTCCTACAAACATGAGACAGACGAGGTACAAATCTTGCTTCTCTATCGCAAGATGGCACATCACACCTTTTCAGAATTCCCTCACCGTAAGCCCCTACATTTAATTAAAAATATATCCTTGCGCGGTGTCCTTTTCTTGTTCCCACGCTGTTGTCTCAAGCAAAAGTATGCAGCTTGTCAAAATCTAACTGGTGCCACACAGGGATGGCTCCAGCCATCGTGATGTGTGCTACACTGGAGCTTTAAGTTACTGTAGAATCATAGATGTAAACAGTGAGCTGCTTGTGTCACACACCTGCACAAGATTTTGACAGAGACGTTGGTTTTGGCAATGCTGCCACAGTGGTAAGAAGGGGTACACCCACTGGAACACCATGGCAAAGCAAGCTGAGGTTCGTATTGAATATAATATTCCACTTGTAATACAGTGAAGTAGAGCACCGAGTCGGGCTAGTTGGTTTAAATTCATAATGAGGACTAAAACTGCGCTAAAAACACAAATACAAAGACGAGGAAAACAGGACTCGCGCAGTGGTAATATAAGTAGGTACTCTTGCATTCACTTATAGTGTCAGGAATCACATCATTTCGCCTAACTGTGATCTCTTTCACTTATCATCTGCATAGTTCTACAGGTTGGTAAGAGTACAGAAAGAAAAAGTTCTTTGTGGGAGCACCACATTTTAAGCTCACAAGACTCCACTGAAGCACTTACAACATATGCAAACAGTAACATCTTAAATGTCAGCACTTTTTGTCCCAACAAGAATAAACTGGTTGTCATCTTCAGGCTGTGATCTTACAGGAGCTTTAGTATATATGCCCTGTCGTCACCTTGTGTCAACGATGCCACATACATTGCAATAGTTTAGCAAAGCCTAGAACTTGGTAAGGTGGTACTATGTCTTCTGGGAGGGAATAAAGTGCAGAAGTGACACTCACATAAGACACAGGACATGTGTTAACTTCCATCTGTCTTTTTGTAGCGTTAGCTACACTGGCCTAGCCAAGCCCGTTTCGCGCGGCTCATCAAGAGCCGTGCTGCGCATGCGCGAGGATCAGTGATGTCACACAGCTGGCGCGCCGGAGCCGGCACCTCCCGCGCACTCCTCCGCCGCAGCGCGCGACTCACCGCTGCCGGTCTGCGCATTCCAGAGGAGTGACGTCGTAGCCGTGGTAGACGCAGTGGCGCCGGCGCGCGCGCGCAGCCTTCGCTGTGCAGTCGCCGTCTGACACTGCGCTGGAGCCGCGGCGCTTCTGACTGGCGCTTGCCAGTGTGGTATACACTCCGTGCACTGCGACTGGCGCGCCGCCGCGCGGCCGTCAGAGGAGACAGTCGTTGAGAGCCCGAGCAGAACCAAACGCTCTCTCACGCCCGCTAGCACGTAGTTTATCGTAGTCAATGAACTGCTGCGTGGTCGACTGTACCAACAGGTACACGTAGTGTCCTGCGGGAACGACGTTTCACAGTTTCTCGACTCGTCTCTGCTTTATTGGACAGCGATATAAGTGGATCACGGCTGTGCGACGAAAAAAAATGTTTGGTTCCCGCTCCCTCAACCGTCTCGCGTTCTGCCGCTGCATGCTTGGAATTGGTCTGAGACACCACCTCTACAGGTGCAATGATCTTGCGTGGTGTTCCTGCTGCCATATAGAGCTGGTGAGAAAAGAAACGTATACAAGGCACTTCATAAAATGCCTTGCATACGTTCCATCAGTCTTGAGCTGAATTATAATTCGGCTAAAGACTGATGGAACATATTAATGGACCTTATTACCTCGCCGTCTACCCTTAGCAGTTCAGGGGTATGCAATGCGAGGTCAGTTAGTGCTTTGCTGGGTTGATAGGACCATCAGTTAAAGGACCCCTGACAGCAAAAGTTTTGTTTGCGACTTTTTTACAGTAATTTGTAGCTTTGCGTCTGGTAATGCCGAAATTGAATCGTAAATGCTCTAACGCATCGTATAATTAATGCTAGCGTCGTTAATCCAGGACGATTTTGCTTCAGTTCGAAACGCCCGCCTAAATACCATAAGAAACTAGCGCCCCACAGCGGGGCAGCGCCTGAGACTACATGCGCTGAAGCTTCGGTGACGCTGAACGTGCCGTTTCCAAATAGGGTGACCCGAGGGCGGTGAAGAATAAAGCGATGTGGGTGCGTTCAGCGTGTCCCCCCTCAGGAAAAAGAAAAGCATTCCTGGCGTAAGCAACGAAAACCAACTAGCCGCCCAGCAGTGCTATGTGCACTCGGTAGGATCAAGCTAAGACGCAGAGTAAACTACAGGGTCTGTACGAAAAACGAAGCTTTGCGAATGCTGTAGCGATGGATGTGCTTGTCAGTGTGTTTCGGAAAGCAACATAAACAACGCAAGAGGTTGTAGTAAATGACAGACGTGACGGTGGCCGAAGTGACCGTGCCGTCGTCGTCGCCACTTTACAAGGTGAAGCGAAAGACGAAACGGGGCTTCGGCGTCCTCTCTGGCCGAAATCGCAGCACGTTCTCTTTCTCGGCCGCGCCTAAAGCTCTTAGCATGAGCAGCGCGAGCGGTGAGGTAAAGACTGTGATCATGATGAGCGATGATGATGCCGCGACAATTTCAGGCAAAGCGCTTTGCGAGACTCGGTGGCTGCAAATCACCGTGGCACGAAGCCGCAACGAAGGAGCACGCCGCCCGGCCACTCACCGTGATTTCTACGGCGAGTGTCCGTGGAGCCATCGATAATTCTAAATGCTCTGTGTATTCTGCAAGTACGCGGGTAGTGAACACGCACCAATAATATTCTAAGTGTCAAAGATTGACAACTTACCGCGACGGTTATAGAGTAAGCATCTTGCATTACACACACCTGACGCAATCATTTACCCGTCAGTACTGACGACGCGCAGTAAGGCGCTCACTAACGTGGAAAACGAGGCCGCTTTCGTGCAGGTTTTCCCTTTTATTGATGGTGGCATCGCGGCAGAATGACGATATCTTTAAACCCAGCTCGAAGCACTAACGCGCCGGCTACGGGCGCTTGCGCCACCATAGCTGTCAAAGAAATGAGGCACTGCCGTCTGCTAAGATTCTCAACGTTGCACGCCCGCCGCACCACTCGCGGCGCTGCGCGCGGTTTTTAAGGCGCCCCCTATAGGTCCCGAACGGAGTGTATAGCCATGGAGAAGGAGAGCGCAAAATGCTGCTCAACGGCGCAGAAGAGCGGAGAAGCTTGACTCATCGGATCCCGAAGTAGTTGCCTGGCAATTAGCGTCCCATGCTGGGATTTGCGATTCATGGAAGCAGGATTTGAGCAGGATTTGGGATTCACCACCATTCATCTTGTCTATCAGAGACAGATAATTTCAAATACTGCGTTGGGGCCATAGAGACGGCAGCGTGTTACTTCACTGATCACCGAGCCGTCTTTGTGGCAATAGAGAAGCAACGACGTTGAGCAAAAATTAATATACATGTGCCACATAATACGTATCCTGTGTGTGTGTCATTGGAGCAGCAGTAAGCATGATAATCAAGCTAATCCTTGACAATCTATACAATCAGGAAAGCTAAGAATAATTAGCTGAAGCTTTGCTAACGCTACGTATATCCTGGCATAGCCGAGCTAAGCCACTGCAACATTTTTTTGTGGCTTTACCAGCAGATAAGGAAACAGACACATGCTTGGTATGACATGGTGCAATGTCACAGTCACTTAACATCAGGAAACATCACAAAACAACGCTAAAGAAACTTTCCTGCCTTTCTAAGTTTCAACAGATGTGTCACTAACACACACACAACCCCTGCCTGGAATCCTTATATCATATTTTATCTCAACTGACATGCTCTGCCACTCACACAACAATTACAATTACTTTCTTTAAATTGTAACTGATTACAGAGGTCAATTACAGCCCCAGCAAAGTAAATGAGCAATTACAGAAATGTAATCAATTACTTTAGCCTTACTTTCCTTCAAAAATTTTTATTGTGTGTCATGTGTTATTGCTCAGCCTCCACAGCGCCTATATTTTTCAGTTAGCAGTGCATGATAGTATTAAACCTTATTGTTCACATGTGATTTCTTTCGTACCCCATCCTACGCCTGGGTGATTTCAATCTTCCAAACATAACCTGGAACGATCATCCTTCTTTGCATGCTCTCTCTTTTCAGTCATAAGCTAGTGCTGAGTTTTTCCTTTGTCATAGATAGTAACACAACTGACACATGTATCATCTCATGTTGCATGTATACACCCGGCCTTGACCTTGGTTTGACATCCTCCCCTATACAAGGTTGGATATTATGTACCTACCTGGTATAAGTAATCCCTGCATACCTGCATTTTGATTTATTTATTCACCTATTTATGCATGATACCTCAAAGATTTCAACGTGGGACATTGCATGAGGGTGGAGCAGACTGATGAAATGGCCAGTCATGTTAGATCTCGTAACTTTACTTATGGCCTTCAAAGGTTGCTTTGAAACGAGAAATATATTGGTGATTAGGGCATTATCAGAAGGAAGGGCATGACATTGTTGGGCACTATGCAGAAAGAATGAACATTGATAAATAGTAGAATGGACGCATGACATGCAGATACGCAGCATATTGATGCATGCATGTGGTGAGAGAAACATTGGCTGAAATATTGATTTAGTTTCCTGGAGTAATGAATTAAAAAATCTGTAGAAAAATAGTTGAGCACATTTGCTGTGAGAGGCCAGTGAGAGAAGACACAACCTAGGTTTTAGAGCTAAAACACTTGATTTGTGGGATCATAGTCCAAAAGAATGAATCTGGCGCATTGGTTCCGGACCAATTCTAGAAAATTAATTATGTTAATTTTGATGGTTGTCATGAAGAGTACAGGCATATTCCAATTTAGATTAAATTAAGGTTTCTTGTGCAGTTAGTCTGGCTGCAGGTGATGCTGAACATAAGTTTCGGCATAGATAATTACCAAGTAACCAATTACGCAGGAATTGCAGGAACAAATCAGAATAATATTTATAAATACAAGCATTACTCCTGTAAGCTTTTGTACATGATCTGAAACAAACTGTTTATATAAATGAAATGTTATGGATGATGTGATGGTACAAGTTAAAGAGTTCCAGAGTTTTGATGAATATAAGAAAATGAATGTGATAGGTAGTTAGTCCTTATGCAGGGTATGCATAATGGTGTAGTTAAGGTGGAACATGATGAATATGTGAACTTTTGATATGTGAATGCTGTTGACGGGCATAGAACAGCATTATGTAAAAAGTATGTAGACAAGTAGTAAAATACGATAATTGACACAATCTACTATGGGTTGTATGTTTAGTAATCCATAAGCATATGAAACTGGGTCTAGCAGAATTTTGGTTTGAACTAGTTGGTATTGGTTCATAACTGAGGGTACTTTTGGCGCAAAGCAAAAGAGGACACAAACACAAAAGAACAGGCTGTGGAATAAAATTAGTTGGAAGTTCGGCGCCCGTCCTGTTCTTTTGTGTTTGTGTCCTCGTTTGCTTTGTGCCAAAAGTACCCTCAGTTATGAAACTGGGTCTGTTTTCTGTATAAAAAGAAGAGTGTAGTGCTGTATTCTGCACTACTTTGAGGGGTTTCAGTGTTGTGGGGTATGTCAATCCATAAATTGCTATAGCATATGTGATGTGTGAATGTATGAAAGAATGATATAGTGTTAACATTGTCTTTAATGGAAAATGTAGCATAGCCTGTAAATAATAGGTATTTTTCTGTAAATCTTCAGTGTAGTTTCGTGAACATGCGTGTGCCATGAAAGTTGTGTGTCTAAGTAGGCACCGAGAAATTTTGTGTTACTAGCCCTTTCTAGTACTGTGTTATCCATTTCAAGATGATTACTTGAAGTAAGGTGAGTGTTTTGGTGGGCAAAGATAATATAATTACTTTTAGAGCTGTTGGCAAGGAGTTTGCTTCCATGAAGCCAAAATGAGTTTTTTCATTTAGCCAAAATGATAGTTTTTTCTTTCCTCTGTGTCCTTGTGTATCTGTGTATGCAAATCAAATAATAATAATAATAGTTTTTCCAGGGCTGTTGCTGCTTTGTCGTATAGTATATTTTGGTTTTTGGCTGCTATAAGTATATTGGTGTCGTCTGCATAAAGGATGCAATCTTCAGATGTGATGGATGGTAGATCATTGATATAAGCAAGGAACAAAAATGGCCCCAGAATTGATCCTTGCGGAACCCTTCTGTTCGTTGTACATCGACATGACGACACAGCTGTTACATATACATATTTCTCTCTATTATTTATATAGTTAGACAAAAGCGTTAGGGCAGTCCCACGTATTCCATAGTGTTCTAATTTGGTTATTAATATGTCATGGTCAAGCATATCAAATGCTTTTGTGAGGTCAACGAATATACCCATTGTAAGTTTTTTATTTTTGATGTTTACTTTTGTTTTTCGACAATATTAAGTAGAGCATTTTCTGGTGATTTTCCTTTCCTGAAGCCGTATTGCTCAGATGCGTACAAATTATGTTTCTAAAAAAATTGTTGAGTCTACGGTGCATTGCCCTTCCAACAACTTTGGTCATTGCTGGCAGTATGACGATTGGACGATAATTTGCAACTTCATCTTGTCACCTTTCTTAAACACGGGTATTATTCTGGCGACTTTTAATTTTGAGGAAAACCAACCCGTTTCGAAAATATCATTGATGACATATGTTAATGGCTCAGCAAGAAGTGTAGATAAGTGTTATATAATTTGAACCGATACGCCATCGTCTCTTACTGACTTGGTGTTTTTTAGTGTAAGAATTGTTTTGTTGATTTCGTCGTTGGTTGCCGGATAAAGAAAAATTGGATTCAAGTTTTTCGCACCAGGAAGTCTAGTACAAGTGTTGTTGCACGAAATTGTGTTACTGGTAGTGACTACATTTGCAAAGTGATTATTAAAAGCATTGCTTATAGCGGTAGTTTTAACCATAATGGTGAGTGTTTTGGCAGGCAAAGTGTTTTGGGGGGCCATTGATAATTCCTGGAACATTGCTATCCATCTTTCCTTTTTTGAGGGCTTCATCAATAACTTTCCACGTCGCCTTACTGTCGTTATTAGCTTGTGCTATTTTTGAGCTGAAATAGCCATGCTTCAAAATTTCCAAAAGTTTATTAAGGTGGTTGTTGTATCGCTTGTACCTTGCTTCGAGATTGACGTTATGCGGTTGACACTAACTTTTTTATACATGTTGTTCTTGTGATTAATGGAGCGCAAAAGAGCAGCGGTTATCCATGGTTCGCATTTGAAATTGGTTCTTGTAAAAGTGATCACGGTCTCTTCAACCGTCATGTGTGTTTGCAAAATGTTAATGAATGCATTATATTTTTCCTCGGTTGATCCTGCTGAATACATTTCTTGCCAGTTTCCTCTTGCCAAAGAGTGGAAAATATGTGTTTTTGTTATAAATTATGCGTGTTACTAGTTTCCGTTGTTTGGTTAGTTAGATCTGATATTACAAACACTGGCAGATGATCAGTAATGTCACATGAAATGGTGCATGTTACAAAGATTGGTGATGGATGGTTCGTTATAGTGTGGTCAGGTATACTTTGTTGCAAGCTTTTTATACGAGTGGCAGATCTAATTAATTGCAGCAGACCTTCGCGAGTGAGTAAGTCAGCATAAGAATAATTAGTGGAGTCCTTTTGAGCGACGTCAATATTGATATCGCCCAGTAAAATTACGTGATTGTTCGGTTCAATGTACATATCCAGTAGATTTCCAAGGTCTTGAAAAAAGTGTTCGGTTTTGTTAAGCAGTGACCTTTATATAACACCTATCAATGTTTTTTTAGTTTTGTGTGGCAGTAAGTCATATAATTCTGAGAAGCCCATAGGTATCCATGTAACTAATGAAGAATGCACTGGACCTCTTATTATGACACATTTGTGAAAAATTTTTCTGCCTCCTGCAATGATTGCTTATGTCCTACTTGCCAGAATGATTGCGTAGTCGTTACTCCAGTGATTGTTCATGTGGCTGGTGTTGCAAAAATACTTTACTTGCTGAAACACAACACTCATATCCTGGTTCTCAAAATTATGAAGAAAATACCAGTGCTGTTCTAATATTCTAACAAAGCTTTTTCAGCAGTCAATGAAGACATCTCCACTGCCCTACACTGCACACTACACTACACAGCATGAATTTAAAAATACACTTCAAAGTGAAACTCAGCTTAATTTTTGTAATCTTTATTACTCATTAATTACATCACACTCTTAATGCAATCATCGTTCACAGATTGACTTGTTTTAGAATTTGGTAACGCTTTTGATAAGGTCTTTCATAAACATTTACTTTAAAATTAAGTTATCTGGACCTTGGCATTAACATCTTTCAGTGCATTGGATGCTTCCTATAAAACTGCACTCACTTGGTAACTACAAATGGCAATTACTCCCCACTTTGAAGGATGACTTATGGTACTCAGGTAGGACCAGTTTGTTCCTCATTTATACCAACAACCTCTCTTCCTTGCAAACACCTAACATTTACTCATCATTTGCTGATAATGGTGTTATCATTCCTGAAATAACTAATGCACATGATTTCAACCACCTGCCATAATTACTGTAGCTAACTGGTGTGAACATTGCTAAATGAAAGTAGGTGTTAGTGAAAGCATGCATGTGTCCTGAATAACAAACATAATGCATAAATATTACTTAAGTAATTGTTCCTTGGAACTTGTCAGGTATTTTAAATACGTGGGTGCATAGGTAGGCGAATTCACTCATGAGCCGATTCACTCCAGACTCAGACTCAGATCAAGCCGTGAGTCTGAGTCTGAGAGAGTAATACTTTGGTGAGTTTTAGCCCGAGTGAGCTCAGGTCAGAAAAATTTTGGTGAGTCTGAGTCCGAGTAAGTCCGAAGCGCAAGATATATTTCTTGAGTGAGCCTGTATGAGTTCCACTTTTTTTTGCCGACCTATGGCCCCTATCTACTCATTTTCAGCATTACTATCAGCCTTAGGATTCACGCTTATACTCATGTCTACCCACATGTATTTCAAAGCAGTGTCGTTCATACACCATTTCAATATTTCTTGATCAGAGGCACGAATTACGTAGGAGGGTGCTTTGACCCCCCCCCCCCCGCCAACTCTTCCAGGGAAGTTCTTGATAAATATATTGTTCATTGCCATCTCTTTCAAGAAAAATGACCTGACTTGTTTGCGAGCACTCATAACTCGTATTCAAAGGTATTATATCAAAAGGCACCAAGAAAAAAATTGAAGAACCCTTTGTGAATTTCAAAAAGTCTTCGGCGAAAGCCTGTGGCCATTTGAATGACTGTGCCATGTCTTTTTCTCTTTTTTTGTTTTTTTTTACACTCTATATGCAATCATGTGATTGATGAGAGAGTGAACGTAAGAGGAAGAGGCCACAGCTGGCACTGTTCCAGGGCACGGACGGACGGCAGACGGACACCCCCGAGTATGAGAGGCTTTCGCCTCAAAACACCGATTACGTGAGATATTTGTTTTAAAGAGCATTGACACCATGGTCGAAACACCTAATCCTAGGCTAACAGACTCATGAGTCGGCTTACTCGGACTCACTCAGACTCACATATCGAGCCTTGAGTCTGAGTGTGAGTGAATGTTTCGCTGAGTTTGAGTCCGAATGAGTCCGGTTGAAGAAAATTTTCGTGAGTATGAGTCCGAGTGAGTCCGGTTCAGGAAAATTTTGGTGAGTCTGAGTCTGAGTGAGCCCTAAGCACAAAATATGTTTCATGAATGAGTCTTAGTGAGCTCCACAAGCTTTGCCGACCTATGCCTGGGTGTGCAGCTGTCTGTTAACTTATTCTGGAACACCCCTACTGGCTACAAAATTAGCAATGCTAACCACGTGCTTGGCTTGTGTTATGAATTTTGACCATTCCATCCTTAAAAATACTTCTTGCTGTCCTTGCATGACCAAACAAAACTATGCCCATGTATGTTACCTTAACATGTTTTGTAAACAAATTTGTCCAGTGCCTACAAACAAGCCTTACAAATATGCCTTTTGCCCTGCTCGACACTTTAGTGGTCTCACTCAATGTACCATAAGGGCATGGGGACCTTAAGATAAACCTTATGAGTCTACAAGTGACTTGGTTCAAGACCGACTGAACAATGACAGTTGATTCAAGGTGATATGATACTGTGGTAGATGAATGAGTTAGTTGAGGAGTGTTGGATAATCGTATACCTAACTTGTCAAAAACAACCAAACATGCAAACTTATAATGAGGAAATAGGGACGTCAGTGCGACATTTGTTTCTGTAGCAGACTCACTTGCGGTTCAATTGTAGTTATAGAAGACGAAAATTTAATTGTGTCATAAAATGCATCATAATTAGGTGCAGTGCATTCTTCATTAGTTACACGGATACCTATGGGTTTTCCAGAATATATGTTCCTCCCTTAGAAGTTGATCGTAGTCCAAAATTTCTTAACAAGAAATGTTCAACGAAACTTAGATTTGGAGTTCTTTAGTGACATTACATACGTGCCAAATGCATACTTATAAACAGTTGAAAAGTGTCTTGTGGAGTAATACAGGCATTTTTTACCGTTAGATAGCCACTTCAGATGGGCCCTGTACTTAAAAGCACCAGAATTTGAGATAATGAAGCAAGATATTGAATGTAACTTTTCGTTACTTCTGGAACTTCAGGAGTGAAATGTCTCAATTCTGCTGGAGCAAACAATTTCCAATATTCAGTGTAGAAACATGTATTTAGTTTCCTATATATGGCAGTAAAGTTTATTTTTTTAATTATATATGTGCGATTTCTTTATAGTTTTGTCTGCTTTGGAGGTTGAAATATTTGAGAAGCAGCCCAAAGGTACTGTCCTTGGGCTGCTCCTCTTTCACACATATATTAAAGACGTTCCACTTAACGTGTCATCCAATATACACCTTTTGCAGATAATGGTGTTTTGCACAATAACAAAATTCATAAGACTTCTCTACATCTCCAGCAAGACCTCCTCCTAATTCAGGCATGGAGCAGCAAATCATGCATGTCCTTCAATGTAAATAAGTTGCTCCCCTGTGTCTTTTCATCACCGTCGTAATGATTGCTACTCCCAACTAAAATCACATTTTAGCTCAATGCAAGGCTTCTAAATATCGAGGTGTGCATGTGTCCAGTGACGTGTCTTGGACCCATCATAATAATGAGTTAACGAATTCCTGCAATTGGTTACCTGGCAATGATCTATGCCAAAACTTGTCTTCAGCATCAAGGTCAAGGTTGGGTGTACACATGCAGCATTGATACACTTGTCGGTTGTATTACTAGCTGTGATAATGAAAAAAACACAACACTAGTGTTAGTCCTTAGCTTATGACTAAAGAGAGAGAAGTAGGATTATCGTTCCAGGTTATGTTTGGAAGATTGAAATCACCCAGGAGCGGGATGGGTTACAAAAGAAATCACATATGAACATTGTTTAATACTGTCATATAACTCATTGAAAAATATATAGGTGTTGTGAAGGGGAGAACAAAAGCAGCTGGAACATATATGAACGAATTTTTTATCACTAAGACATACAGATGCCCAGACAGCCTCCAGATCTTTCCTTGAATAGGTAATAAAATACGTATAATTTGGAATTGCCAACAGGGTGCCACTTGCTCTACATGCAGTACAATTGTAGCAAGAAACAGAAAATTGCACGCCACCATTGGATATTTTTGTTGCATGTGCAGTTAAGCACATTAGAGTAAGCACAATTATTTTCACAAAGCATGCTTCAATTGCAGACAATAACAAATGTTATTGTTACAGAGACGCTTAAGTCTCACATTGGAGTCTGCAAAACTGAAACTCAAGAAAATGAAGAAAAAGAGCCAATGCCCCTCTTTTCCTGCGCCGAAGGATGTGGTGAAATGGAGCATGCATGCACAACACCATCATTATGTCGCTCAATTAAGTTCATAAATTTAATCAGAAGCAGCAGGACACAAGTTAAAAAATAGCACTTGGCAACAGGAAGATGGTCGGCTCGGGTCGCAGTTACTCTGCCAGGCAAGCACAGAAGCAGACAAAATGGACATCAATCAACCTTTTTGAAATGGTGTCGGTCATTTTAGCATCAATTCAATAAAGTATTACGCTTTTCATGTTCCACTCTAACAGACATATGAAACACATGTGAATTTGTGCACATATAATATTGTTTTTGCAGTTATCATTTAATTGTGCTGACATGAAGATTTCGTTGCGTAGGATTATTTGCAGCCACACGGAGAAACAGTGGCCGGCTGTTATGAGGGCATTGGAGGGGTTTAAATGCAGAGCCAGTTGTACAGTCTCCTGTTCAGCGCTGACATATCATGGCATGTTGTAAGAAAAGAATGGGAGATACTTGGCAGCTCTTACTGAATGCTACCGATTTGCCTTGTGTGATATATGTGTAGCAATAAAAAAATCCTAGCTGATACGGATGCCTTATGCTTGAATTAACTAACTGATATAAGACTGTTCACGGATGACTGTGTGCTATTCACTCGTGTAGAAAGTGTCGCTGACCAGTTCTTGCTTAATGATGCTTTTTGTGCAGCTGACAAATGGTGTGAAAAATGGGGCGCATGAAAATCAATTTCGACAAAACTACCTGTACATCAACATCAAATAAGAAAGAGCCACTGGCATTAACGTATAAATTAAAATTAAGAAGTTAAGCGATTAGGTCAGATAAAATATCTGGGTGTTACAATTACTTCGAATCTAACCTGGAACAAGCATACTGAAAATATTTGTGGTCCGGCTAAATGTAAGCTGGGTGTTCTAAGGCAAAAGTTAGAAGATGCCATGCCTGAAACAACGCTGATGGCTTATAAAACAGCAGTTTGCCCAACCCTAGAGTATGCCGTATATACTGGGATCCACGCAGTCAAAAGCTAGTCGATCAGCTAGAACGTATCCAACAAATAACCACCAGGTTTATTTATTTCTAATACCAGAGGACGCAGTCAGTGACCACATTACTTGAAAGAGCTAACCTTTGGAAGTTGTCTACACAAAGAGAAATCGCATGCTTGACGTTCCTGTACCAACTGTATAATAAAAACACTAAACGTGAATCCTACCTTGTACTTGCACCCTCCAGCCAGAGTGTCACCGCGTGTAAATCATCCATATGTAGTTTTACCCTGTACTACAAGAATTGATGTCAGAGGCGTAGCCAAGGAGGGGGTTCCGAAATTTTCAGATTTGCTTGCGTATACATACACACAAACGTACAAACGCACGCACGAACATTCATAAATTATGGTTGAACCCCCCCCCCTCCAAAAAAAAGAATTCCTGGCTTCGCCCCTGATTGATGTATTCAAGTCTTCCTTTCTACCTCGTACAATTATCAAATGAAACAATTAAGCTTGATCCAAGTGGATTTGTTGATTGTCAATCAGCTGAAGTTTTTCAGCGACATTTATAGCTTTGTACATAATAAAGTATAATGTCATCTCACCCTTGTAACAGCCCACGAGGGCTTACAGTACTGTAAATTAAAACTAAATAAATATATATATATATATATATATATATATAGAGAGAGAGAGAGAGAGATAGAGAGAGAGAGTCAAACACCTTTATAAGTGACACGGATGTAAGAGACAAATGGGTATAAGAGACACCAGTGTGCTTACATTGAAATAGGGTTTGATAAGAAAAAGAAAATGCATACGTACCCTGCTTATAAGAGACACCTCATATAAGAGACAAAAATTGCTACCCGGTGCATGTCCCTTATAAAGGGGTTCAACTGTATATATATACATACACACACACGCACACACACGCTTATATACATGCATTCACACCACAGCACCAGTTTTGTGTTTTATTCGTCAAATCTATATTCCATTCTTGCACTGTTCATGGAAGTATTTATAATGTCCTCACAGGGACCTCCACAGTAAAACTTAATTATGCGGATGTAAGTATATCAGGCAGTCCTGCAGTAGCACACCTTACATGACAAGGACATTTTGGTCATTTGAGGAGACCCTGAGGATGTTTTGTGTTTTTGTCTGAGGAGGTTCCTAAGGGGTGTTGGCCCATGCATGGATATCCATACTTCAAGCAGCCTTACTTTATGTCCAAAGGATCACGTGATCGCAGTATGAGTTGATGATTGGGCCTTTTCAGAGGAACTCTGCACCTTTTCATAAATCGCAGTGCCATGACTTCCTATAGCGAACAGGCGCAAGGCACTATATGGGAGAATGGAGCGCTGGCCTCTCGAATCACCTGACACCGGGCACAGAAATCTTTGTTTGCACAGCACATGCTGCATGTGTTCTACACACACTATTCTTTGTTCCCACTGCTTCATATATGCAACTTAATAAACAAGTGGATCGTGCTAGTTGGTACAGATCCATCTTCGTAGAAAGTGCAAAACTACACACAGGGACAGCGAGAAAGAAAGACACTACACAAGTGCTTAACTTCAACTAAGCGTTTATTTGGAAAAGCGAACACATATACTAGAGGTAAAAGAATGAAAACAAAAACAAATAAAGAATCCTACGTGTCATGCCAGTCATCACTCATCCATTATACTGCCTAATACACAATCCAGAAAGTGAAGTTCTTTCTGTGTAAGCTAGACGTCACACCATGACGCCACATAATGTGACATAACGTGATTACGTATTCACACAACAAAATTGTGCTGGAATAATACATTGATTGACAAAAATAAGATATTTTTCACTTTCCAGTCATCTTAGGGGAATCTATAAGGGACCCTGTGAGTTTTTTGAAGGGACACTGAAGAGAAAAACAATTTTTCTTATATTAGTACATTATAATTTCACAATATCGAAAACACCACTCTTACCGCAAGAAGACGCTTGTTAAAGCTTTGTATCCCAGTGCCCACACATCTGGACAAAACAAACCAATGCAGTGGGATCAGGCTAGCCAACACATTGCATTAAAAACTGATTTAAAATCTTATTGGTATTACTTCAGCAGCTTGTAATGCCTTTCTTTCTCGCTGTCCCGGTGTGTAGTTTTGCGCTTCTTACGAAGATGGATCATATATGCAGCTTTAAATAATTTTGAAGCAAAGCTTGTATTGGTGCACAAGTGTAGAATATGTCGGCATTGGACGTACAAAAAAAACGATCATCATGAAGGCAGTGCATGAGCACTTATTCTTCTCTTGTGCATGCCCATGAAGATGAGAACATAACTGAGCCATACGAATCTAGATTGGTTTCTACACCAAACAAAGAAGGAAAGATAAAAAAGTATAGAATAGTAACGATAGAAAAAAAGAAAAACGCATGCACTGAAAAAGAGAGAGAAAAATATAACGAACGAGAGAGAAGGGGAGATGAGAGATAAAGGGAGGGGAAAGAGAGATAGAGGGGTAGGGAAGAAAGAGGCACGCGCACACCAAGCTCTAACAGACTGCATGTGCAAAGACTGTATAGGCGGAGTTACGGAGATTTGTCGCAAGCTGTAATTGCTTTCTCTTCTCTCGTCCTGACGATCGAGCGCGCTGGAAGCTACGCAGGTAGGGCCTCCTGCGGCGGCCGACTTAACTATACAGATCACGATGCTCAAATCAGCCAATATATGGTCGTGAACTTGGGTATATGGCGCGGTCATTTGGGTATATGGCATCCTCTCACCTCTAGCTCTCTCTCCCAATCCCAATATTCTTGCTCCTTTTTTTTCTCTTTTTTTCTTTTTGACTGTTTCTTTCTATCTCTTGCTCTCTCTCTCTGTTTCTTTCTTAAGTTCTTTTTATCTTTTTCTCTCTTCCCTCTTTCTCTCTCTGTAGTCTTCCTCTCTCCTTCTATCTTTTTCTCTTCCCTTTCTATCTATATTTCTCTCTCTTTCCCTTCTTTTTCTATTTCATACTATTTCCATCACTCTCTCTATATATACCTGTCCTCGTTCTCCCTTCCTCCTTTCCTTTCTCCTTACACTCACATTTCTATATACTTCTCATCCTCTCTTCCCTTTCCCACCCCCCTTGCCATACTATTGCCACGCGAGTTTCTTATTTTCACTTTTCTCTATTCGGTTTTCGCCCTCAAAGACTGTCAGCAGTGCTTAGCGCAAACCGCACCTCATTGTTCTAGAAGCTTCGTGATTATTGTAGATCGTTTTGTTAAGATTGAGCGCAAGACGCGAACACTCGAGCTTATTCCAGAGCTTGCGCGACAACCAGTGATAAGAATGGAATATTCTATGGCACACGTATAAATGCCGACGCGCTTCACTGGTAGTCAGTTGATCGACGGCCGACGCTCTGTTCGCCGCTATCAGTGCCAGTGTGTATTGCTGCAATCTGACTTTCTTTTACCGGCCACAAGTTCTGCCAAATAAACAGTTTCATCTTCAACATACCGAGTGCTGCTTTCGTCAACGTCACGACCATGTGACACTATACTGTACAAGGCTACGTTATGCTCTGCTAACATCAATGGATAGCTGAGTGGTGACAACACTTGCCTTGCGATCATTGGTCCGCAGGTTTGAATCTCGCCTCACCAAGAAACTTTTTCGCCGAGAATTTCTCTCTACTTCTTTCTTTCTAGCTCTCTGTTTCTCTTTTTCTTTCTCTCTATACTCGTTCTCCCACCCATCAGAACTATGGCATGCTGTGCCAGATAAATTGGCGCACCTGTTATGGGAGTGAAGCTGAAGAGCAAGAAGACGACGAAGACAGCGTGTGCTGGTTCATGATGATAATTTTCTATCTACGACATATGGCACACCTCAAGCATAACAAACCAGCAAATACTTTACTATGCCCTTGCCAAAGGCGAGGACATATTAACATATCCTCTTGACCTATCAGCATAGTAAATTATCTAGTATAACTGATCTGCACAGTAATATAGTACCTGCAATATAGTAAAATACTTTATTAAGTACTTTCCATAGTAAAGTGCATAGTAAAGTATATAAACTTTACTATGCCCTCACCTTTGGCCAGGGCATGCATAGTAAAGTTTATGCCACGCTGTGATAACTGTATCAGTTGGAGTGGCGACTGTGTAGAGAGGTACCGGGAAGGTATGTATAAATGTTCTAAATAAAACAGTTTTGAATTTCACTGTGGTTCTATTTTTACAACCAATTGGACTTTGAAAAAAAAAGGTAGCCCTCGTACTTAAGGTTAAAAGGCCCATAGTTTTGATGAATTAGCAGTGCAGTCTACATGGAGCCACAGAGTATGTTGTATGTATGTTATATGTTGTGCTTACTGGTTTGCGTGTACCGCTAGCTATCTCTTTTTTATTTGCATAAAGGGGAAGCAAAATATGTGTGTTCATCTGCTTTTTTAAGGTCCCAGATTTTTATGATCCCAGATTTTTAAGGTCTCATGAAGAGGCTGTATTGACAAAATGGTGGCAGAAAATATGGTACAAAAATATGGCACAAACACAGAAAATAATGGTGCAAGAAAAAGAAACAAAAACTGCAAATGCAAAATGTCCTGAAACAGCACTGCTGCAACCAAAGCTGTGTCTGAGAACACAAGGTGCCCAACCAAATGGGGAGAGTCAGGATGGGTGGCGACGTGGCGCATGATGCGCCACTCGCACACCATTTCTTGTTCACTTGGTATGAACAAAAATTGTCATAGAAGGCTAAGAATGCATGACGTAATGATTGAATGTTAACTTTTACAGCCTATACCAAATTACATTAGTGTGATGTTGGAATCCCTAGGTCCCTTGTTAGATTAACAAACGTCATGGCTTTGACATTTACATCTCTTAAGGGGACCGACAATTAACTGGCCAGAACGTGTATATGGACCCTTGTGTATCTGGAAAGACCCAGAATTATAGTGATAGAATCGAGCCCCCTTTTGCAATTTGAGTAAAATAAGTATTTTTAAATGGAGATTGAAAATCGCAGCAGCCACACCATGGCGCTGCTTGGTGGTGAAGCCTTAGTACCGAGTTTTGGAGTCATTAAATTGCTGTATGTTGCCTGCTGCTGCTCAGACAACCATTACTCGGGCTTAAAATTACAGTCGGTACATAAAAACGCGTCCTCATTTTATTCTTTGCTTATTATGCAGTAAAAGGAGTTGACACTGAGAAGTGGCCCTAGAATATAGAAATTGTACCAGCATTTAAAACTCTTGGTGTTTGGTTTACGGAAAAGCTGCTATGGGATGTGCATATCAATCACGTGTGTTTAGCTGTATCGCGTTTTGTTGGTCTATTATACCGCAATAGTTACTTTCCTCCAACTAATATCAAATTGATGCTCTTCAAATCTTTGTTTATGTCATAAGTGAATTATTGTCAACTTGTATGGGGCCATGGCACGCATACAGCCTTAAAAAGGCTCCATGTTCTACAGAAAAAGGCTTTACGCATCGTGTACAACTTAGCCAGAGATCATCCTTCCGCACAACTTTTCCAAGCTGCCGATATCCCAACGGTTTTCAAAACTTATAACTTACGCCTTGTTCTTCGCTATAAATATGAAATAAAGAATAATATTTCAATGCTGGCCGAGATAACTGGCAGAGTTATCTGAATATTCTTCTTCGTATCCCTTACGGTACGTGAAAAAGTTTGAAACAAGAACACCACGCACAAACTACGGGGCCCAGATGCTAAGAATAACTCTGCCCTCTGTTTTAAACCTTTTATCGCAAAATGGTTTTTATATTTCATCATGCAGGCCTGCGCTGCATGCTTTCTTCGTGAGATAACTAAAATGTCAGTTTTGAGCTTTATTATTTTTATTATTTTTTTATGTAGTAGTTTTTCTTTTTCTTCCCTGAATTGCATGTACGTGGAGTGTTCTTTCGGTGTCTATGTGTAAGAATAATGTATGCTTTTTTGTGCTTTTACTTGCGTACGCCAGTTTCTCTATACTGTCACTGCTTGCTGAACTGTAACCGGCTGGGAAGCCTAGTCAAGCTCACAGGAGCTTTTTCTTCCCATGCCCTCTACTTGCTGAAGTGGAAAATAAAATGATTGATTGATTGATTGATTGACTGATAGCTTCCTTCACGAAAACTGAAAACCTCATTTAACCATTGTGCATGCATATGGTGACGTCTCTCAGGTGTTTCGCGCATCTGCTCTGTCATGGCAGAATCTGGTGCTAATACACCCATTGGCTATCGGCCACTGTTTCAGCATGTGATGCATATAAGACTCCATTGGTAACAAATTTTGACATAAAATGTTTCATCGCATTTTCCCTGTTGTCGGTATGATTTCTGTCGAAATAAAAAAAAACAGGTACATTAAAAGCCAGTTGTCGGACCCACGAAGCTACGACTAAGGACTCCTAGAAATTTTAAAAGCAGAAGTACAGCATCAGTAGGAAATAGTCAGGCCCTTTGAAACTGTCAGAACTCTTAAAAAAGGGCAAGTGATCCTTGTATAGCTGATAAAATCACTTTCCTAGAGTAAAGTAGCCAGCTGCACTACATAAGCTCTCATGTTTTGTGCTTATAATCTGCCAGCAGGGATAAAAGCAATCACACTTTTACACAAATTTTCTGTTTTTTTTGGTGCACTTAACATTTCGAAACATTAGTAAAGCATGTATTAAAAAATATTCAGTTTTACGAATAATGGCTTCGGAATCGAATACTACAATATTCTATTCGGTATGTTAAATCATTGAATATTTGCACACCCTTATTACATTTGTTGTGTCGGAATTTTCCTGGTGTGTATAATGCGCCATGTTGGTTTTACATGTTTCCTAGAGAAGGCTTCTGTGCCATGATCATAAAATATTTTAACAAGGCCTTCATAAAAAGCTCTTCTTATCCTACATTTTTTTTGCAAAGTAATTGTATGGTTCACATACAGTATGCACGTTTGACAAGTATGTAGTTGTGTAGGTAGGTGATTAATATATTGACAAATCTGGCCTATGATCACTGGGAGGGTGGAAGGGGGGGTTTTTTAGGAGTGGACTTACAGACTTTGTGGACAGACAAATCTGGCTTATTGTTGCATGAGTGGCTGAGCACAGTTGAGATTAAATATGAGATAAGGATTCCAGGCAGGGGTTATGATAGTATGGCATGTGAACTGTTGGAAGCATTTCATGCTGGGAAAGAAGTGACGTGTGTATTGGTGACACATCCGTTAAAACTTAGAAAGCCAGAAAAGTTTCTTGAGCATTATCTTGTGATGTTTCTTGACACTAGATGAATGTTTCTGTTTCCTTACATATCTGCTGGCAAAGCCACAAAAAAAAGAGCGATGGAAGCTAACACATGTCCTGTGTCTTATGTGAGTGTCACTTCTCCACTTTATTACCTCCCTGAAGCTACGCACCATCTTGCCGAGTTATAAGCTTTGTTAAGCTATTTATTCTATGTGGCATCGTTGACTCAAGATGACCACAGGGTATATGCTAAAGCTCCTGTAAGATCACAGCCTGAAGATAACAACCTGTTTACCTTTGTTAGGGCAAAAAGTGCTGACATTTAAGATGTCACTGTTTGCATATGTTGTAAGTGCTTCAGTGGAGTCTTGTGAGCTTAAAATGTGGTGCTCCCACAAAGAACTTTTTTCTTTCTGTACAGTGACCAACCTGGAAAACTATTCAGATGATAGGTAACAGAGATCACAGTTAGGCAAAATGATGTGGTGCCTGACACTATAAGTGATGCAAGAGTACCTACTTATATTACCATTGTTTACAAGTGGAATATTATATTCAACATGAACCTCAGCTTGATTTGCCGTGGTGTTCCTGTGGGTGTACCTTCTTACGACTGTGGCAGCATTGCCAGAACTAATGTCTCTGTCAAAATCTTGTGCAGGTGTATGGCACAAGCAGGTCACTATTTCCATCTATGATTCTACAGTGTCCGACAGCTCGTGTGGAGTACACATCACGATGGCTGGAGCCATGCTCAGCCATCCCTGTTTGGCACCAGCTAGACTGTGATAAGCTGCATACTTTTGCTTGCAGCAAATTGTGGGAAGAAGAAAAGGACACCACGCAAGGAAAGATTTTTAAGTAGATGTAGGGGCTTGCGGTGAAAGAATTCTGAAAAGGTCTGATGTGCCATCTTGCGATAGAGAAGCAAGATTTGTACCTAGTCTGTCTCATGTTAGTAGGAGTCTGCTAAACATTGGCTGTACAAGTCTGTGGCTAGGGAAGGATGATGGCCAGAAGGTGCCCTCTTGAAATGTTAACCTGCACCCTTCTCCCACCCCTTCTTGGTGCACTGGAAGTTTTTGCCCTATAGGTACTAGTTACTTCAGTGGGTGCTCCTGAAGGGCTTGAGATTGATCCCACTCTTACCACCTGCTTTACCCAAGGGCCAAACCTGGTGCTGGTACTTGTTTGCTCAGTAGCAATTTTTAATAGAAAAAGAGGCTTCAAGGATTACACAAACAAAGCTAGAGCATCAAAAGATTACCGTGATATCCTGTACACCGACCTCCCTTATACAATTCACTAAAGCAGGGGTCTCAAACTCGCCTGACCCAGCGGGCCGCACACACTACCCGGAGTACCGCAAGGGCCGGGGTAATCTGAAGCGGAGGGCCGGGGGGGGAGGGGGGGGAGGGGGGAGGGGGGGGGCTTGAACAAGATGACAGCTAACATTGCCATTTGAAACAGGGTCTTTCCCACATGCCATATATCGCTGATTTTTTAAGCGTTTTAGGGTCAGGATTCGAGACACACCTACACCGATTGGCAGAATGATTGATACCCATGCCGATTCTGAAATGTAGAGTTCTCTGGTTTTGGTGGTTAAGTCAGGGGGGATTTAATGGATTGCAACACGGAAAGAATATCTCAGACCACACACATCTGTGTGGCCCATGAACGTACTTATTAAGAAAATGAAAAAAAAATAAATGGGTGACGAAGGCAGTCATGTGCAGGCCGCGGGCCACACGCAAGGTGTTCGCGGGCCGCATGCGGCCCGCGGGCCGCGTGTTTGAGATCCCTGCACTAAAGAGTCCCAAATTACCTCTATGGTGTGTCTGATTAAGCCGTAAGAAAGCATGCAGTTCCTTGATGTTATTTTTTTAATCAGTAAATTAACCTTAGAAAAACCGTATCGTCGTCAGTGGTGCTTGATACTGAGTGCATGAAACGAGTTATTATTAACTGCAATGATGCCACTAGAAGCTTCAGCAAAAGTAAGTTCACCCTGCTGGAAAGCTTATTCTGCCATAAGACTGTCCAGGTATTATTACCAACATATTTTCAATAATTTCATGACTTCTAATTCCACCATTCACAAAATCCTACCTCATCCATACCGTGCTGTGAACCCAATAATTATTGACCTATGAGGTGTTACTAAAAGTGACCAGCTCATTTAAGATACCTGCTAGCCCCGTGCTAGCGGCTTTATTAAGTACTGCTGTGTACTCATCCCTTAAAGTAATTTTCAGCATCCCCTTGATAGCCATCTTCTTAAGACTTGATGATCAGGAATGCGATGCATCTCCACATGCGATGAAAGGCACTTGCCTAATTACCACCCCATCTTGCCAACAAGCAGCCCATGTAAGATACATGAACACGTGCTATCATCTCGGGTCACCACAAGTTTGCTGAAACCACCTTGCTCTTAGTTCTGGCACAGCATGGTTTGCAGAAATCAATTTCTCGCAAAGCTCAACTTGCTTCATTGACAAATTGGACGTATAATTTTCTACTATTCTTCAATAGCTATTTTCCTTGCTTACTCGAAAGAACTCGATAAAGTGAACCATGAGCTACTACTTTTCAAAGAAAGTTAATGAAATATGGTTGGGCATTTTCTGTACCTATCAATGTGGAGCATATATGTGATGGCAAGAAATCTGGAGTACCACTGGAGTCTGTCATAGGTATTTTGTATATCTTTGAATGGGCAATGCTCAAACTTTGAATTAGTTCTGCAATAAACTAGAACTTTTGCTTGTCACAAAATGTTTTTTACAAGGTAAATTGATATGGGCTCGTTACAAAGGCTGAAGTTGGTGATGCTGTTCACCGCAACGCCACTAATGAGACAGGGAACGGCAGTGTATAAATAAGGCCCACACACGAGGCCTAATAACCGTGCTAAATTTCCATTTTACACACACACGCCCACTACGTATGCTTTACCGCAATACACTGCGTTCACTTCGCCGCATAACACTGCTGTGTTGAGGCAATGTCATCTTTTAGAAAGACTTTTTTAGAGTTTGGCTATTTAGCTATACAATGCTCCCAGCAATAAACTTGCCATTTTATTCCTTTTTTATTTTTATACACCTACCTAAACAGACACCGCTAAGAAAACCGATTGTCAGCATCGGTGACAGCATAAGCTACTTGAACAATGACGTCGGGTGAACGCTTGTTCATATCCCGTCGCTTCCACCTTGCGCTTTTCGTATCTGTCTCGCACAGTTACGCAAGACGGAGTTTAAATAAAAGTGTTGGTTCAAGTAATTCGCGCAAATGACAGTCCAACTGTAAGCGATCGATCCACGCAACACACGGACTTAGCACACGTCCACGTACGCCACAATACTACAGTTGTTCGTCAAACAGGCATTCACAAATCGCATAACACTTCGCCTTTATTTCACGCTCGTACAGCTCGTTATCATTGCTTATAGATTTGGCGGCGAACACTTCGGGAGATTGGCGTTAACTACTAAGCACCGCGGAGAAGCTCCCTGCGCTCATCAGCGTCGACTAAACACGGCGACATCGCAGGAACTAACAAAAGCGGCAAGACTTGCACATTAATCACTTTCTTTAACACTCTTACACAATGCGACCACGTCCGCACGGGCAGAGGCGCTTCTTACTAATGCACACAGCTCTCGGTCAAAACCCACATCCACCACGGAGAAATAAACACCACATCAGGCCTAAAATGAACGGCAACCACCATAGAGTTGCTCTCAAGTTAGTGAGAAACTCCATGACCTAAACCGCCTAAAAGACCTTTCAGCATGATTTCAGCCTTTCAGCCAAACGATTGTACCGCCGCCTAATCTATTGCCTAATCATACACTTCAAGCCAAGTCAAGCCGGTTTTAAGGGGCTATATGGGAGAATCCATGGTAGGGTGGCTAGAATGGGGAGGTGTGAAAAGCGGCCGCTCAAACCGGTCCCCAAGTTGCGCCGATGCCGCAAGGGGCGCTGTACGCAGGGGCGCGTGGCGTTGAGCAGACGACCCTGCTTCTGTCCGAGGAATATGCATGGCTCGCGCTATTTTTGCGTGCAGCACTTCGCAGTGTTAATCGTCTTCTTTTTCTTAGCGATGGCACTAATGAAGGGTAGACTTCCTCTCCTCGTTTGAAAAATATGGTTCGCATGCATTGTCACGGTAGCAGGCTGCATACCGAGTAGCACTGCGCGCGCGAAACGCGCCGAATTAATATTGTTCAAAACGGGGCATAGCGCTCCCATGAAACACAAAAGAAGCTACTTCACGTCTAAAAAATGACTTGAACGGCTAGCCGAAAGAGCTAATAGATGTTTGGTCAAGACATTCTGTAGACGTGGACGGCTACCGACGGCTATCCGACCGTCGGATAGCCGTGTTAATGTCCCGCTAGAAGTTGTCTAAACAAAACGTTTTGACAAGACCAAGCTAAGACGATTTTAAGATGTTTTTTAAAGACGTTTTCGGAACTTCGTAGAAACGGCTTTAGAAATATAAAACAAGCTAATGTAACTGCATTTGCAGCACATTTGGGCGGCATCCTGACGGCTACCATAGGAAGTTAGAGATTGAAGGAACTGAAAGAGCTACCGCGAGAGCTCTTTCCTGTTTTTCTCCCACTTCCTATGTCAGGCGTCGTGCACGTGACCAAACAATCAAGCAACATCACTAACATACCTGTTCATCCACGCATGTCCTCACTGCGGCGTCTTTAAGTGTTTCGACGATTTCACTCCCTCATACTTCAGTGTCATGTGCAGCGAAAATTAATGGCTACTTCAGCACATCACATATATCCAATTTTAATATAGAACACATCGGTTTATAATAAATCTGAACACGCAGAGGATTAACACGAACTTCATAAATGACGTTCTGTCTATGGCGCACAAATAATCATGCTTATCAGCAACAACAAATTATCCCATGATGCTGTAAAAGCGGCTTTATTAATTAATAAAGCCCAACCTAATGTGGCACGAAATACGACAGCAGGTGACCGCATAAGGTGAAGCTGATTGCCGCGACAGCAACATAAATTCATGTTCCGCATGGATGCACTCCAGGTCCCGTCAGAGAAACTGCACTGGCTTCCAAATTAGCTGGCGCGGTGACAGGCCCAATGTCTTGTACAAACAGCAGTGAAGAAAAGCTGCATACAAAAAAAGCAAGTAAGCTTTATGATTTACAACAAATAACAGAGTATCAACTTCAAGTCACTCTAAAGGCTGATTTCCAATCACAGATGTGATAAGCTGTCATGTGTTCATAAACGACAATAAATCATAACTGCACTCACAAAGCGATCGAGGAACCTTGCACTTTCTTCGTTAGCGACCGGCCGACATGGTTGTAAGCAAGCGAGCAAGCACTCGCACGCAAACACCCACACATGAGCTTTAAGTGGTAGGTGTTCTCTGCTGTAAGCCGCAGAAGAACAAGGTGACCCGAAATAGGGCGAGTAAGTCCGGCTTACGATTCGCACCGGCGCGTCCCCCCATATATAGTTTTGCGTTCGACGAAGATTCAACCACCAGCAGGGAAATGTCCTATTTTATGTTTTAATTACAAGTTATGCTATAAAGTTCCAGCAGTAAGGACGAAAAGTCAGGCGCACCTAATTTCACTTACCGAGAAAAGTACGTTATCCGAACGTGCGACGTTCCGAGTTGCAACGAAGGTGGCTAGGGCTAGCAGATCCGGCCATTGTTGTAACGAACCATCGGCGAAAACACACAGTAGAGCTTGTTTCACGAAACACTGATGGAATATATGCGGAAAAGTGTGAGCACAGTTACTTGATACCGCATAAGAGACAGTTAATTATCCGTACAGAAATGGTGGAAACGCTTCACAAAACACCAAACGATGACCACCGGCCTGCCAATCGAACCACCACGGACCGTTACCGTTACGGAGGAAGGACAAGTTTGAACATGAGCACCCCGCCGACCGAAGCTGATGCGTACTGCGCGTGCGCGCCAATGCGCGCCTGCGTACGATTTGGCATTTCGGCGCTTCTCGACAAAACGTTCGAAGAATAACTGTAGTAGTCGTGTTGCGCTCGCACTACAGAATGTCTAAAATATGTCTCGTGTAGACGTTATGAAGTTGTTTGGCAAAAAAGGCTCTCGTAGTTGTTAAAAAGGCAAATAAACTGTACGCAAATACATTTGAGGCACGAATCTTGGATTTTCAAAATGTCTATTTTAGGTCTTCTGTAGACCAAGACGTCTATAGTTGTTTGTAGCCGTTTCGAGAAGTCTTTTAGAGGTTTTGTGTTTCGTGGGGCTAATACACACGGACGAGCAAGAGACAACAGGACAAGCGCTTGTCCTGTTGTCTCTTGCTCGTCCGTGTGTATTAGCGCTATGCCCCGTTTTGAATCGTATAACCAACTAGCCCAAAAAGCCACGTTGACGAATTAATATTGCTCGCGGAGTTTCGCGCACGCCGCATTAAAGCACCGAGATTTTTTTTTCCCTTGCGCCCTGCCGTTTTACTAATTGGAATTATGCATCACTGCAACTTATTCGTCATTTTTAGTGGTTATTCACATTGTTAAGGAATGTTACCACTCTTTACAATTACAATTTTTTTTTCAAAAAAGTAAGTTTTCACTTTTGACCTTCTAAAAATGCAGGGAAATTCAGAATTGTGGTTCACAAAAAAGTAAGCCTCTATCTGATTCTGTTTGAAAGTTATGGTCCTTCTGCCACTACACTGACATTGAAAATTACATGTTTGGAAAAATATAATTCTTGATTTTCTCGAAACTTGATTTTCAGTGTGTTTTTGTTGTGAAAAAGCTCATAGCTATTAAAAATAACAATATTTTCCATGAAACTGTCTATGCTTTTTGCTTAGACATTTACCTGTGCAATGAACTAGAAAACGAGGAATAAGTTTTGATGTTTTAAATTTTGATGACTTCAATTCAAATGCGACTTTCTGCAACAAGTCGACGTTTTAGGCTACAATATACCTTATAATAATGATAGCGCAAATATCCTAGCTCATTGCACAGCCTACGTACACAGTTGTAATGCTGCCAAACCATTTTCTGTTTGTATGGTTGGACTGGTAGTTATGACTATTGGCGTGATGGCCATATTATGCGTAATATTGCTAATTAACTTATAGTTACCTTCCGTGCTTTTTACTCAACACTTGTAGAGTCCTTTTAAACTGTCCTCCTAAAGGCAAACACAAAACAATCAATTTTGGGTCAAAATCTGAAAAGATTTCTAAATAGGTGGTAACATACCCAGAAGATTGCCTGCTCTCGTACTTGGACCCATTACTGTTCACTAGCTGCAGGTCAAAACGTCATGTGTACGTTTTATCGGCAGGTTGAAATATTTATTAGTTAAGAAAAACAGATTCGTACACGAAGCAAGTTTATTTGAACTCTGCAATAAAAAAGCTATCTACAAAACACCGGTCTTAGCCCACTTGGCTTTCTTTTCTTCCTTTTTACGTTTGACCCCTTTTAAAAGGAAATTCATCCGAGTTACGCAAAAAAAAAGAAAGAAAACAGCGAACAACAGATCATGTTGTACGCGCCGACGCTCACTTCTGACTGCGCAATACCAACTAGCCCAACGTCGTTCGCTTCGACATGCCTTGCGTCGAAATGTTTCTTGCACTGCACTGAGTTCTCTGTCAGCTGCTTTTCAGCTCTCGGTATTGCACGACCTTACTTCTAAAATAACTCTTTTCATGCCAGTACATAGAACAAGGGTGCCCTGTCTGTCGACGATCAGTACTCAGTCTTGCAGCCAGGAACGAAGCAACAACGTCCAGTTTTCTTCTTCGGTTGATAGAATGTTATCCTCACGCTTCGAAGCTCCATGACCACAGAACAATAAAAACCACGTGAAAGCTGAAAAATACGACGCCGCGCTGCCGAGCGCTAGGCTTCCTACGGGTAATCTGCGACAGCGACGGTTGTCCCAGGCAGCGCCCCGTGCACCAGCGCCCCTGGCGGCATCGGCGCGCAGAGGGACCCTCTCTGGCAAGGGAAACGCGCTGCGCTCAGCACACCTCCCCATCTAGCCACCCTATCATGGGAGAACCCAACGTTTTTCCCACCTAAGCGTTGCTGCCACCGGGTGGCAGCAGACAGTGCCTACAAAACAGCGTCCGCTTCTGCATTGTGGAGACTTGCAGCGCGTTGATCAAATACAAATACGTAACAACTTGACGGTTGTTCACGCTTGTGCTGGGTATACCTGTAAACATGGAGGAAGGAAAAACTCAGGAGAGGCCCTATCGTATTCCAATGCATTGCGAGAAGTGTGGCGGAAGTGACGTCAAATTTATGGGGCAAACAAACCGGTATGGGGCAAACAAAACAGCAGACGCCCCGCGGCGTGCTCTCCGCACTGGTTTGCTTCTGCGCGGATTTGTAGCCCCGGCGTTAACTCAGCGCGTATTGTGCAGTTTGAATGCAGTCAAATGTTTCGAGCACACGTTTATCAGGCTGTTCGTGCGTGGCAGGCCCGAGCGCTGCGTGCTGCAATTCTTCGTGGAGAGTTTTTGTGCAACAGCACAGAAAGTACCGGTATGTGCCGTAATCAAAAACATTGAGCCCCTGCATCATCGTATTCGAACTCACCCGGCAGTGACTTACGCGCTCTGCTGGGCGTAAGACCGGCAGAACGCGTAGCCCGATTTCCCGATTACTGGCCAGCGTTGGCACTACACGATTTTAAGAGCTTGCTTAGTAGCTATTCGGCGCAACGCCAACCTAGTGTTTGACATAACTTCACTTCGAAAAGAGAACACCGCTGTATTGTTTACGCGATCGTGCAAGTAAAGTTTGTAATTCCGCACACAACAACTAGCAACAACTATCAAAATACATACAGCACGTAGTCGGATAACAACAAAAGTTTATTGCCTTTCCGTATGAACGAGACAACGTCTAAAAACGCGATACGATGCCTTCGGCGCACGTTATGTAGGCGCGTCAGACGCCAAAAACAAAAGTTCACGTGTGTTCTGAGTCCACACAATGAGTAAGAACCAACAGAGCGTACAGCCGAGAGAGCTTCGCATGCAGATATAATGAAGCGAACGTACGTACACATGAAAAGTGACACCAGGTACTATTCGTAGTGCACTCGATTTGCACCGAGTATACGCAACAGCTGGGCATTGCGTAGCTTTCGTAAAGAACACACAGAAAGAGCAGCATACGCGAATCGACAGTGCCGCCGTCGCCGCTTCCACGGCGAAGAAAAAAAAAAGGCTGCAAAAGTTTCGCGACTCCCTCAATGCGCGCACAGCACGCATGCGCTCGCTCCCGACGCGGCGGAAATCGCGAAGTGTTTAGCTGCTCCTTCGCTAGGAGGCGATGCGGGTGTTTGCGACTTATTTGCGACGGGCAGGCTTCACGAATATGACGTCAGGGCCTCTCCTTAGTATTCCTTCCTCCATGCCTGTAAAAAACTCCGTTTCACAAGCTGTTGACAGTGCAGCCAAAGGTAGAGCTCTCTCGTCCAATCAGGGCTGTGTGAGCACAGCAAATAGTCCCTCAACTATCTTAGCAATCCAGCACTACTTTGCACACTACAAACGCATAAAGTGACAGTTTGGTTAGGATTGATGTTTTAAAGCGTCCAAAGTGTTTTAATAATTCGTGAAATTAATAGAAAAAGCCTGCATGAACGCGCCTGAGCGGAGGCCTGTTGTGAGGTGGTTATGCGGTTATGCGCCGCTTTTCGGCAACATGGCGTCACCCGAGTTGGTCTTGTGTCTTCAACGCGTCCCACAAACTGTCGCCGGTGGGCCATCCATCGATTGTGCGCGATTTTCCCAAGCTGGCGAAGCAGGGCCCGTATAATGTACTCGTTGAGCAAGACAAGTGCGGCAGTTGGCGTTTTTTACGTTGGAATTCTGGGGAAATCCCTAGTATTTTCTAGGTCTTTTCAGGGGGGAAAATATAGGGGCTTTAGCGTCTTTCTGGCTGAGAGCCACGAAGGGTCCGTATATTCAATTTATTTTTTCCGCGAGCGTGTAAGAAAAGAACTATCCGGCGTAAATTAAAACAAATTTGTTTTATAGGCTTCTAGCGCTGACGTGAATGAAGCGTATGGCATTGTAAATGAAATACTCTCGTATTTTGAGAGTCGTAGCCACATGTTAGTCGCTTTTGCATCCAATCCAAGTCGCTTAGGATGGCGGCTGTGTAAAAAACAGCTGATCGTCTCTGCGAGACCGTTCTGCGTTCTGTGGCATATAAAGCTGCGAGAAGAATGTGATCGCGACTACTGGGGAGTATTTTCGTCGCTGAAGGATATGGCAAGCTGCGAAGAACAAAGAAATCGTGAAATTCTAGCCGTACGGTGAGTAAACAATGCCAAGCATACCGTTATCGCGTTATGTTTACTTCGCGTTTGTTCTTACAGATAACGAAGAAAAAAAGCAAATATGTGCGAACATGGGAAGCCTGCACGTCTGTCGTGTAATATCTGGTAAGCAACACGATTTCTTTTTGAATGCTATCGCGCGTGAGCGAGCGTAGTTACAGCGTAGTGTATGTTGCAGTACATGGAAGTGTGCCGGTCATGTTTCCTTTCCGTTACCGTATGTTTCACACATTTCTGCTGGATTGAACATACCGGAAAAAATGTGTTTGGTGAAATTTTCATCTAACACGCTTCTATTAGTGTTTCATTCACAAAGACTTGACGGAATGGAGTTTAATATGCATAAACGTACTCGTTTAGCATGCTCTGTAACTGTTATGATTGTTTGCTGCGTTCCGGCGAAAGCTTAGGAAGAAAAAAAAATGTTGCACCTTCGAGTGTCGCGCGCGCAAGCCGACCTTTTAATTTGCTTTATGGAGAAGCACCCAAACTTGGCGAGAAACGCAGCAGCTTTCACGTCAAGCATGGGTGCTGCTCGAAAGGTAGCCTTGTGGCAAGAGGTCACCGCCGCGCTCAATGCGCTGGGGTCGGCCATGAAAACGGTAAAGCTCTGGCGCAAATATTGGTCGCGGCTGTGCTACGACAGCCGCAAGCTGGCGAGATAGATAGAAAGGGAGAGGAGGTGAGCTCATTGCTTGCAGCAGACTGGGGGGACGTATTTTAACATTTCTTTATGCCTTTGCAGGAGGACGGGGTAAGAAGGCTCGGAGGCTTCGAGGGCCGGGTCCTGGCGATTCTCAACAGGACGTTCCCCCCCTCCAGATGTGGTTGGCCAGCTCTCCAACGAGTGTGGGAGGCAACTGCGAGTGCTGGAGGAGACTCAGGCCGAGGCACGAGAAGTACGTACAACACAACCATTTGTGAAAGGAGATTGCATTGCCTGTTGGTCTTAGCCACTTACAGCTGCCATAGTTGAGCGTGGCAACCTTACTTGGCATACCTTAGAACTCACAGGATCGTTCATTTCATAGGATATCACAGGATTTTACAGTGAACTCACAGGATCGTTCACTGTAAGGTGTGAAGAGATAACATAGATCGAATGAACAAACACACATATGCCAAATTCCTAAAGTACAGACAGCTTGTAAATATTGACTGGAGTGACAGAGTAGGAAACTTTTTTGTGCTCTGCATGTTACATATACAGCTAAACTACAGTGATAAATTTTGTGCAGCGAGCACGACGTTCATTACATTTGTGTACAAAGGGATAAGTAACGTTCTTACAAAACATAACACTGCATATTAATGGTGATGATCGTGGTGATGGAAAACACAGACGTAAACTGGTCATTGCATGGCACACATTAACATGTTGCGTTTCAGGCACCTTTGCTGTAGAGGTTTCAGCTGGCTGCTTAGCTAGACACGAGACATTTGTGTAGATGCGTGTCTAGAGCACCTCAACAGTCAACAGAGTTTAGAAGGTATGACAAACATATTTAAGCTTCTGCGAACATCTGTTCAAGGAAAAGTCTCTATCTGGAACACGTACTCCGACAGTTACTAGTGGCTGTGTACCTTACAACCAAGCTGGTGTCAAAAATTTGTTTCAGTACTCATGTAATGAGAAAATGCCCAAACACGAGGTAACTGCGATGTTATTTTAAAATGATTGTGTCAAAATTAACAAGAACTGGTTCAGCGTTGCATGTTTGGCTTAAAAGAAACAAGTGAAAAAAAACAGCTGAAACATGATGTCGTGCACTTTCGCTGCACGATACATCAGTGTAGAGTACAAGGTCGGCTTTGTTCTTTTTAATAATGCAGTATTTACCCCCCCCCCCCCGTGATGGATAACTACTTTAATGCATCACATTCTCATGAAACACACAGTATCCAATTGCTTTCCTGTCTGCTCTAACATTCGTGAATGTGCATGCCTGGCAGTTATTGAAAAAGATCCACATGCATGGAATGCACTGTAATCCAGTAAGTGAAATTTTTTATCTCGCAGCATCACCGGGAGCTCATAGAGGAGGTGAGGGGCATGCATTCAGCCCAAGAACGCATCGCTACAGCCCTGGAACGCCTCCTGGGTGCCCTTGTGCCTGGCATTGCTGTGCCCGCCCCGCCATCACAGCCGCCCCCCGTCCCCTCAGCCTTGAATATCTTCTTTTTTTTGTATATATTTCGTGATTTTCATGTTTTTTTTTCGTTTCTTTTTAATTTAACGTTCATTTTTTATTTCTCTTTCAATTTTTTTTCAGTGCACCAGATCAAGTGCACAAATTTGTGTTTAAAGAGACACTGCTCGTGAGTGCAAGCATGTCTTCACAGGTTGCTTTGACCCGCATCAGTCAGCTTTCTGAAATGACGTGCACACCATGTATGACTGTAACAGTGAAAAATGCTAGTAGCGTGGTGTCACTAGGAGCATAAACGGACACGATACAAGTGCTTTCACCTCCTGCACTAAGGAGGTACGTACATGTTCAGACTAGCACGAGCTTTTACATTCTCTTTGTTGAGCCTATGCAACTATGCAAAGCGAAATATTTGTGTTGGCACCACTTATGTGTGCGATTGTCACAACAAAGTCATTTTCTAGTGACACGTGTAACGTTACTTTTTTTTTCGCTGTGTATGCACCAGTTTGCTCTATCCATGCCACTGCAATATGTCCTATATGTTGCGGTGCATGCAAATAAGTTTTTCAGTTTTAGTAACATTTCACAAGTTCGTTTGACGCACGATCAATTTTTTTTTAATTTCTCCTGTTTTCTGTGATAATTTGTTGTGCAGTGCCCTAGGGGAACTTGGGCAAACGATTTGCTTCAATTTTTACAATTTCAGTGTTTAGTGTATACTTTGTTTATTTTTTACAACTTTAGTATTCACTGTACCTCCAGGCGGGTGTGCTACAAAGCATTTTTCGACAGACAGCAAGTACCTGTTGCTTGTGATATTTAATGACCATTTATACCAGAGTGGGTATCCATACCACTACTATTAATGCTTCGCAATCTTGTTTATTGTTGACTTTTGACGTCTTAGTCAGCTATGGAAATAGCCTTGTATGGGTACTGGTGTCTGTTGGTTGTGGTACAACTGTTGGTATTTCAACCAGTGATAGCAGTGCGTTCTAGTCATAGTTATTGTTGGCATTTCTTAAACATATTACTCAACCACACTTGTGCCCTTTTACAGGTACAGGAGCATGTTACTTGTAATATCGAATGTCTGTTGATACAACTGTGGATATTCCAACTAGCGATAATGTCCTAGTAATCGTTGCTGTTGATATCAGTTTGTGATATCCATAGCTTGCTTATGTATTGAGCATGCAGACATGGACAGCTGTAGTGGTAGCATTGTGTAGAGACAACTTAGGCCTGTAACATTACAACATTCAGTGTATGTTCATGACATGTCAAAGCTACATGTTCAAAGGCCAAACTACTGTTATTCAAGGGGACAGGATTTTGAGTGTACTGGCAGAAAATTCGATCACAGTTGTTTTTATCATTAATGTAAAAGCACGACTGCGTTTTGTCTTGCTGCTACAAGTAATCCTTTTCTTATCAGTACTCATTAACATCTTCCTTGTTATTGGTAGTGTATTCTTTGCAATATGCATGAAAGGCGTAAATTATTGCAAATGTATCATTGTAATAAGTTACTATTTCATGTTGTGCAGTAATATTGGACATATCAGAGACCGACTTTGATGTATGCAAAATTTCAACTTCTTTCCGAGGTGTTTGCACATTGTGTAAGGTTAAGGTTGCTACTGCACAGCCCCACAACAGGGCTTCAAAACCATCTGGCGATTTGGCCGTTACAGTTGCTGCAGTTGAGCTGCTAATATATCTGCACTTTCTTATTCATTGATTACCCCACGTTCGATGTTACTGTGCTTGCTTCAGAACAATGTTGTTAATAAACATTACACCACACTTCGACTATGTGCACTTATCAGCAGACAGCATAAGGCATGTTTCATTAGTTTGAATATTGTGACGGGGTCGTGACGTTGAAGAAGGTGGCAGACTGCAGGTTTAAGGCAAAACTTTTTATTTGAGCAAACTTGCACTCTGGAAACAAAAGTCAAACTACACATTTATGGCAGCAAAACGCACTCAACATGCCGCATGGTGTCTTTTGGCGTCACTTGGCCATGCACAGGAGCAGCAGTGAGTACACATTTATGGCAGCGAAACGCACTCGACATGCCACGTGATGTCTTTTGGCGTCGCTTGGCCATGCACAGGAGCAGTACAGCACTTGAGCACTTCTGAGGAAGCAAGATGCACTTCACATGCCAGACGATCTTTTTCGGCGCCACTTGGCCTTTGAAAAGAAACAGTGTGGTGGATGTGCGACAGAAGGTCACTGATCATAGTAGGTGCCCGTTGCCCAGACAGGAAGCGAGAAGACAGGGCGTACTCACAGGCATGGTGCAGATGGCGGTGACAAGAATTGGCGATTGCAGGATGACAGCAGCGACAAAAAATGATACTGGTGTACAGTGTTTACGGTGCTTGGCTGCTGACCCGGATCACACGGGCATGATCGAAGCTGCGGAGGTGGTATTTCGATGGAGGTGGAATTCTAGAGGCCTGTGTAGCATTTAGGTGCACGTTAAGGAACCTCAGGTGTTCGATTTTGCCAAAGACCTCAAGTGAAGTGTGCCTCATAATTAGAGGCCGGATTTTTAGGCACTAAAAAATCGCGTTTTAGGCGCCAAAAACAGGCAGGCAAAACACAGTTTTAGGCCCCCCAAAATCGTAAATATAGGCACAATAAATATTTACAAAAACTAAAATTTTCGAAGAAAGACGTGTGCGACCTGTGTCTACGACAGGAAGCAAACAAATATTATAGTTTATGGTGGCACAAAGGCGTCAGTGGTTCAACTAGCCATGCTATTGTCCGTTTTCCCGCATGGATTCCAGAACACGGTCTCTTCTTTTATTGTCCAGCATTGGTGAGTAAAGTGTCGGCCGTCGAATAAACAAACTCCTGTGTCTCTTTTTTTTCGGCATGGCTGCGAAGGGCAGCCCAGGAGCCTATAGCCAGACCGCTAAAAGGCAAGAAGGGTCTTTTAGCCTCGTATTGGCCGGGTCTAATCGCGCAGGATCAATTTATCCTCTGTCTGTGAACACCTTAAAGGGCCCCTTACCAGGTTGGAGCATTTCGAGCTGGCAAGCGTAATGCATGCACTGAGCGCTAACGATCACTTCTGCCAAGATTTGCAGCGCTACGAGCCCCGGAAAGAGGTGAAATGTCAGACTAAACGCCACTTGTCCTTGATCTCACGGGCGCGCGCACCAATATGGAGGAGGTGACGTACAAGGAATGGTCCTGCGTACGTCAAAGTAGTGCGTGACACTGCGAGAATGATTCGCGGCGACATTTGCAATTTTTGCAATCTGTTGCTTGAATAGAATAATGAAAGCTGTAGAAATATTAAAACAACAAATGGAATATGTGTGTGTTTTTATTTATTTTTTTTTTACTTCGAATCGAGCTCGATGCGAGACTAAGCTTTCATTTGCGTCGGTGTTCTCGCCGTTGCCGCGTCGTGCCGGCGCCAGCCCTGACAACTCTTGGCGTATTTTTGATGCATCGTCCCTTACAGAAGTTACAGCGGTGCGACGCGCTGTGTCGTGGTAAGGATACATCATCCAGCCAGCCTCTCCAAGTGCATAGAAGGATCCATCCCACATAAACAGGCAGTACACCAGAGAGAATGCCGAAACGATACAACACCACTTGTGTGCACGACCTGTCTTGGCATGTCATGCGCACGCCTTGCGTGCGCATGACGTGTTGATGCGTCTGCGCACGCAATCTTCCGGTTCCGAGTTCCTCCGATACCGAAGAAGGCAGGGAAGAAATTTGGCTTGCGAGTGGCAAAGGTTTCAAGCTCACCTACCAGCATCATGCTTTCGCGGCTCGTAATGAATCAGTTAAAAAGTTCTTGCGGTACAAAGCTCTTCATTGGGCACGCAACAACTTCCAGTGTCTAACTAAAATTTCTTTTGTGACCTGGTGAAGCGCCCATTAAGAAGTAAATTACAAACGAAACAAAAGCCAAGTGCACATCTGATTTCTTTTACTTGTACTCTACATTTCGCTGACGGCACTCCATGCATGGTTTCGCATTCGTTCTCCATCTTCCTGCTGCTGCACAGAGGCACCTACTGTTTTCTGCCCCCCACCACACTCAGGTCTTCAAGGAGGGGCTTCAATTTCTTGGGAACACTGGAGTGGAAAACCGGCTGTAAAAGCCGCCCGCCACGTCCTCGGCCACGGACGCCACTCTCCTCTCCTCTTCCCACGATTATTTTCCTCTCCCCATTGCACTGTATACGCTGGGACGTGCTCCCATTTAAGGTTGCAGAAATAACGCATTTTCCTCTCCTCCTCCTCCCCCTGCTCCAACCGCTCGCGCCATGTCAGTGCGGTGGGGGTAAAGTGGCGGGCGCGTCCCATTACACTGCTGCTAGCGGTTGCTTACCGGAAGTTTGTTGAACTAGGGCACTAGGTTGTGGCACCCCATAGAGTTCCGAAACGTCATTTTTGCCCGGTAACATGAATTATGGTATCAAACTGTACTCGAAAGCAAAATTTGAGTGTAAATAGTGCTCATATTGGCGCCGTTCTTGAAAATAGGCATGTATAGGCGCTCATAGACATTTAGGCACAAACCCCAAAAATAGGCATTTATAGGCACTATAAAAACACTATAAAAGCCCTCCTTAACCCCTAATTCGTGCTCATATATCAAAGTGGCACGATAGGAACGCAAGGAAAAAAATAGGCATTTGCCTATAATCCGGTCTCTACTCATAATCATATCGTGATTTCAGCTCACACAACCTCACCAATCATTGTAATTACAAAAACAGTACCAAGCGGTTCATTCCCAGTGAGTTGGCTACATTGTTGCTGCTTCACAATTCCTTGTAACTTTCTGGAAACACCATCAGCTGATCAGATAAGATGTCACACTACTAAACTTGTGGACATGTGTCCCATTACTGCTGACAGCAGCGGTTCTGAGATCACAATGAGGGGAAAATGCAGAAGCATCGGTTTACTAATTTTAGGTGCACGTTAAAGAGCCGCAGATGGTCAAGTTCCTGCAATGCAGCACAAATATTTTAACACCGCGATCGCTGCTGCAGGCGGCGCAGTCGCCTGCGCACCCTTCTTAAGTACTGCAGGTGTTGCTGCCTTGTCGTGCCAAACAACCTGACAAGGCCGTTGCGGACAGCTTGCCCACGCAAGTACATTAAGCGTGATGCCCTCCCCCGCCTAAACCGAGGTTGGGGGTCATCATTGATAGAGCTGCCATGCTCACTGCTCTCGTCGCCGCTGTCATCGCTGAAATCGTCAACATCTATGTCACCTTGTTCAATACAAAGGTTGTGCAACACTGCACATGCAGCAACAATGTTGGAAGAACGTTCCGGCGAGTACTGGAGGGTGCGGTACCGCTGAAGGCAGCGAAAGCGGCTCTTCAGTAGCCCAATACAACGCTCCACTATGCAACGCATTGAAGCATGTGCAGAGTTGAACTTGCCTTCTGCACTATCCCTGTGAGGATGACCTTGCACCGGGACCATAAGCCAAGGCTCGAGGGGGTAGCCGCCGTCACCTGCAGAAATATGAATTGTGTTGTAAATGCTGCTAAAATGACAGGAATCTCTGAAGGTTCGTTGCCCTAAGGTATCCATAATAGAATCTGTAGTACCTGACTAGCCTGGCATAGACCCCGTATTATGCAAGACACTCGACTACTACGATGAGGTTGTCATGACAAAGTGCATCACCTCACGATACTGCAGCAGTTAAGCCACAGCTGAGAGATTGTGCATCGGTAGCATGCGGCGTCATGCCACTTGTCAGTGCTATGAAGTTTTATAAATACCGCGAAGAAATATTTTGATATATAAAACCTATAGCTGGCAGCACACGTAAAACGAAGTAATGGATTTACTTCTCACCGAGAAGGTACTCGCCAGTCGTGTCGATGCGGCCCTCCTCGATACGTTCGCGGACCCACGTTGTGCCCCAGATGTGGCTGTCGTGGTCCGACCCCGGTCTCAGCGGGTCCACGGCGAGGATCCGCATGTCCGCGTCGCAAATCTGGGAAAACCAAGAGCACTATGAGCAATGTCTCACTGCGAAAAAAAAATGCGCACGAGAAAATGGGAACACCGCTACTTACGAACATGACGTTGAGGGCGTAATATCCTTTGCGGCACCAGAATGACGCCTTCTGCTCGCCCCTCGGTGCGACGATAGCGACGAAGCTACCGTCAACGCATCCGATGACGCCGGGTAGAGGTCCAAGCCGAAGGAATCCCTCCTTCACGGCCGCCTTCTCCTCCGGCGTCCTCGGGAAGTGAACCCACTTGTTGCGGGTCCCGGCGTTGACGATTGCTTGAGCCACACGTCGCACACAGTTGCTGACCGCGGGCTGCGTCACCGCTACGGTCTCCTCGCTTCCCACCGACGACTAGAAGGAGCCGGTGGCGAAGAAACGCAGGGCGCACAGTACCTGCCGCTCCACCGAGAGCGCAGTTGGCCGCGAGCCCTTCAGTTCGTCGGCGACTTCGTCGCACAACCACCACACTGTTTCTTTTGTCAGGCGAAAGTGACGCCGAAACTGTTCATCTGGCATGTCAAATGCATCCTCGGCCTCTCTCCTCCGACGTCCATGCCCCTCGTACGCCGCCTCCAAAAAGGCAAACGCCGCGGCGAAGGTCGCTGGCACCGCGCGAACCGCCATGTTTGTTATTCCGTCGAACGACGGGGCCACTCGCTGGCTGTCCCGCCCTTCGGCGGAATCTATTCCGTTTGCATTTGCATATAGAGCTTGTACACGTCAATTTGACGTCACCAAAATTTGGGCTTCCGACACGTCACTTGAGTGACAGGTGAAACGACCAATCACGGGGCGCTAATGGCGGCCAAAACGGAATACGGAATACGGAATACAAGTACATTATACGGGCCCAGATAGCTTTAAACGCTAGCGCTTCGCGTCGAGTGCTGGGAAAGTGCAAGCGTGGATTCACTCACCAAGAGGACGGAAAGCCTACCCAGGTGAGCGAGCGAACGCTCTATCGGTGGAAAGCGCTGGCGGAGAACGCGGGCAGAGTCCTACCGCCGAACAAGCGTTCTTATTCGAAAGGCCATGATCGGGCGAAGAAGCTGGATGATTTTGACCTGAGCGTCTTTCGATAGGTGGTGTACATCTTTTTTGAGAAGTGAAATTCCAACTATCGCCAAGGTGTTGCAGCGCTTCGAAAAGGACGAGACACTGCCGACGGTGTCCACTAAGACAATGCAGAGAATGCTGAAGCAGCTTGGCTTCAAATACAAGGAACGCTCTCGGAACGCATTTCTCATAGAAGCGACACACATTGTGAAATGTCCCCGCCGGTTTCTGCGGAGCTGCGACGCCGGATTCAAGTTGTGATGAGGACGATGAGATGTGAACCCTTCTAACGGACTCATGGCAATCATTACGGGGTGCGTACAGGACAGGATCATTCAGTAATGTTGCAGCGAGAGTAGCAGACATAAAAAAAAACATGTTTTATTATATCGGAAAATAAAGCTTCGGATTGATTGATTCAATGATTCGTTAGTTAATTGCCTCAATGACTCACTTAAATTGATTGATTAATGATTAAAGTAAATATTTTTTATACCCGTGGCGTAAACATTTAAAAAAAGCTCTGATGTGACGAAAACTCATAGGAACAGGTGACAATATAATTAAACAAAGCCGGGCCAGTTCCTTTTGAACGGAAGTCGGCCCGTCCAAAAATAAACAAAACAGATCAATATATTTAGATCAAGATGATGCCAAGCGCCACCTGCTAAAAAATTAAAAATTTGTCAGATCCCAAGTACCATGGGAATCGATGTTATGCGAAGCATGCGGAGGTAAGGTGACTGATTTGTAATTGTTTTATTGAACGAAAGGTTACGAAATGACGCTAAATATATGTACAAATGTTGTACACACAGACATATGTTGAACATTCGCATATGTTTCATATAAGCAGTTGTTTACGGGTGCGTAACGATGCCAACAGAAACATGGGTATTACCAACACCAGAAGCGGTAAGCTGATATGTAGAGCTTGTGCTTGCGAGGATGGTAGCCCTAACTAGTGCTACGTAGACCAACTTCACGGGATATCGCTTAAGAATACAACCGACGTTAACCCGACGTGACGCCTGTATCATAGGAGTACATATGTATGTTTATAAAATTAGATAGCCAGCACTGCAACTACAATCGACGTTTCACCAACATTACGCCTGCATAGGGTCTTTTTCCAAAGCAGTTCCCAGATGTGGCGTGTTTCTGTGGTAGAATAGTTGAGTGCCACACAGATTGCTTGGGTTCGATTCCTGCTCGGACCCTCATATTTATTCTTTGCATTCATCGGGTCAACACTGCCGACGTCAGTTTTTCGTAACGCTCTCGCATTTAAATTACTAATGTCTGTCCTCGCCGTTCCTGGGTAGAGATAAATTGTCAAACACGTGGCGCATACCCGCACACCGCGGCCCGTGGTATGCGGGTATGCAGGAAAGAGTTTGACGACATATGTGACATGTTTTAAATGCGAAGCATTTCTTAGCGAACTTCGGCGACGTTGAGCGTATCTATCTATCTATCTATCTATCTATCTATCTATCTATCTATCTATCTATCTATCTATCTATCTATCTATCTATCTATCTATCTATCTAGCCGCCTACGACTTTGTGCTCTCCTGGCAGTATCGTTAATGGGATTTATACCAAATTTGGTATGGCATAACATGACTGTATGAAGAACATAAATGGCTGGTCATATCATGAAAATCATGACTAACTTGTCATGAAAAGTATGATTTACATGCCACGCTCATGGCGCGCTCGCGGCCGTTTCGTTAGCTTGACATACACCAAATTTGGTTTTGGGTGACATGACTGTATGACGAACGTAAATGACAAGTGGTAATAAGGAAATCATGACTTGTCATGTGCGACATGACTTGCATGCCACGCTCATGGCGTGCTCGCGGCCGTTTCGTTAGCTTGAGATACACCAAATTTGGTATTGAGTGGCATGACTCTATGACGAACATAAATGACAAGTGGAAATATGGAAATCATGACATGTCATCAGCGACATGACTTGCATTCCACGCTCATGGCGCGCTCGCGGCCGTTTCGTTAGCTTGATATACACCAAATTTGGTATTGAGTGACATGACTCTTTGACGAACATAAATGACAAGTGGTAATATGGAAATCATGACTTGTCACGTGCGACATGACGCATGCCACGCTCATGGCGTGCTCGCGGCCGTTTCGTTAGCTTGATATACACCAAATTTGGTATATCGCGACGGGACTGTATGACGAACATAAATGACAAGCCGTAATATGGAAATCATGACATGTCATGAGCGACATGACTTGCATTCCACGCTCATGGCACGCTCGCGGCCGTTTCGTTAGTTTGATATACACCAAATTTGGTATTGAGTGACATGACTGTATGACGAACATAAATGACAAGTGGTAATATGGAAATCATGACTTGTCATGTGCGACATGACGCATGCCACGCTCATGGCGCGCTCGCGGCCGTTTCGTTAGCTTGAGATACACCAAATTTGGTATTGAGTGACATGACTGTATGGCGAACATAAATGACAAGTGGTAATATGGAAATCATGACTTCATGAGTGACATGACTTGCATTCCACGCTCATGGAGCGCTCGCGGCCGTTTCGTTAGCTTGATATACACCAAATTTGGTATTGAGTGACATGACTGTATGACGAACATAAATGACAAGTGGTAATATGGAAATCATGACTTGTCATGTGCGACATGACTTGCATGCCACGCTCATGGCGTGCTCGCGGCCGTTTCGTTAGCTTGATATACAGCAAATTTGGTATTGAGTGACATGACTGTATAACGAACATAAGTGGCAGGTGGTAGCATGAAAATCTTGGCATGCATGTCATCTACAATACCATTTACATGTCACGTTCATGGTGCGCTTGCGTCCAGTTCGCTAGCTTGACATACACCAAAATTGGTATATCGCGACGTGACTGTGTGACGAACACAAATGACAGGTCGTAACATGTAAAATATGATATGTAAATTATGTAAAGCATGATTTGCTCCTTCCTGGCTGCTTCGCATTACATCGATTCCCACAGTGCGTGGGATCTGCCGGCTTTCTTTTTACATTATTCATGTCATGACCAGCCAGAGATATTCGTCAATATCACCCTCCTATACAAATTTTGGTCTACCCCAAGTTAAAGCTGTTCATCACGAGAGCACCCAGAC